>VYXD01015991.1:200067-256336 GCA_013397195.1 Hylia prasina
AAAAAAAAAGTCTTAATAATTGTAAGCACTAGAGCCCTTGAAAAAGTATATCTATGAAGATTACAGAATCTAAGAATCTACCTCATGGAAGACTTAAAGAATTCATTAAGACATATCCTGAACTGCTTCAGAGCTTGGCCTTAAGCTAGCCTGTGCTAGAATTGGAATACCTTAGAAATTCTTTCCACCCCAGAAAATAAAAAAAATGTAATCCTTTATCTCATATCTCTTCTGGTTTGCCAAAGTCATTCTTGAAGGCTGAGATCCCAAAGTTCATCTGCAATTAACGAACTCAGTACAGCACCTGGTACTTGTGAGATTTTCCCATTCCTCCATACATGTACCTAGAGAGAAAATAGTTTATTCTTAAAGTCTCTGAATGTATGTGGGTATCAAAAGGTGTCGAGAACAGCACATTTAAGTCAATGTGTTTTATGAAACTTCTGAGCTTCTTGTGCCTAGAACTGTTAGGAAAATATAACGGAGTCTGTTGTCTGATGTGCAACAAGGAATAATCTCTTTTTCTTACACACTTGTTATCACTTGATACTGGAGAGCTGCAACTGTAAAGCATGATTATAATGATATGCACAACAGGTAGTTATACAGAGAGGTTTATTTGTAGCTCAACTTGGATAGCAATTGCTGCATTTGGATACTATTACTTTAAATAACTTTTAATCATTCTTTGAATAATTTTAATGATAATATTATAATATATGAAATATATTATACATTNNNNATGAAATATATTATACATTATATATATTACATTTATATATTTATATAGCTATTATTTATATATTATATTTATATATTATTTTTATATAATATTTTATATATTATATTTATGTATTATATTTTATGGTGCTATTATACATTTTTAGTGATACTATACTAAGACTATTTAATCTGAAAACCTAGTCTTGCTGGCTATCAAGTGATGTACAGTCACAAAGAGCAGTGAAGTGAGCTGAAGATTTCACATGGAGAACAAAGCTTGAGTGTTAAGTACTAAGCAGTAATTTTTTTAATCTCTGTGGGAAGAAGTTTAGGATGTATGCATCTGAGAATCCCCTGGGGACTGGTGTGACACTGGTGTTGGCTATGAGTCAGAGAAGCTTAGGAAAAACCTTTTTGAAAGCTCTTTAATACAGCAGAATTCTCAAAACTATTAACCACAGACAACATAATTAAAGATGCATACTCTTAATCTAAAGTATGCCCAGCTCTTTTAGATGCTACAATATGTCAGTGTGAACAAGCATATTTTAAAGTGACAGGTTAAAAAAATAATATTTAACTATTAACCTTATTCACTCCAAGTTAAACTGTTTTATTTAACTACCTAAATTCTTTATCCTATATCATTACACCATTTTAAAGTGCAGTTTGCTTTATTTTTCCTCCAGCTTTTCTTCTTCAACTACTCTACTTGAAACATATGGTTCTATCATCAAGAGCAAAAAGAGTGGGTTCAGTCCTCACCTACATCTGCGAATAAAGAATACTTTAGTTAAAACCAAAGGTAAATAATCTCCATTAAAGGACAAAACAGTACAACATATTCAAAATATCTCTGTCATGGTTTAGAAATTGTTGGGAAGGGCTTTAAATGGAATCCAGTCATTGATCCCTACAATTTTCATCACAAAACACAGAGACCTTTGAAAGAAAAACCATGTAATCAAGATCTTTTGCTTATTAAAAGGTTTTAATTACTGCTCTTGCATTAGGGATGAACACTGCCCCCAGAGTAAAAGCAGCCCAGAAATAGTAGAAAGGGTAGAATTCTTCAGCTCTACAGTTAAAGCTATTGCTTAAATACTAATATATTTGTATTTATATAATATATATTCTATAAATATATATATTAAGCTGTAAAAAAAGTATTGTAACGTGACAGTTCAGATGTTAAAGAGAGGAAAAGGCCTTGATAAGTTATACTCTCCAGGCATCTGCTGGTTGATATTAGGAAAAATGTCCTGATGTTCCTCACTCGTGATAGGGAGACCTGACTCATCCCTCATGGTCTTGGAGGCAAATCATACATGATTAGAGTGGAAAGAGTGGTTCAAGTGTCCTGCTCTAAACTGTGATGATGAAGCGTCAGGCTGGGTGACATGTTCATGACCATTCCCCAGTGACACGATTTATTACCCTTTTCTACAGCTCTTTTCACAGCCCAGTTTCTTCATCTTTACCACCAGCTACTCTTATTTACTCTTTCCCCAGGGATCTCAGTTTTGCTGACTTTTTACACCTTCTTGTTATTCATGATGCGGTTGCCCTGGATAATTCCACCTTGGTCAGCAGTTCTGTAAGGTAATGCCTCTTTTTATACATGGTTTTTCATTTCTGCCATTTCTCATGTTGTTGTCATCTTAGTTTAGTAAGACTTGGCCAGCTACATTTACTCTTTTACGTCTACTTCTTTGCTATTTGTTACACTTGTATTTTCTCTTGCTGTTCCCTTCTTAGTGCAGTTCAGGACTTTTTTTCGGGATACTCCAAAAAGAGTAGCAGCCCATAAATTCTGCTTGTTTATCTGGTCTTTAATCTCCCCTAGAAAAATAACTGTCTTTAGAAGAGGGCATCAGAACATAAAATGCTATTGTCACCAAAAAATGCTACTTACTGGCTTTTGATCAATTTTTGTTGTAAAATAAGTGAAAGTATATAAAACAATGACTCTAAGAGACCATGTCTGTTATTGATGAGAACAGTTCTGAATTACCATCCCATAGTAATAACACTTTGTTTTCCTTTTATTTGTAGTCCTTCAAGTTTTTAAGAAAAGAGATGGCATGCATGGCCTGGTATATATTGAATGAGAGTGCTGACAGAGCAGAAATGGCATAGCCTGTGAGCAAATGGAATAAAGCAATTAATACATATTTCTACTTTAACTGACTGTTCTAGGGATTAAAAATAAGGTACTATTAGATGAGTTAGAGAAAAAGAGACAGGCCTTACATGTACACCCATTGATGGTCATCAGGAAAAATGAGTAAAAATCAACACAAACTTTATTTTAGGCAGTACTTTCATTAACATCCAAGCCCCTCAGTAGGTCAGACAGGGCCAAATTCATCTTTGTCCCCTAGTTCTTGGCAGCATCTACTTCAGATATTGGACAGAGCTTCAGATGGCCTAAATATGGACCTTTCCATTGGTTCTGGAAGAGACATAATGATTTATAACTACTGAAGTCCACCATTGTGCATTTGCAAAGGGTGTAAATCAGAGCAGAGACAGATCCATTGATTTTTCCTCTCACTTGTCAATGCCTTCTGCTTTGTAGTGCTTAACATTTTCTCATCAGTTCTTACAGATATCACCTGCACTGATTTTAGTCACTCCTGAGGTATAACAGCTTCCAAATAAGTACATAGTTAAATAATTCATTTAACACTTTCTTTCCAATCAGAGAAATAATGAATAACAAATTGAATAATAAAGAGTAAAAAATGTTAATATTAGCTCATTGTGTAAGAATTTACTTATATTTTGATTTATGTTTTAGACAGTGAAGCTGTTATCTAAAAATGTGTAGATAAATACTACAATGACTTTGATACTATAAATAATGATTACTTATTTTGTAAGCCCTTGAATGAACTCAGTTTTATTTCAAAACTGTATGAATGACCTGCCATCTTTACATATCAGATCATTAGTGGAGATTTATACAAATAAGATGGTGATTTATTATTGTTCTCTAACATATCTAGTTGTGGTTTATACCCTGATTTCAAGCATGAATGTTGTCAATGATTTACTTGAACAAAAAAATTTATCAGTAGAAACAGAAAGACTGACAAACTGGGCACTTTACTCTGTACAGATTGATCTGGTAATGGTAGAACAGAAAAAATCTCTGTTAAAAATTCTTTCTGTAATAAGGCAATATTTACATAATGTGCAATAAATAATACTGAAGATGTTATTCAATATACATGAAAATGAATTATGGTCATCAGCAAACTAATGCTGAACTTGTTTTGTGCATTATTAATTTAATATTACTAGTAAATCCATACAATATTTGATCTACACTTAAGATTACATTGATCAATTTCTTCACTCAGTTACAGAGACATGTCTTGGGAGGTTTCTGTTTGTATCACTATTTGACATCTCTTTAACTTCTTTTTTGCATGAAACAATCAATGAAATGCAGTGCAACCCCATGTCATTTAAACAAAAATTCTATGAACATCAAATATTTGCACTGTATGGGAAAAGACTGGAGGATGGATTTGCTGAAAAAAGGATTTTCTATGTGTCATTGTAATACTGCAAAACTGCTCACTTTCTTCAAGAAGAGGAATTTTTCGTGTTTATACCATTGTAGAAAAAAATCTTAGTACTAAATCTTTTACAGTAATGCTTCTGGAATAAAATTGCAAATGCTTTATAATTTTGGTTCATTATCTAAGTAAGGGAAATATTCCAAGAATTTTATTTCTTTTTGTTCAAATATGTTAATACTTGTTCTTCCTGTAGATTGACAACTCTTAAACATAGTGTCACAAATCATAAACTCATTGAAGATGCAGTGTCACTTAATGCTAATAGTTAAAGTATTCATAGTCCTTTGTTGCTTTAATCTGCTAAATTCTTTGATGTCCTGTCCTGAGATGCTGCAGATTCTAGTTAAAGCAAGTTGGACTAGGCACTTCCAGGTGTCACACCCCTACCTTCCCCTCAACACACTGAATGACTGAGCCAAAGCACCCTCAGAAGAATATATCAGAATTCAGATACATAATGACCCTGTTCCTGGTCAGGCTTAAATTCCTTTCTTAAGGCCTGCGAACAAAATTTTGTATCATCTTGAGAGATGAGTTTTATCAACACACATATTTTCATAGCTCTAGGAAAAGGAAAAAACTTTATTTAGCAGTTTTGACAATGCTGTACAAATCTTTTCCATGCACAGAGGACCGGCTCTATGACTAAGTATTGCTTATCTCCAAAATAAATACCAGTTTGGCTAGGTCAAGTGGCACAATTCAAGAAAATATCAATTTTTAAAACACTTGTACTGGGAAATCTATCCTTCTTTTCTAACTTCCCAGAGCAGTCTTTTCTTTGGCCTAATTTTCAACTCATCCTTACATTTATAGATTTTTCTGGCAGTGTTACTTTGTGCTGAACCATTTCATAGCTGCTGTATGGAGTAATATTAAAGGATAGGTCATCCTGCATAGCTGTCTGTAAGAAACATTTTAAGATAGTGTTGGATACATTTCTCTTCTCTTTCCAGTCAATTATTTAATCAACATGCCTACTATAGAAAAATAATGTGTAAAGTACAATGGGACATTCTATAATATCTCGCTGTTCTTTAAACCCCTGTATGTTGTTTCATAGCACTGTAATTTTTTCATACTTTGTAGTCACCACTTTCTTGACACCCACTGTACATTGGCTAATACAATGACTAAAAATACATCTTACAGTTTGCTAATAATGTCTAAATCTATTTTGCAATCTATGTCTGAATAATTAAAATAAAAATATTGCCCAGTCTGCTTTTTAAATCAATACTTGCATGTGGAAAATATCAGTAATACAAAAAGAAATTTTTAATTTCAGTATCTCATTTTCTGTTATGTTGTTAGTTGGAGCATATTGATAGCACTCAAGTTACTTTAAAAATATTTTATTATTTCACCAGGAAGGTAAAAATCACACAACTATATACAATCAGTAATAGAAAAGTTCCTTGCACCCATATTTAACTGCTGAGCATGCAGAGTTGTGCTCTTGACAAGTCCAGCTCCTTCCTCAGCATCCATGTAATTCTTCATTTTAATTAGATTTCTTGGCAAAGATGCAGGCCAAAAGCTCATAACTCTCCTTTGACTGTTTTAGATGAATCAGCCTTGCTGTGATATAGTGCACACCTACATTGCTCACATGCTTCTTATCTGTCTCCACAAGATAGCAAGAATTAAATTAAAAAGTCACATGGGCACCTTGCACAATGGGAATAATGGAAAGTTTGGCATTTTTACACTTATTTCCAGAGTGATATTTCCCTCTTACATTTTCTCAGTACTCCAAGTATTTAACTAGGGATTTCTTGAAAAAAATTAATATGATCCTATGAAAAGTGGAGGGAAAATCACACTAGAATGGCTCCAGTAGCTGTATAAATTTTATCTAGAAGTAAATAAATGTGATCCAAGTCATTTCACCCTGGGAAATAAAGACTGAATTCCCCAAAGTGTGGTTACCCTGTCCCAGCTCATCCTGGTCCACCATGGGTCCTCCCCATGGGGTCATTCATTCAGGAACAGACTGCCCCAGTGTGGGCCCCCTGCAAGCCGCAGCTGATACCAGGATCCTGGTCCCAAATGATTCTGCATGGGTGACAGACAGACAACCAGCTCAGTAGCTGTACTGGACTGAGACAGCATTTGTTTTTTGACTTCTTTTGAACTTGTTTAGTTCATTGTATCATGAAAAATTCCATTCTTCCTATACTGTTGGCCATTAAACTATCCATAAGAAAATATTTTTTGTAAGTACACCAACATGTGGACATTTATTTTAATATGTCAGTCTATTCAAGTTTTAATAACTACAGAAATTCAGAAAGAGCATAAAAAAGTATAAAAAGCTTTTTTGTCTGAATTAGATTTCAGCTTTGCAGAGCCTGAGAGGTTTGTGCTTAAGGACTTTTAATAAATAGAGTAATATACTTTCATTTTTTCTGGTGTGATGTCAATTTGTCATCACAGTACATCTGAGTTCTCCTTACTGATTAAATTCTTATTGTTTCTCTGTTATTATGGAAAGACCTTGATCTCGGGTTGATAAAAGTAATAGAGACTATAATGGGACCATAATGGGTAAAATCAAAGGTCAACTTGTTCCAACGTGGTAGTAATAAAACACTCAGAAAAGCAAATACGAGCAGTACAATACTACAGTCCCCAAGATACTTACTTCACTTCCTGTGATTTAATGTTCTGCAGCTTTTTGGGCCACAGAGGGATTGGTGGTAGTTAATAACCATCAGTGGCGTGTTTCTGACATAAATTTAATCTGTTCTTTTTGATGTCGTGAAATCATTTGGCCTCTGCAGCATCCCGTCAGAAATTCCAACTTAGCTACATAGAAAGAAGTTTGTGTTTTGTCTGTAACATGCCAGTTGTAGTGGAGCTCCTTATCATGTACTGCACAACAAAATAAACACCTGAGGCTGATTTCTTCAAATTCCTTCTGTTTCTAAAAACTGTTACCCGCGATCCTCTCCATCATCTCTTCTGCAGACTGAAGACCATTCACCCCTACAGTTACAGATGCCCTTCCTGCTCTTCCTTGTACCTTTTCCATTAATGATTTGTCTAGTTTCTTTTATTTTGTTAGTCATTCCTAGCATTTGGCTTGCCTATTATTGTGTACATCATAGCAGTAAAGCTTTTTCACATTTATCCCATTTATTTATATTTAATTGTAGTTGTGATTTGATGGTTTGTGTAACCTTTCCACAATTCTTTACAGTGGCCATTTATACTATGCTATCTTAGTGTCAGCAGATATTGTCAGTTCATATTTTAATTGTTTTGCAGATCAGCTATAAATGGCTTGCTTTAAAAAAAAAAAAAAGAAAAAAAATAATAAAAAAAAAATAGGAGTTCGGATCCATTTGGGCATGGGCGTTCGGATCTGTTTGGATCTCCATGACACAGGTAGTGCTGAGACACAGTAGCTAATATTTCAAGAGCTATATTTTTCCTCTCTTCTTGTGAATTGTTTTATGGTATCAGAAGCACAGAGTAATTCCTCTATTTGACTTCAAAATCAAAGCCCTTATGGCTGAGCAAGGTGTGAATAAGCACCTGTTTGTTCAGCTGGCCTGGACATCACCTGCAGTAATTGTCATGTCAGGGCACAATGAAGACATCTGCCCACAGAAGCTGGAGTATCTTACCAGAGCTACCTGCTCATTCTGTAGGACTTGAGAGGTCAGTTCCTGGAAGGTTTCCTACACACTGGCTGGCACAGGTGCAAATTTTCCTATTAATGTAACGTTAAGCAAATCATGAGGATACCTGGCTGCAAGGGAAATGCAGTGTTCTTCCTAATTAAACTTACCTGTTCCTTCTCACCAACCCCAGAAGGTTGAACTACTGTAATTTCAAACCTGTAAGCCAGTTTGGAGGGTACTTCAATGTCGTTTGGTATGAAAGATGCTCTGCTAAAAGCAGTAACTCTATCATTCATTTAATGATTACCCTGAATGATATTAAACAAGCTCTGGAAGGCTGAGAATGTGGGAAAAAAAATAAGACAGTAAGTGATGACACATATGATGTATAGATCACCTCTAGGTTGGGGAAAAAATGCATCACCTGGAATTCAAATGTGAAAATTAAGCCCTATTGTTGACATAGAAGCAATCAGTAAATGTGAAATCCTGAGTGATCTTATATGCAGTATCTTCTCTTTATAACTTCTTAATTTATTTCTTAATACCAATTTCTCAAAATTTTCTTTCCACATTCTATATGACATTGTTTTGTTTCTCCTTTTTTGATGACACCTTTTGTTTTCTCTCATGTTGAAAATGCCTTGCTTCAAAATTTTATTATCATTACTTGTCCCACAAACATTTTTATGCCTTAAATAAATGACTGTGCAAGGTTAAGTAATAAAAATACATTCTATTTCCCAGTATTTATGATATTTGCTCTCACTAATAATCTTTATTGTCAATTAAATTTAAGTATTTGAACAGTGCATAGCAATTGTATCTACTCATCTGGGTAATTGATAGCACTGGCAAAAAGTTACTTCTAAATTTCAGAGGTAAAATGTTCAAATAATTTTAGTATATAGCAGTTTTCTTTTTAGTCAGAATACACAAAGTTCTAATGTGCCTTATTATATGATGCTACTACACACCTGTACATGAAAACTCACTGGCTGACAAGGAACTTAAAGGGGATTGAAAATTTTGTCATAGCTAGCCTTGAGTCTGCAGTGGCAGAGTGTTGCTGTTCCAGTAATTGAGCAAAGACCGTTTCCCCCTTTTCATAGTCTAAATATAGAGCAGTACCACATCCCAATATAATTATTCAGTCCAGAGGGTGAAGATCTTGTCTCTGCCTGAGAGACAGAAAATTTACAAATACTTGAGTGGAATACCACTGGCTGAAATTTGGACTTAACTGGATCAGTAATTTTTTGAACGGGACCGGTTCGCCTGCAGTTACCAGCTCACATCATCTTAGGAAATGATCCATTCTTGCTGATACCATTGTTCTCCCATTCCATCAAAGGTCATTTTACTTATCCTTCACCGTTAGCAACAAATCTTCAGCGCAGTTTAGCCCTTCAGTCTTTACAAGATCCTACTTTTTTCCTCTCAAGCTCACATTTTACTACATTTTGCAAATAAAGAAAATTGCTCATTTTCTTACTTAATATTTCCCCACTTTATCTGCAATATGAACAAAGTGAGTCAAAATAATTTTCCTGCATAAAAGTGCTAGGGACTTACCTGGGGTGGGAGTGACTTGACCTGCATTGCTTTTGTAGAGTGTTGACAAGCTTTCTTCTGTAGATTAGCACTTCATTCAGTATAAAATATGTCAGTATATTCTTGACATATTTTTTTCTGTTATTTCCAGATACAGATCCAAAAGTTTGTTTTAAATCTAAAAGTAGGTGAAAATAAAATAATGTTATATTAGTCAACTGTAGTTGATTCTGCATCACTAAAATCAATAGAAATATGGTTATTACTTTTATTATAACAGAATTTGCCCTTAGCAGTAATGTATGACCTCTGCTCTTTTTGTATTTTGTTAAAACATGTATTCAAAATCAAATGAGTACCCTTAATTTCTTTTACAAACAAGATAATTTTAAATTGGGTTTGTTGAAATAAAGGTCAAGACACAGGTTACGAAATAGAAGAGAGATTCAAAAATCATAAACTTGCTTTTTATTATGAAGTTTAGGTCTCAACTTCTCATACCAATTTTTCATCAAGTTTTTGTAGTAGAGAAAGTCACCTTAGCTGTTCCTTTACAGAAGCTTCGAGTGCATCATCTGGTATTTCTAATCTCTGTAGTATTACAAACTTTCCTCTGGGCATCAAGCAATGCTTCATGTTTGCTTTGTTGGTTTCATTTTAAATAATAATTATTTATTCAGAAGAGTCTTCCCTCCTCATTTTTACAGGAATCTATTTTTTGTGTGCAATTCAAAATTACTTACTCAATAAGAGATATTTTAGGCTCAAACCCCCATAAAATATATTTTAACAATAAGTATGAATAATAAAAACTCTAAGATCTGAGGCATTTTTTTAATGTCAGTGATTCCTTATAGCTAGCAGAAAGGAGCAACCTAAAGCAAAAACAGGCAAAAATACTAAGCATATGTCTCAACTGCATAATATTTGTGATTTGAATGTCATAAATAATATGACATTGCTTTCACTGCTTTCTAATACCTGTTGTGGGAGGAATTTCCCTCCTATGCCAATAGCTACTTACCAGTTCACAAACTTGCTAGTGCAATGCATTAGATGAAGATCCCATGACTTTTTTGGACATATTGAAACAGGTTTTTTATATATATATATTCTTCTTTTCAGAATCATGATGCTACTGTTCCAGTTTTCATTTTGCCAGGGTCAAGATTTAAAGAAAGGAAGAAAATCGTTGTGACAGAGCCAACCTCACCAGCATAGTCAGTAGGCCCAAGGACAGACATAGCTGGTTTTGAGCGAGTTCATTCTATGAGGTTTCTCCTTCTACATACATAACTAATAAGAGAACAAGGTTCTTGCACAACGGTTCTTGCACAACCTGATGGCCAAAATCCAAGTCATATGAGAAAACCTTCTACTAAGCACAGCTTCTACTGATGAAAACCTTGTTGTTTGCGTAATTTTGTGCAATCATAGACTGAGTTTTCTTAGTACATGACTGCAGTCTTGCCATGTGCTTCAGAATCTTGTTGAGCAGAATGTAAATAGGGGGAAGGCTCCATCATCCTTGGCTCACATAGTGAATTTGTGCCTATATTTTGTAGATTATACTGCCACTGTGCTCTAATTATTTAAGCCCAGTGATTCTATTTTCCAAATAAAATCATCCCCTAATACAAAGATAAGCTTTGAATAAAGGTATATGCAAACTCTTTTAGAAAGTTTACTTGCAACAGGACCTATTTTGGAGAACTGAGATAAAAGTTAGAGGCTGACATATTACAGGACTGTGTAAAGTGATGCAAGGCATTTTCTTGATATTTTCTTACTAAAAAGGAAAACTGGAATTTTATTCTAAACTTAGCTATATTACCCTAATTACTTAGTTTTCTTCTCTTAAATATTTTACCTTATCATAACAATGCTATGATATTTCTAAGATTATCCCCTATTTGTCTGTAATCCCAGAGGTATTTCAGGAATAACTTTTGTTGTATTTTCACATACCAGGCTGGCACCAGTATTTTTCTCACATCTAGAAATTTACGATTTTATTCACTCTTGTTCATTTACCCAGTTTTCCTGCTTAATCCTGCCAACCAGCCTTCACAATGTATTTGCTGTCTTGCTACCATGTTCTGACACTTTATCTGCTTCAAATTCTTACATGCATTCCCAAATTTCCATACTGTATCAGACTGTTATCACACTGACATGGAACATGGCACTTGAAGACATTTAACAAGTGCATATTTCATTTAAATATGTTCAAAATTCTGTATGTGTTGCAATCTATATGTTTGAATGCAGAACAGGGCTTCTGAAGACTATTTATGAAATTCAATTACAAGTTGATGTGATGGAAAGTAGGACAGGATCCAGGTAATCTAAACCTTACATAACCAGGAAGCTTGGAAACCCCATCAAAACAATCTGCTGGCTGTCCAGAAGTGCGGCCTGCCTCTGCAGGTGCCTAGTTTTGCTAGCTAGAGAGTTCTGAGCCTGACAGAACTTTTAAATTTTCCACATATTTTCTGACTATTTTCATTCTTATGACAACCTCTTTCCATGGGTGCTGCAATTCATTTTTAAGAGAAAAATCTGACTTTTCCCAAGTACCCAAAGAATTCCTTCCCAATTATGCATGGTCAGAACTGCATTTATAACATATATTGTTTGTCTCTATTAACTGTACCTAGAAATTTCTGTGGGTATTTTCCACAACTGACTTGTCCCAGTCCTCAGCCTTAATATTTAACCTTTGAAAATGCATAAAGATATAGCTTTAAAATACCAAATTTTAATTCCTAAGTAAAATTAATTTCACCCAAATGAATATTACTTTTAATATGGATACCTTGGTGTAAATTTTTCATCTTGTCCTCTACTAGAAACTATCCACTTTTTTTCTAAAAAAAACAGTAAAAGAGACATAGCTTAAATAGAGGTTTGGTGTTCTAAAGATGGCTAGTTAAATCATCCACTGTTCTTTGTTTCTCATGTTCCTCCTTGTTCATTGCTGGCTTGTGTCAAGCTTTACATCAACAGTCCTTCTCCTTCTCCCCAAGTCCTTCTCCTGCAGGGCTCTCTCATTCTGCATCCAGCCTCTAGCTGTGTCTGGGATTGCCATTGTCCAGGTGTAGGACCCTTCATGAGTTTCATTCATTAGTTTGCATAGAACCACTGGACACCACTCTCCAAACTCCAGTATCCCACACCTCAAGTTTTCAACCTCTGTGGTCAGAAATCCTCAGTTTGCCTGCAGTTTCTTGATAGCCCATCAGTAGTTTAGTGTGATTCATGAGAATTTGGTTTTGTCCAGGTCCTATGTGTCTATGTTTCTTATGCCCTTTATTATCTGCATTCACATGTGTCTTGGTTTGGTAAGAGAGGTGTCTGCCAGAGAAAGCTGGAGTTTCCCTTAGAAAGGAGAATGTAAACCCCTTCCCTCCAAACTATTATAATTTTGCAATTAAGGGCTTTCAGGCAAAGATTTGGGGATAAGAATAACAGTTCTTTACTAGAAATATTCAAAAATACAAATGGAGTAGTACAAAGAAACCAAGCAAAGAAACAAACAAAAATCCTAGAAACCCTGACAGAGTCAGAAATACGACCTGACACCCTGTTGGTCAGGGTGTTGGAAGCATTCCAAATAAATCCTCCTGGAGAAAGAGATGTGGTTCTGTTGGAGTAGAGATGATCCTGTAGAAAGGGTCCAGTGGTGGTGAGATGGGTCTGGTCTTCCTCTGGAATCCAGTGGAAAACAGGCTGTACTGGTGTTCCTGAGACCCAGTTTTATCTAGCTAGGAACAGTTGGCTCCCCCAACTGGGTGGAGCATCTCACAATGGGATGATGTAATGTTTTCAGTCACATGGTGAGCCTTAATGGCCCATTAACAGCTGATATCCCCCTGGAAAGAGGATGAGTTGTGGAAGAGATGAGGAACACTGTTCCTTGATCCATTGAACCTGGTTTTAACAGCCGGCCCATTAACAGAAGGCACTCGCCGCCTCCCCCGTGGAGTTATGAGGAATGGGTATACAAGAGATAAAGAAAACACCTCCCCAGCCAGTTTCAACAGAGGAAAAATAGAATAAACTTTTTTTTGTTGTTACATAACTCACGACAGCATAGAAAAAGTCCTCAATCAGATAGTCTTAGCAAAGGAAATACAGATTTTCCATTCACAGAATAGCCTGAGTTGGAAGGGGCCCAGAAGTATCATCTGGCCCATGTGTAAAGTGGATGATCCATAAGGGGATTGGACCCTTGACCACCATGCTCTAACCAAGTGAGCTAATCTCAGAGTCAGGTCTTACTGGGGGAACTCAAATAGGGTGATTGTAGTGCAAAATCTCTAATAAAAGATAGAAGTACTGAGCTACTGCTTGATTACAGGTAGGCTCCTCAACTAGTAATGCAATAACAATACAAGGAAACATACTGCAATTATCCAAAGTGATATGGAGATTTGTTTTTTGTTTAAATACAGTTCAGGTTAAATCAGTGACCTGAGCTATTTTTATAGCAATTCAGAAACAGGTACTTCTACCACCAAGGCTTCTATAAGCCACAAAGGCACAATATTCAACACATGGGGTTTGTAACACCCTCCTTTGTCCCCTAAGGCAAACTCTGTCAAAGTTGTTGATCTAAGATATGGGTCAGTTAACAAGCTTGTATCTGAGGACTGCAGAGCAAACTGGGTTCACAAAGAATCAATACTTCTTCTAGATAACAGGAGTCAAGGCCAAGTCATACATTAAACCAAACAATTTAAGTATAAATATCAATGTTCTGCCTGACAGGATGCCAATAAATGTGCTTTAAAAGCAAAGGTATATAGCTTGGTCTTATAATTAGGAATAAAGTACCAATAAACTAAAGACACTTCTTAAAAACACTGAATATATCTCAAAGCAACAATTGACAAAAGCACTTGAGAGAAACAGAGGCACAGGCAGAACCCACTTAACTTCAGCTGAAGATCAAACTTTGCAGGCAGCTTTCAGAATCCCACAGGTTTGGTTGCAAAGCCTTATTATCTCTAAGTCAGGTATAGATCAATAGTAGCAACATTTGCAAGATTGAAGCAGGTCACACTTAGGAAAGGAGATGGTATCATTTTAATGAGGAAATAAAAGATCACAACCAGGATCCTTACGAAGGAGACAGAGAAAAGTCATTCTCTGTACAGCAGATTTAATGATTATCTCCTAATGAATGCCATGAATGTAAGACAGAGGTTTGGTTTCCCCTGGAACTAAAAGATTATGGAGTTTTTTTGGCATTCAAGTTTTCTCTGAGAATTAAAAATGAGAAAGATTCAGTGAATTCTAGCAGTATTTTGCCCTAGTATATCTATATTAAATGAAAACCATATATATACAGCCCTCAGGGCAGAAGAAGAACAAAAACCTCCCTATAACTGATTGTCTGTCCACAGGATGGCATAACTTTGTAGGTCTGATTGTCATGCACCTTTTCTTACTGAGGAATGAAGGGAAAGTACAGAGCAAATCAAGGCAGAATAGCCTGCTGCTGATCTCAGCAGAAGGCATATGAACCATTTGAGACAAATATATCCTCTACTGCTCATTCACAAATTGTGCAGCGATGGAATTGCTTCTAAGATGTAAAGAAAATTCCATGAATCAATAAGTAAAAAAAAAATTATTTTTCAAGCAAAAGATTTTTGGGGTTTTTTTAACAGCTTTAATGAAAAAAAGAAAGCCTGTTTCCTTCCCTTAGCATGCCCTAATATTTAATTACTTCAACAATGCAAACACAATAGTTTCTGGTTTACCTTATCTGTGGGGGATTCATCAACATTATTGGTGATGACAGGGATCAAACCAATAAGGTACTGCTAACAGATTTAGTTCCAAAGGGATTTATCTAATTTGGTCTCAAATACACTGGGGTGATCACATGAGAGCTTTCAATAAGGACTTTGTTTTTTCCAATAAATTTTACTGAACTATCAGATTACAGGTAAACTTATTCATCAGAAAGCTGAAGTCTTAAGCAGAGGCAGAAGCATTACAGAGACCTTTTGGACAGATGTTATATTCTAGAATTCTTTTACCTCCAAGGAAAATGAAATTCAAAAATGAGTGTACAAATGCTAAGTGAAAATTATAGACCCATGCTGAATATCAGAGGTTAAATAATACCTGAATTCCAAGAACTATTACTTCCCCACCTTTTCCCTTCTGCAATGTATAAAGATTTCTTACAATCTCTTTGGGTGAAGATGATGAAAGCACATAATTCTTTTAAATTTCACCTGTCAAAAGAAGAGTTGCTCATTGGTTGTAAATCACATAATTTCTGGCCCATCTGAGCTCAGGAGCACAGTCAGATGGACACTCAGTGATGTCTACACAGAACCACAGTCTCCAGGGGAGTCAGAAGCCTGGGACACAATGTCCTTTCCATAATGCCTCTATTGCCCTTACATTCTGGAACTGACTTCCAATCTACAAATTATGTTCAGAGGAAGAAATAATATTGCTGCTTGTAATCATTTTCTTTTTAGGATACTCCAGTGATTAAGAACATGGTATAGCTCTATAATATTTTAGCACTTTTCCTAACTGTGCAAAAATTACTGTGCATCTTTGGACTTACCTCTTTGAATCTAAGACACAAATAAAGACATTTAACTTTCTTCAGAAAAGATCTGACAATTGTTAATTGTCGTATTACAGGAAAGCCTGCAAGCTATAGCTAAAACAGCTTCTCTCCTTCTGATTGAAATTAATTTAGCAGTTATAACACATTCCAAGTTTCATCATTAAAGATTTGTCTCTGATAAAAATTATTTATTTACTTTTGAGGATTAATTTAATTTAGGCTAAAACCTGGAAAATTAATTTAAAATAAATTATCAATTTTACGCATATAGTAGATGCAAAAGAAAATCTTGCAGAAAGATAATGAAAAATATTTCTCCATATTTTTATGTAGTAGTGAATAGAAAAACATGTAATATAGATAGTAGCAAAAATTTTTAAAACTGCCAAAAAAAACCCCAAAGTTTTGCCATTTTCACTTTTACACAGAAAGATAACATGTCAAAAACAAACGGAATATTCTGTTTAACTATCTAGAATACAGGTCCTTGTTCTATTTGTTAAATTTGTGAAGGAGGTTTCGCTTGTTTGGAAATTTAGAATTCCTTGGAATTAAGAAAAAAAAAAGAATTTGCATGATTTATCGCAAGTATATTCCAAAGCAGGAAACTGGCACAAGATAAGGTTTTAAATATTTTTTCCCATAAGTACAGAAAAACCATAATGAACAGAATGGTTAAATAAGGCAAAAAATATTTGAGGCAATCACATGAAAGGTTATAGTATACAGTGTGTGGTCTTTCTCAGCTTTGTAGTGCAAAAGAACACGTGAATTTCTCAGTTCTTAGGGATGGCTACCATCACATTTTGTTAGGAACTTGAAAGAATGGACCCCTCGTAAGGATCCTTCCCCTCTAGGAGCTGATAAAGCTAGCCAAGCTTCAGATCCTGGGAAGTACAGCTCCATCTTTTTTATGTTTGGTCTTCCTTTTTTCTGTCTTTAAAACATCCCAAACCAAACCAAACTGTAAAATCCTCTGCAACACATATGGTAAGATAGATGTTAACTTCAGGCTAAGCTTTTAAACTTCAAGTAGTGCCAGAGATAACAGTATTCTTACATATAATGTTAGGAAGAAAAATGATCTTATGTTTAAGAAACATTTTTATGCCTGTGGGACAGAGCTCAATTTCAGATTTCGTTTAAAGCCCAGAGTAGCTTATGGATTTGATTCATGTCACTTAATTTTAGCTTGTCTAAAAGTTAGACATCCCATGCAAACTAGGGAGAGTATCTTGGCTCTGGCCCCAGCTCAAGAGATGGATAGATAAATGTGGAGTGTGATTCATACCTTCTTAACATAGTCACTTTTCACTGACTTGATGAATGTGAAAGTCAGGTCTAAAATTAAAAATGCATTTTAAATAGGTATAGTTCATCTTGTTTTTGGTTAGAATCTCCCTCTCTCATTTATTTTGCAAAATCAAGTATTGAATCATTGCCTATCTCTTGGGGAAAGAGTAGTGGGACCAATAATACCTGAAGGATTTAAAAGACGATCAGACACTTTTTTCTAAAATAAATGTTTAATTTTACTTGTGTCCTACCCAAATACAATAATTTCTCAGATAATGTATTAGCTCAGTTGGTTAGAACATGGTGGTAACAGTGCCCAGGTTGTGTGTTTGATCTCCATATGAGCCATTCACTTGAGATGGACTTGATCCTTGTGGGTCCCATGCAACTCAGAATACTTTGTGATTTTGTATGGATGTTTCTAAACACTGTGATTTCTTTAAGTTTAAAGTATTACAAGAGTTCAAAAATAATTTCTATTCTGCAAGCCCATTAGTTCTTTTACACCTTGAACCATCTCAGTTTTTTGTGTTGCATGCTACAGATCCATAATGTCATGGATCCTGCATTTCACCATCTGGGGAGTAGATTTTTTTTCTGTGATTCTCTTTCTTTTCCCCAGGATGCCTAATGGCCCAGGCACATCTCAAAAGAATCCATGGAAAATAGAAGGACACATACTCCACTATGGTTAAGAAAACCTAGAGGTTCTAAAAGTATCAGTGTTGCAGCACCGTGAGACTGAAGTTTCACAGAATAATGGTGTGGTAGTTATAGTGGCTGTGCTCCCTACAACTTGAAATTTTGTGATCATATTCCATGTCATGTGAGGACAAGAACAATGAGTTCTAAAGATACAGAACTGCTTCTAGTGGTCTGTGAGTGTTGTTGTGCGTTTTGTTTGAAAAGTAACATTAGGTCACACATGGATAACCAAACCTTAACAATAACCAAACTTCCAATTTGAAGGTTTTCATTCTTTGATAGTTAAAAAGCTTTAGATAAAAAAAAAACCTCTAGAGAGGGAAACAATATTGATAATAATTCCACAGTGAATGAAATCAGGTTTTTCTTATTCTTACACTGAATTACAGTTTTTGGAATATATAAGTTTCTGATATTAATTTTTTTCTCAGAATCGTGCATTTGGCTGCAGTGCATTAATGTTGTTACACTATGTCAACAATTCAAAAAAAAGCGTGAAGCATTTCCTTTCTATTTTCCCTTTGTTTAAATTTTAGAGAATCAAAAGAAATTGTTGCTGATATTTTTGCTGACAATTTCTGCATGGTTATGATGCTTAATGAGTGATATAGTGAAGAGAGTTTTATCATCAGGCATAAGAGAGCCAGAGAGAAACTGAGTGCAGGAGTGTGAACCTCCATGCTGTAAAAATGGTATTAATTTCTTTCCTCTTTCACCCACAATGTGCCTTGTTGGTAGTGCCGCAGCTGTGATGAGAAGACTGGATGTTCTCGAATTGTGTTCCTTTTAGCGTCTACCTTTTGTAAGGTCACAATATGTAGGGAGTGAAAGACTCAGCACAAAATATTACTTATTCTGGAGCAGCTTTAAATTTCTGGAAATTCAGTCACTTTGTAGCCTGTTTCTAGCACAAAAGCTGCAAAAAATCCTTATTTTATTCTTTTGTCATTTTCCTACTGAGCAGAATATGCTTTTGAATTGTTATTCTACCTATTTTGATTCTGAAAATTGTGAAAAATTGCACCTTCTTCAGTTAACTTCATACAGCAGAGTTACTAATCAGCATTTCAACATACCCCATCAATGTATCCCCTTTACTCAGGACACTTCACAGGTATAAATTTTCAATGAACAGTCATGTGAAAGCCCAAAATCATCTAC
This sequence comes from Hylia prasina, assembly GCA_013397195.1. NCBI lineage: Eukaryota > Metazoa > Chordata > Aves > Passeriformes > Sylviidae > Hylia > Hylia prasina. The sequence continues at coordinate 219,336 of VYXD01015991.1, forward strand.
ACTGCACACTTTCTCTTAGCTAAGGGTCAGCCTCTCAGAAGACAAAAATTATTGATGATATCATTATACTTGGACTAAGCTTATATACTTAGAATTCAGGGGGTTTTTTTATTAGTTGTGAATATTGGACTTTTAACTTTTCAGGAAAATGTCAGTATCACAGAGATGGTATTGCAGTTAGGGTAGCTGGTAAAGCTACAGTCATTTCAATATGCACTTTGCAATAGCTAAGGATTTGGTCCTTGGGGGTTTAGCATAAAGCAATATCAAGAAGAATAATTTAAAAAATAGTTCTGACAGTGAGATTAAATGTGTTTGAAGACATCTACTTTCAGCACTGCTAAGGCACCCCTGGAATACCATCCAGAGTAACAGCTCTTTGCAGTGAAAAGATAATGATAAAATAGACAAGTAGGAAGAGAAGGAACAAACAGAGTTAGAGATGAAAGCTGTTGAAAGATCAGAGTTATTTAAAAAGTTAATACATAAAGAGGAAATATTTAGAACCTAAAATTTTATCCTTTGGGGAAAACAGTTTAAAAGTGATGGAGATATAATTAAGAATAAGCAAACCCATGGGCAAGAGGTGTATGGATGAGCCACAGAAAAGCAAAACTAAATTGGAGAGGTGGAGGCTTCCAAAAGCAAAGCAATGAGACAAGAAGAATGGATTCATTGGGGTGGCATGAGTAGAAAATTCATAAAAAATTCAGGCAAGTATTTTGAAAGTGAAATATCTTGCTTTGTAAATTTAGATTTTATTAGAAGAGCAAATAAAGAATATAAAGTGATTTTTCATATTCTTTCAAAGTCATTTTCTTGAAGTATGGAGTACCATTAAAATCTAGAGTTTTACTGGTCAGACCTTGGACTTTAAAAATGCAAATAAAACCTACCTAATGGAATACCTCTTTGATTTTGCTTTTAGCAAAGCCTTCTTTGCATTTACACTGCATCCTGTAGGAAAACTCTCTTTTTTCTTTTCCATACTAGATGAAACTGGAAATTATAATTGATTAAAATGGGAATATTTTTTGGAAAACTTTGGTTTTATTGATAGATTCTTTCATCTTGACATCAGGCTTCTGAAGTCAAAGATGATCAAGAACACTTGTTCTTCTGATCAAAAACAAAATCTACTGAAAATAACCATTTAATGATTTACCAAGAAAATGAGACAGCAATATAAGTGTTTCCCCAGCTACAAAGTTAGTAGCCATTCTAAGATAGACTTGATCCCTCTCCCCATGAAAAATTTTAAAGATCCAGAAGTCTTTTGCTCCAGTGTGGAATGAAAACAGACGCTGAAACCTCATTTTCTAAAATGGACTTCACCTGTTTTGGCTGAGCCCTGTTAGAAAAATAGAGTCAGTAAGATGAGAAAAAGAACAACAGCTAAAACACCATGAGCAGAGACAGTTATGGAGAGAAAAGCAGACAAAAGAATTGGATGGGTCTTGGCTTTGAGCTGGATTCCATAATATCCTTGTTTAGGCATAGCTTTTTAAACTGAATTTAACATTTGTGGACAGCTGCACATGAATAGCACAGGACAACAAAATTCATTCCTTGGACCCAATCCAAAGCCAATTAAAACAAGTGGAAAACTTCCATGCGTTCTGCTGAGCTCTTTTATCCACAAACTAGACAAAGTTTGGCCCCAAATGGTATAGGAATATCAAGCTTCGACTCCTGAGGCTCAATTCAAAGACTTCAGTTGTTTCTGAGGAGATAATCTATATCCACTGAGAGGCTCCTGTTTGTTCTTTTGTATGTGTGTCTGGCTTTTTTCATCTTTGGTTGTACAACTTAGTGATAATGTCATTAATAGTATTTACCAAGTGACTGTGCTCAAGCTCACCAATGATTTGCTTTAGGACTTGCTAATAGATGAGTAGATTGAACTAAGGAAACCCAGATGCTCCCATATCTGAACCAGTCTCTGGATGGGTCATTCACCGTACATACAAGTAGAGAATGTCAGCACATGCTGCTGTGTGTTCACAAGGAAAACAGGACTACAATGCATAAACTTGCTGTTCCTTAGAATCTTTTGTTCTGTATGTTTTTTAATTCCTACTATTCCATGGGAGAAAGGAGGTTTCTCTTGTCTCTAGTTTTTACTAGATGTATGGACACATACGCCAAAAGTATAGACAAGGCAGCCTCCCTGCCTCACTCCACACAGTGCTACTATCACAGGTAGCAGTATCACATAGACTTGACCAATACCCCACAGACCTGCCCCTCAGGCCCCTGATGCCTCAGCAGCTTCAAATTCTCAATAAGCAACCAGTTTTCTAAAGTAGGTTTATGCTTATAAATGGAAAACTGTGGTAATGTTTCACAATAGATAATACTAAGATTTTTGGTGCAAAAGCACGCAGGATTTGAGTTTCTGAACATGTCTAAATTTTTCTTCTGTATTTATTTAATATTGTGTGTTTAGCTTAATAATGCTAAGGCTTTTTTTATTCAGGATTTCAGTAGGGCAATGTGGGTGGATCTGATCTGTCTACTTGCTGAACATGTGCTGTTTATGGTCCGATTTTACGTTGTGCTTCACCTGAGCCACTGTGCAAAATGACTTTTGAAAATAAGATGATGATGAAGGGTTAATATTTTATATTTAAGCACATTATTTGTGCAAATTTTTCTGATGTAAAGAAACCCTAAATATAGAGGCTCTGATATATGGGTTTTTTATTAGGTATACTCAGACATACCCAGACACTGGAACTAAACAAGTAAACCCTGGGGGATAATACTACTGCCAACTTCAAGGACTGCTTCTGGGTTTCTTGGGGGTTTGATTTATATTGTTTCCATGCAAATGTAGACTGTTTTATAGGAAAGAAAACTCAGAAATGAATGCTGGAATTTAATGCCTGACCCTGTCTGTTCTGTGTAAAGAGCAACATGAAAGATGCATTTTTTTTTTAAATGCCAATGTACATAGTTAAAGTGCTAATATGATGAAGCAGAAAGTGACAGAGGTAGGAAAGGTGGAAGACTGAGGATTGTAAATGCTTACTTCAAACACAGATGGGAGTTCAAATGTGTGGTGTTCTAATATGTCCTGTTCAAGTACATTATTTTTCTCTTTACAGAAAACAAGTAGACAGAGGCTTAATGTCCCCTATTCTTTTACAAACACAAAGTGGCACTAAGAAAAAATATGTCCATCTACTGACAAAAAAAAGTCTCATTGTATTTATTGATTTTATATTGGCTTTTTAAAGGCAAATACGGCCATTCAACCATGAAATGTGCTCTGAGAGGAAGAATATTGGTCAAAATGATGTTGGGTTTGCCTCCTGGGTTGTATGGATCCACGGTGGTAACTGAGAGAGCAGCAGAGCACTTCCTGCATGTGTTCTTCAACTTAACATCTTTTCCTCATCCGTATTGGTTGACATAGTGCAAGTCTGTGTGGTGAAGTTGTGCAGATGTATTTTCACTGTGCTTTTCAAATGCTCCCTTTGGTTTTCTGTCCTATATCACTTGCCATTCCCCATAACCCTTTCCTGCACTGTATCCTTATATTTCCTACCTTCTTAATGCCTAACTTGACTGTTTCCTCTTCTATGTTGAACTTAAGTTTCTTTATTGTGTCATGTTTTTGTATAATCATGGATGTTTTCATCTCAAATCCCATTAATTTATGTTACTTGACGGTAAGTCTCAACATTATTAATTTAGTGAGGGTTTTATTTGGAGAAGTCATCTTCAAATTTCCATCTGTTCATCTGAATGACAGTTACTGATATTAGCTCTCCTGAAGGAATTAACATGCCAAGAAAGCCTGATGATCCAATTATCAGTGTTTAACACTTTTCTTTATCAGAAAAAAACAAGTCCCTCTATCACTGATTAAAAGCTTTCCTGCTTGCACCCTGACAACTTTCTCTGAGAGGACCTTGAATGAACTGAGGCTTTGAGGTGGATATACCCACAGCTTTTTGTTAACCAAAATTCTGTTCTCAATATCTAAATTTATGTTTTAATAGCAGAAAAAAACCCAAAAGAATAAAGTAAGTTTTTAAAGACAAAACAATCATTTCTGCTTAGGAGACAGATTTAAAAAAAACCTCTTTTGATAATGATTCTACCTGTTTTGGCCATAATTTTTCCTCTGGTGTTGCCTGTTCATCTTTTCCAAATGGATCTCACCCTAGGGAGGTGCAATATTTCTTCTTCCTGAGGACTTCAGATTGCAGCAGGCAAAACAAAGCAAACAGGCAGGTTTCCTGCTGTTGAGCCATAAAGTATTAGTGCTGCATGATTAATAATAATACAGTCAATAAGGGAAAACATATTTAAAATTTCTTCCATCAACTATGCAGAACAGTGCTGGTTCAGTGCATCTGTAAGTCCATGAATTACTAGGACTTGTTATCCACAGTTCATTCTATAATGTATATTTGTGCAACAGCTGTGAGGTGCTCTGGCAGCTATGCTCTTCCTTCCAGAAGAGACTCAAATGGAGCCTGTGGTTGTCATTGCTCTGCCTGTGCAGGGCTGAGATCCATTTCTCCTGCTGCTTTATTCTGCCACCAACCAAAGCTCCAGATGGAGGGGAGGCTTCACCTCTCAAAAGCACAGTGTTGTTTTCTTGATCAAAGATACCAAGTATCATGTTCATTTCAAATTGAAGGACATGTTTCAAAAACCAAGTAGTTGTGAAAGCACCTTTCCTGTACTTTCTGCGCATAACCGCCATAAAAAAAAAAAAGGACAAGGAAAGACACGTCTCTGGTAGGGCTTTCTGGAAGAAAAAATAACCCTCCCTACCATGCATTAGCTTGTTTATGAGTCTGTCATTATGAGTCATTAGCTGTCTGCCACATACTCTATCTGCCATTCTGTTGTGTATGAAGCTAGATTCTGAGGGATAAACTAAAACAGAGATGATAATCAAGCCAAGAATGATTTTCTCATAGACAGAGTGTTCATGGACACTGTGAGGAGAGCCAGTAGAACCCTGTACATTATTTTTCATAAATATGGAGGCAGAGCAATTAAAGCCACAAGAGTTAATCAAAATCTCAGCTTCAGTAGCACATTTTCTAAGAAAATTCTCTGGTCACTGGATTTAAATTTTTAATATTGTTATTACAGTAAACATTTTTTTCATTCTTTGTGTCTCATTAAAAAAAGAAAAAACAACTGACCAAAAAACCCCAATCCAACCCAAAATCCTAAAGCCCCAAAATCCCATACAACTTCCTTGATGTAATAAGAAAATAACGCTTTCCAGTATCAGTATCAGAGGAATGAAAATACAGATAGGAAAGAAGTCAAGTTAATTTCAAATTCATAATTGAAAAGGAGAAGAAAAACTAAGTTAAAAGGAGTAGAAGGTTTTTCCAGTCCACCATAGATGCAGAGAAGGTGGCTCACCTACCAGCAGTGAAGTGTACAGCTCCAAAATGAAAATGAGAAACAGATGAGAATGTTGGAGACAGAAACTCTTGTGTAGCTTCCATACACAGATATGACTATATTACTTGCTTACCCACAGAAATGGTGCATGATTTGGTGAAATTGCAGAAATATTGAATAGACTTTTTTTCTAATGGAAGACGTATATGTGAAAAGCAGTGTCTCATAACCTCTGTTAGTGTAGTCTGAGCTGCTAACAAATTCAAATACAACCCTTGATACAAAACAAAATCAGGTACAAAAAACAAACTCAAGCACAGACATGTATCAGACACACTCTACAGATTCTATGGGAAGTAAGAGAATGAAATTAGTACAACAGCCCAATCTGGGAGACCCTCTCACGCCACAGGTGACTGCTGGCTATGGTTACAGTATTCTCTTTTGCCATAGCACAATTGATCAAGATAATACATGGCAACATCAGATGCTGTGTTCACATTTCAACACATACGTGGGTATTGTAATCTGAAAACTCACTTTCCTCCTCCCATGCCCAGAAATGGCACCGACCAAGAATATCCGCACCTTGAAGTAAAGCTGTCAAGTGTCTTCCAGCCAAGTAAGGCAGTCAAAGATGGTTAAGAAAGAAGAAATATCAGGATAATTTATGAAAAACAACAATAAAGATAGTAAAAAATGTCAAAGCACTTACATAAAAAGTATTTCAAAAAAATTTGTACACTTTTGTTACATAAAGTAAAAAATCATGTAATATTTCCTTTGGAAACTTCAAAAGTCAAATAGATTTCCTTTCAGCATCCAGTTGTGCCAAATGTGAACCAGGAGAAAATATGAAGAAATAATTAGCTTCTGAAAATACTTTAAAATAACTTGGCAAATAAGGAAATTCAAAATCTAAAGTAAGAAAACTGTCAGTTATTTTCTTGGAGTCAGTGTATTCCTCTGAACAGTGTGTCGAAAACTAGTCATAAGGTAAATGATAACTTTCTGGATACAAGGTAAAATGCAGGAGATAAACTAATTTGAAGTAGTGTTGAAAACATATGCTAAGATAAGAAGATGCATATGAACAGCAGTGCAAAGCAGAGGCTGTAGAAGCTGTGCAAATCAATACAGTGTGTGGAAGGATCAAGGAGGATAAAGTGAGAACAAAACCTGTGCTGAAGAGATCTTCCTCAAACACACATTGCTGCAAAAATAGAATGGACTACAGAGAATTATTGGCAAACCTAAATCAATTTATTGAAATGTTTCCATTTATTTTAAAAGTGACAAAATATGGGAAGGATTTTAATCCCATTTCTCTATTCATGGCCATGAAGTGTCAAACAAGCAGCACCAATAATGCTACTTTCTTTTAATCAACAGTTTTCTTGAAACTGCTTAAATTCAAAAAACACCAGCAAAGTTTCAGTGACCTAATGAGAACTACCTCTCCTTGCTCTTTACTAAATTGTTTATATTGATTTACAAGAAATGGATTAGGCCTTTTCCACAGTTCCTAGTCATTCTTGCCCTTTCCAAAAGCAACTGAACAGATGGTATGACTTACCTAGGACAAGTAAAAGTAGGAATTATATAAATGGAGCAGTCTCTTGAAATGTCAAGTTTCATGACTTCCTCAGGGTCAGAGTCCCTCAGACACTAGAGGCAAAGAATTCTCCATTTTCTTGATCAGGGAATCATCTGCCTTAGTGCAAAAACCCAACTGCTAGCTTGTACTGACTATCTTCTGCTCAGCTGATTATTACAAAAACATTGAAAATATTCTCACTAATTTAAGGTTATACTCTTCGTTTTCGTCTCCACTGTTCTGGGGGCTTTATTTTAGCCAGCTTCAAAACCAGAGCTGAAAAAGCTGAAAAAGCTGAAAAATTACTTTAAAGCAATAAGTTCGTGTGGGCCTCTGTAGTGATTCAGTCATAAAACTTGAGTCAGGATCTCCTCACCATACTGTACAATGTCATTTCTCCACACCAAACTGTTTGTGAATCTAACCTGCGTATTCTATTTTACGTCAATGTATAATATCCTGTGTTATATAAATGAGGTAAGAAAAAGAAAGATTGACAAAGAAGGTATACGAATCATATTATCCTTGATAAACGAATGTGCCCCCCTAAATAACCTTTATTCTTATGTTGCTTGAGAAGTTACCTGAACAAGTCCCCTTTTAGGAATTCAGTCCTGGTCTGTGAACTGAAGTATACAGAGAGCAAGAAGAAGGAAAAGTGCAGACACCACCTTTCATAAGATGTTACAGCCTGCACTGTGCTCAGGCTGCTGAGATGACCATCCTGAATGTAAACTTCAGTGCTGTGAATAGAAAATACAGCCTCAGCATTTATTAAGCAGAGACAGATGTAAATGGCCTTTGGATTACTGTACATTAGTGGCTGAAAGAAGGCTTAAGCATCCAGTTCACAGAGGGAGATTTTCTTGACTAAAAATGACAAAATATTTCAGTCCTTTGACTGCTTTAAATCAGAACTTTCAACTCTTGCAGTTTTCATTTGTCTGATGACACCTGACATTTTGTTTATGACCTACAAATGGGTGATTATAATAATGTTTTAGTTTTGCTTTCCTTTATAGATATCTTTCCAGATTTCAGTTTTAGACGCTGAACAAATAGCAAACAAGAAAAGGAAAATTACTTGTGCACAATATAATTTCGAAGTAGACTCCTAGTTTTGTGGATCTGAACAAATACATGTGTCTCAGACACATGAACATGTCTTTCAGAACTAGATTGAAACTAAATCTCTTTCTTTTACATAAACTGTTGTTCATGTAGTTAGTACCCATTATCTCATGTAAGGACAAAGTGAGACAAACTGACATAAACTAAAATACTTGGATTCCTTTTCTCCTGGGGAAGAAAGTCTTAGAGATGGCTCTGATACTGTAAATGAAAAGACTGAAGAGGATGAAAAAAACACATTAAAATATGTTCCATAACATTTTTCTCTATGTTTGCTTTTTTTGCCTTGTAGTTGGGACTGTATCTTTTATCCTCTTAGCTTGCTTGAATGTTATTTCATTTCAAGCAATTACTTTGAATTTTTCTTACATTTTACTTTATTGTATGTGTGTTCTGTCAATCAGTGAGATGATTTTATGTTACTTAAAAATATTATCCTCTTGTCAGCAGCTAATACTTTCAAAGTCTCTCAATGCTGTGGAGGTTAACTCTTCCATTTTACTGATTTTATAAAGAAAAAACGTCTCTGCAAGGATTTAAAAATGCCTCACAAGCGAGAACTAAAATGTTGGTGTAGTTTAGTCTGCACTTTCCTTCTTGCTGGCTAAAAGAGCAGTACTGGCAAAGAGACCCTAGTCAAACACAGTAAGCTGCTTATCCCTGTTTTTCAGTAAAGAATTATGAAGATTTTAATGGATTATTTTGCATTGAAAAATTTCTTGTTGAAACTTGTATTTTCATGGAAAACTGCTAGTAGGAAAAAAATGTCTGAAAAACTAATCTCAAAGTGAAAATTTTAAATCAGTGAATATATTCTTTCTACGAAAACAATAAACAAAAATATAATGTGCATCTGCATAATATACATTATTATTAATTCTATTTGGTATAACACCTTAAGAAACAAAACAGTAAAAGTCATCTTCAAAAAAAATATTTCAAAAAAGTGGTTGCATATTTTAGTCTTATTTAATTAAATATATTTGAATAAAATAAGTTCTTATGCAGACTGATTTAATTTCATACTTGTGTGGGTTGCATTATATGAGCGCAGACTGAGTTTGAAGATGCTACAGGAATCAGAATAAATTAAAAGATATACTGCAGTACTTGGGATCCCAGTTATGACGAAGGACTTTATGAATCTATTTTAGCTTTGTTAAGTAAGTGAAAATTCAATATGTTCTTAATAGAGCTAAAATATGATGTCCTTTATCACAATTCTCTAAAACTGTTCAAAAAGTCTGTACCAGAAGCCTTTTCTCACTTTTCAGAATTTGCCACTCCGGAACTTGAAGAATTGCATATTTTCTTTATAAGTGCAGTTGATAGAAACAAGCAAAAACAAATGATATAAAACAACCATCACAGGATTTTTCTAGGAGTGCCATCAGTCCTCATTTTTAATCTCTTATGCTATATTTTAAAAAGAAAATTAGCTAAAGGACAGTAAGGTACTCAGTAAGCATTAATACAACATAAAGCTAAAAATTCCTTTAATTTAAACTTTATTTTAGAGACAAAAACCTTTTAAATACTAATCCTCAGGTGGAGTTGAATTATTTTAACTGGGTGTTTACTTGTGTTTAACAAAAAAAAAATCATAAATATTCTTACATAATCTGTGAAATTTTGAAAATTGCATAATTTTTTATTCCTTTCTGCTATGGTTACAAAATTATTTGTGTCGTGAAAAAAAAAGACAGTCTTCTTTATTTATCTTTAAAACTTAATGTAGTTACTGCTGTTCCTGGAACAGAGCTAAACCCAAAATATTGTAATGGAGTATTTGGGTCAGTTTGATGTTCACATCATGGAACAGACAAGTAACCTGAAGGAGGCTCTGAAACTTGGGATAGATTTGTACCATCAGGTTCCGCAGATGATCTGAAATCGCAGGATATAACTGAAAAAGTCCTACTGAATTTATTTGTGCCTGGGGCTAACAACTCTATTTTGCAGCAAAAATAGATATTGATATAATATTTACTTGTTAAAATAATTTTAATAAGATTACCTTTATCATATAACACTCCACAAGCTAAATAGAATATTTTAATTATGAAATTCCTAAAGCAATTAATTTCAAATCTCTTTAATAAAAATCCAGGATGCAAAATGGTACATGAAACATGGAACAATGCAATTACATTAGCTGTGGGTGATATTCTTAACTCATGCAAACAAGAGAGGCAAAGGGAGTGTTATAACTTCACTGCTAGCCTCAGTTAAGAATGAGGTTAATTACCAGAACTGTTGAGAGTCTGGAAAGAAAATGAAATTATTCAAGTTCTTCATAGTACATAAGCAGAAATACATGCAATTTTTGTTAAAGAGCTATAGCTTTAGGAGCATGTTGCATGATTATGTACATAACTATTTATTCTCTCCTTTTTCTGAATAAATTTGGGAAATGCATAAGGGGCCAATATTTTTCAGTATTAAGCCTCATCTGCACTGACCCTTCTGATCTTCCAGAGCTATCCTGACTGGCCAGCAGTTAAAAAGATCTTTGATGGCTTTGGGTCTGCAGCCAGGGAAGGAAGTATACAGCTGCGTTAGGATGGCTGGCTTCTACCTGCACGTCCTTTCAAGTGAGATGATAGTTTCACTTTGTATTTTCTGACACCGAGAGTCAGTGCATGCTGCCAGCGATGCGACATGAACCGGACCAGCCGGCGTGGGAATTGAAAATAGGGATGGGAACGATTGACTAAGCCTGAAAAAAACTTTAATAAATAGCCAGACCAACAGAAGAACATAAGCTGAATGCAGTATGGGGCAACCTCAAAAGAACAATGGGGCAAACATAACAATATATATGGTGCGATCGGAAGACAGGGAACCAATGAACAATTATATTACCATATATGTCAAACACTGTTAGCCAATCATAGATGAGAACTCAAAACGTTACCTTTATATGGTGCAACTGCATTAACATACCTGTTCCCATAATCCCATTATTCTTACCTTAACCTAACAAGGTGCTTCCCTTCCTAGAATCCCAATTCCCATGGCCTCAGATTGATGCTGTCCACATTATCAGCCAGGGCCAACTCACTGTCAGTCCCTGCCAGTCCAACCCCCACAAGTGCATCTACCAGAAAGCAACAGGAAACACTTTTTCTTCCCCTGAGCACACATAGGGCCATAATTCTTCTTCATCTGATTTCGTAACTAATAAACAGGAAAAGGAAGAAATCAGGGAAATGCTCTTACACGTTATGTTGAAGAGAAAGTCTGCATTGAATTTTTACCTTCCCTTTTATTTTGTACAAGTACACATAAATAAGATATTATTTAGAAAATGAGAAAATGAGAAAGTAGCTCACTTATTATTTTCTGCTCCAGTTTTCAAGCCAACTGATTGTGTATTCCACCCACAGAATGGACAAAGAGCATGTGTCAGGAGCCTCAGCAAGGCAGGCAGTAGCAGCAGCATTTCAGCAAAGCCACAACACTGGTAGGGAGGTGGCCCTGAATGGACACCATGCATCAGGAGAGGTCCAGGTGGAGGCCTGGTTCCACAGAAATGGCAACGTCTGTTCTTCCAGATGCTAGTCCTGCACTGCCTGGGTTATGGATGCCGTGAACTGTGCCTACTTTGCTCTGCCCTGAGCAGAATGTGTGGTACATCTGTGCCCTGTGAGGCACATCTCTAAGGCACTCTGGTTTGAGGGTGAGTTCTCTCATTTTTAGACTTATTTTTCAGAAGAAGAAATACTGACCATAGGGATAATATTTGCTGAACTCTCTTGCTTTCACAGAAACACTCACTGCACAAACAGTTGACTCTTGCAAACCAGTTACTTAAAAAGACCATGAGTGAACTATATGAAAAAGCAGTTTGTGTAACACAACTTTATATCTCCTGCTTTACACTCTAGTCACTATGCATGTGTAATTTTAGGAGAATTTCCTTATCCAGGACATTGCCACGACAAACTACAAATGTCTTAATATTTCCTGCAAGGAAACATGTGCCAGGCCTATGTGTTACAAAGCCAAGAAAAGGTACTGATGGATCTTAATGATTCCTTTATACATAAATAGTATATCCAAAGGACAATGGGTATATATTTTTGAACGCATTTTATTTTAATCTAGATAGTATATGGAATTAAGACAAGGCTGACATAGCAGCATATGTGAACACGTTGGTGAGGATAGGGGATGAAGGTATAGAGTACACTCATGTAACATATTCCAAGTTGACGGATGGGACTGTCAGTAATTGTATTTTATTAAAATACAATATTTTATTAATATTTTATTAAAATTAAAATGTTACATTGTGTAATGCAGCATTTATTCTGGGTTAAACGGTTAAACTCTGGCTAAAGAGAGTCTCAGTCAGAGAAAAACTGAATCAAGTAAAAAAGACCTTTTGAGATATGAATAACTAAAAAAACCAAGACTGTGGTATTTCTAATGTATCTATGCACCATGCCCCTATATTTTTCATTGAGTATGAGCAACTCTAGAATATATAAATGTGGAGAAAATTCTTATCCTTAAGCAGATTTCTTCAACTACACAGAAAGTGTAGAAAGACTTCAATATGTATTTTAGCCATTTCTCTTTAAATTTCTTACGTTTGTTTAATCTTTACATTAAACTACCACTGACATTTCTGTCAGACCATTTTCAACTAACATTTTTCGTTAACAATTTGATCAACAATCTAGTTAATATACTATTCCACATGACGGCAAATCTTTGCATAAAAAACTTTACAAATTATTTTAATTAACTTTAATTTAATGTATTTAAAAAGTAGGTTTTATAGAAAAGGCTCTGAAGAGTGAAGGTAAATTAATGAAAGAACACTTTTTTCATAAAATTTTGAAGTGTAAATGACAATTATTATTTTATTATTATAACAGCATGCTAATAGGACTTTTAGTTCTGTTACATTCTTTAACTGGGTTGTTTTCTGAGCACAACATATATAAAAAATAAGTAGACATTTGACCACTAGGCCCACAGCTATGATTTTCTTCCCAGATACACCAGAATTGTGCCTAATACTGTTGTGACTGCACTGTTTGAAAGAGAAGATAAATATGTATATTCACATACAGCTGCAAATACATACATGCATATACACATCTACATTTAAATACTTATGTGCATCTGAGAGGTGAGCTTGGAGTATTTTATTTACATATGAATGCAGAATCATTGGGTCCTTCAACTTCACCTCTATCTCCAAAAGTTCTGTAGAACAGAAAATTCTGTAGAACAAAAAATTACAGATCTTTAATGAAACAGCTGATCCAAAGTTCAACTTAAGATATATGACACACATTGTTTGAAGAGCCCTTGCAGCCCTTTAAAATATAAGGAAATGTAATTAATACTATTAAAATCATTAAATAAAGAAATATGTGAAATATAAGGAAGCCCTAGGGAGAGGTTGCCAACATGACCTACCCTGACTCCATTGACTGTTAACACTTTAGCTGATGCAGTTGTTGCATGTGCAAGCCCCAGCGTGGCTCTTTGTTCTGTGTTGACCGACAGTGTGAGATGACAGCTGGCAGAGTCAGCACTGCTCTTGTAGGAAGCTGCTCTGCAATGGCTGAGACTGAATTTAGAAGATTATTTTTGGAAGATGCATAATCAATGTCAGAAGGTCAAGAGCAGCCTTTAACAATTATTTACCACAGATAAAACTGGAAAGATTGAGTGCTTTTTACAACAATGAAACATCAACTATACAAAGATACTCTGCTTATGATATACAGTTGAGATACCTGTTGAAGTAATGAACAAATGGACAAATTATACCACGTCTTCTTTATAGTGAACTGTATAGGGTCTATCCTGGGAAAAGAAATTGCTTGAAATATAGTAGAAAGAAACCAAATTTTGTCTTAAACAATGCAAAATAACCAAAAATTTGGGTTGTGGAAGGAGAAGGGTTTTCAGCAGTTCTTTCTGGTTTTTATTCTTCAGTTTTCATATGATGCAGTGAGGGATGAGAGGTGAGATTTTTTCCTGATGGCGTTCAGCAGATTTTTTTGTGGTTATATAACGTATTTACCTTTTTAGACAAAATTTTCTTGGATGAGTTTATTTTTCTACAGCTTTTCTCTCCCATACCAACAGGAAGGTTGGACCAGATGATTCACTGTGGCCCCTGCAAACTTTGTCATTTTGTGATTCTGTGCTATGAGGCATCTGGATACTGAACCATGTGATAGGGAGAAAAAGAAGAAAGGTCCTAGGTCCCTTTCCTTTTACATATTGGTGCTGTGAATTCAATGAAATTCAAACAAATTACAATAAAATGTTCCTTTCAAGTGGGGAATCACCTAAATAATACACAATAGACTACATGCATCCACTGGGTAATTCCAGTGATGTTAAAAAGATTATTTGAAGGTTTAATTTGCCACAATACATGCAACAGCTCATAACCTTTTATGAAGATAATACTCACAAGTTTAAACAGTACAGTGCCCTAAATTTCTTGGGAGGCTACAAATGGTCCCTTAGTGTTCATTATCAGGCTATAGTATCACAGGTTTCTGAAGCAAGAGCATTATAGTTCAATTTGCACATAAGCTGCTGATCTAGCCATGAAAAAATAATATCCAGCATTAATTTATACATAAGATATGAGGAAGAAAGAACATTTCAAAACAAAGAAAACAAAAAAGTAATAAACCAATTATTTTGTGTAAACAAAGGAAAAAATATGCCATCACAAATTCCCAAATTGGCAGAAACAGCTGCAACAGTAACTGCCTAAGAAAGTACAAGGCTGAGAGAGTGGCAGTACTGATGTTGCCAGTTCTGTGATACTGATTAGTCTTAAGTTCATTGCAAGAAATTGCTCAGACTTGTGACTCTCCTGGCAGTTAATGGGTTAGAACATGAGCTGCTCATCTGAGACCTAATTTACAAGAAGAATTAAAAAGTCAAGCATGTTGATAGTGGGCAGGAGTTGAGAGTTTAATAAAAATGCAGCAGAAACTTTGGGAATTATTTAAAACAATTAAAAATTTGGTTGGACATGACATTAGAGGAATTTCCAGAACAGGGCCACCAAAACATGGAGAGTGATGCTGTGGTGAGTATGCTTGGCCTGACTGATCAGAGGTGAGCCCTGGCAAAACCTCTGCACAAGGGCTTCCTCAGCTCATGAAAGATACCTCATGCCAATTACACAATGAGAGTACATTTCTTCACAATGCTTTCCTCTTCATACTTATTTCTTACCAAATTACTGTCTTCATCTATTATATGTCTATCAGTATTATCAGAGCTATCACTATAAAATCTGAAGTTTCTGGAGAACAAAGGATCTGCAATACAGAAGCATGTCCCAAGACAATACTTTAAAAGGTAAATATACTGAATTGAAAAGTCCAAGTTTTTGCTATCATACTCCTCTTTCAGGGCCAGGCTGAAAGCATATATGCATGGTCATGAAATAACTGTTTCCTGATATGATCACGGACATCAAAATATGGCCATTAAATAAATGGGTGTGTGTATTTATGGAGTACTGTTGTTGAATTCTTTTAAATAGTTGAAAAAATATTTTTGAAAATGAAAATATATATTTTTAAAGAATAAATATTAAATATGTTTCAATACAGTGTTTAAACTACTTTGGATCTGACACAGAATGAAAAGCAGAAAGTAAGGTCCCTCCTCTTTCTGTTTGGAAATCGGAAGAGTTTAACAGTTCATAAAATCACTTCAAAACATATGCTGAGCAGCCAATCCAGAGAGAAATGCCACATAGAAAGGTATGCCTAAAATGCTTCCCTTTAGCCTTACCCACCTGATTGTTTCCACTCCACTTTGAAATGGCAGCTCAGACATCTGGACTATCTGTCAGGGATCTGAGACTGGCTTAGGGATTTTCCTTTGACATATGCACGACGGATGTAAGCCACTTTTACCTAATTCCTTGCCAAGGAGCTTGATATGACTAATGCAGCTAACTACTTGAATTTTAATCTTCTGGGGCTTCTGTGGTAAATCTTAGCTTTGTTCTGATTAATGTGTTTGTGTCTTCGTCTTTACAATGTGTTTGTCTTGCTAAGGTTTGTTAAAGAAATTTTAAGATGACCAAAAGATGCAGACTTCCATTACAAAACTGTAGTGGACCTTTTAATGGATTGTCTTGGAAAAATTCATGTGCAATACAAACTTAAAAGGAATGTTTTTTGAATTATATTTTTAATTAGTCTCTCATAAAATTCATTATTGGCTTTTTCTTACCAGTAAAATTCTGATACATAGAATGTTCCTGTCAAATTATAATCTACATCAATACATCAGCAAACTACACACAATTGTCCCTCAGCTACACAACACATTCATCACCAAGGCAACTAATGGCTATAACTATATATTTGAAATGCTAAATGACATTTTATCAAGTATTTCATCAGAAAGAAGCAAAGAACAGAAATAACATGACCATTTTGAATTATACACCAAAATCGAATATTTCACTTCAAGGAAAAAAAAAACCAAATTAAAACCAGTATGTTTTAGAAAGAAGTTAAAAGAAGCAAGAAGCATTAATAGTCATTAATAATTGATGGTGGTGAGCCAGGTAGACCATTTCACACATATCCAATAAATGAAAAACTTGAAGTATATGAATAAATAATATGGACACAATACCAACATAAAAATAACACTACAAAATTGTGGTTCTTTTTGTCTCGAGGAAAACCTTGCTTAATAAAACAATTTTGATTATGAGTGAAAATAGCGTATCTCTGTTAGAAATAAAAGCTATCTTATTTATGGCATATAGTAATTTCCTGTTTTTCTTTGAAACATTGTTTCTTACAATGATATCACTATATAGTTCTCTTTTTTCTCTTTTGTCTACTAGTTATGAAGTTCAGTCAACAAATGAAGAGAAAGTTATTTTGCTTAGACTACTCATGATAATAGCAATTCATGGAATTTAGTTCACTGGCTGTTTGGGATTGGTGGAGATTGCTGGAGATCATCTGGTCCAAATTCCTTGCTCAAGCAGGGTCATGTAAAACAGTTGCTCATGACCATGTCTCTGAGAAATATACAGCTCAGTGTAACATGCTGTTTCATAGCATATTGTATTTCATGAATATTTTGGTGCTTCTGTCACTAAAGCTAGTCAAAAATGCATGAAGAAAATAATTTTATGACTAAGATTATGCATCAAATAATTTATACTATCAATATTCATTCCGGATATTAAATTGCTCTAATTATTAATGGTTTCCCAGAATCTACAGCATGTACTTGGAAATGGAGTCACTGTTTAAAATAAAAGCATAAGGCACACTGTGAGCACAGCAGAAGATTTGAAAGATACTTAGGGAATGGAAAGGCAGGGACTCTGACATTAATGGCACTGAACTTGCTGAATATATATCTTCAATATTAACAGCAAACTATACTTTAGATAGACATGAATTAACTTCAGAAATTCTCAGTTTAATTTCTTAAAGTATGGCCATTTGGCTGGCCTTTTCAGTGCCACATCAGGTTGGCAATTTGAGGACTCTCAGGCATAAAGAGACCCAGGTCTCTTTTTCAGTCTCTTTGAATGCTAGTGGGACAAATGTGAGGCAAAGCTTTCTCATGTTGAGAAGAAATCAAGTTCAAGGCCTGTTTAGCCTGGTACTTAATATTATTTGGATAAAACTTGTAGCAGTGTTTTTCTTATCACTTATTTTTCTTAGTGGCACATAACTGATACCAGCAATGAGCGACAGAAAAAGGAGACACAAAATTGCCAAGCCCAGTGGCACAATCTAGTTTTAGCTCTTTCTTGATAACTGTTAAAGTAGTGATCTCTTAAAAAAGTTAGCCAGCTTTTTCTGCAACATAGATAATGAAATCAGAGTTCTAGCATCAACTTCAACGGTAAATCTGGAGTTACCAGAGAATGAGAACTCTCAACCATTGTAAAAAGTCACTAAACCAGATGGCAAATGCTCTGGTGTTTACTTCTTAAACATAATACTTCAGCTGTTATGTATATTTTTTATTAGAGGAAAACACAAATGTTTAATGTAGCCATATATTTTTTTCTGTTAGAAAATGGTCATATTTATATTTAACCACTGAAACAACATCAATAAATTCATTTCCATTATTGGTGGCTCTGTACTTTTATCATATAAATATGATGCATTAAGATATTATTTTCTTGCAACCTTGTCCATTTAATGTTGACTTAAAAATGAAACCTATTTGATGGTTAAGAACAAATATTTCATTTGCAAAGGCACTTCCTATTTTTTACAGCTCTACCTTACTGACCTTATTTCTGAGATGCAGATATAATTTTACTCAAGGGCAGTGTTTAGTATAACAACCTGATATATCCCATAGTTTTCCTACTTATGCCCTGTTGAATAATAGATTCTCAGACAGAAGCATAAAGCTGGTTTATATAAAAATAGTACAAAACTCTTGATAAAAATCACAGGTAACCAATAATATTCAAGAAAAACAGATATATTAGAATGTCTCAGAAACTTTTAGGTGTTTTGTGAACTGTTGAGAATTTTAATACGAAAAGACATGTTTCTAGGAGAAAATCATCTGTGATAATCCCTCACTCATCCCCTTCAAAAAGACAATTAAAATAAATATATTATGAAAACACCACTGTTTGATGAAACCAAATTGATACAAAACAATAGAGAAAAAACACATAAGGAAAGAAATGTGAGACAGATTATACTTCTACAGGTTCTTGCATCTCTTTTTGAAGTTTTCTGTTCATGGCAAGGTACTTCACTATATGCATCACCAAGTTTTAGATTTCGGTAGCATTAAGAATTTGTTAGTTTAAAAATTATGGTAATTATTTTGGTGTTGTTAGAATAGATTTTGGGTTCTTTACACATCCAGATAAAGTATTTTATAAATGTACAAAGAAAACAAAACATAACTCTTAACATAAAATTTAGAGTAAGAAATATTAAAAGATAGAGAAAGTAGAGGAGCACACAATGAGAATCCGAGGAGACTTTGTTGCTCCCTGTCGTGGTTTAACGAAGTCTAGTTTCCAGTTGGGAACCAATCAGTGGGATAGTTTTGAAGATTGACACCCAGTTAAACCACTTAGAAGGGCCGGATATGCCTCTATGAAAAGACATTTAAAACTGGGCTGGCTGGGGTGGGGCACTCTTGGCTTCAGGATTTTGAAGAGGTAACTGTCCAAGCTGGCCCCACGTGTCAACCAAAAGATTGATGTAAGAGCTGCAGTGCCTGAACTTTCAATGGAACTGGGCAAGGAATTTGCCGTGGTGTTGAGCTGCTTTTTGCAAGGCCTCTCCTATAATAGTCGTCAGTAAATAATTACAACTAGAGGAATTTATTCAGTTTAGTAAAATGGGATCTAGTGAAACAGAACTGGAGTAATTCAAAAGAGGTAAAATTTAAGATGAATTTCAAGAAACATCTCTGAAACTGAGCTTTATTAAATTGAGGAATTTGCTGTCCTAGGTGTCGTAGTTTCTCCAGATCACAATCTTATTTCTTCCCTGCATTGTTTTCCCATTTTCATATAAAGATTCATTTACACGAAGTGTATTTCATAGCTCAAACTATTTGCAGAGATGATTAGAATTAATTTTTGTTTCATATTTGACTTAGTAGTAAGTTCTTCACTGAAGCATTTCACTGTTGTTATGTGATATTCAAATTTTTCATAGCCTGATCCAAAGTAGCCAGTTCTGAAGGTATTATGACTAATATCAAGAATAATAAATACTAGTAATCTTAAATAATAAGAATGCAAATTATGAAGGAAGCTAATCAAACCTTCATACCAATTACCACTGTGTGACATTTCTGACACAAGTAAAAAGCTAATTCACTGAAAAGGCCTGATAATGGAAGGCAAACAGAAAACCCTGGGTAATTTTTAGTCAAAGGCTGTAATTTCAAAACATCTCTTAAGTATCAAAGTCTACAGAAACCCCAGTTGAGCACACAAGGAATAAGGAGTCACAAAACATCCTTACATTGTTCAACATATTCAATAGATGAAAATTTGAGAATGAAGGAGGTCAAAACCACCTTCAAGAAAACAAAAATCTTACTAGCCTCAAGTGCAACTGTATTTTAGTAGTTATACTTTGCATATCCTATGTGCTGAGAATTTTATGAGGAAAACTTACTGCTGCATATGCACAGCAGAGAAATAGAGTAGATGCACAGACAACTCAATAATTCTCCAGGCTATTGCAGGTTTCCCAAAGATACAGAAACATTTTGCTTTTCTCAGATGAGATCCATGACTGACAGTGCATGGATATTTGTTGTATTAAAAAAAGAAGTGAAAAATTTCTATGACTGATTGGCAAGTTTATTATATTAGCTATTGGTTCCTGAAGCAAACAACTGAAAAAAGACACTTTAGAACAATGCACATAAACTAAAATATCACTTTTATCTGATTCCATTTTCATTCTTATATAATGAGAATCAGGAATAACAACTGAATTGCAAAGCAATTTATTTTATAAATACCTCTGTGGTTGTGTGGAGGAGAGATCTCACTCTCAGATAGCCAGGATACTGGCTTTAACAATCAAGGCATTTACTTGTCTCTTTTTAATAGTTTGGGACTCAGCATTAGTTATCCTTTGAGGAAAAAATTAGTCCCAGCTTCACTGTGTAAATAGGTCTTTTTAAGTACCTTGATATGATTTTGAACTGCATGAAGAGTCAACTGAGTCTCTCTCTGACAAATAGAGCTAAGAAGTTCTCAAGTTATATCTGCATGCAGTTTGTATGAGACGTATGAAGTTTTGTACCTGTCAGTGAAGACCAGACAGTGACAATGAAAGTTCTGCATTTAATGCAAGCACAAGCCACTGAACTCCTCCTTCTTAAGAAATTGCCATTAACTTTGTACTTCAGTAGTTCAGTAGGAAACAGAGAAATTATACCAAAGCCAAGTATATTTAGGAAACTTAAAAAGCTCCTTCAACTTTCTGACTTTACAGTGTATGTAAAATCCACTAAACATGCCCTTCCTGTCATGTGTTATCTGTAGCTAATACTAAACTGATCTTTCAAAGAACTGAAACACTTTCCCAGTCTGACCAGAAAACCTGACACTGGACTTCATACCTGGAAACAGAGGCTGACAGATTGAGCATACCTAGGCAAAAGAAGGAAGAATATTGAAGACCTGTTTAAGGTCTGAGCAATTTTAGGTACGTGGTACACGGTACCTTTTTACCAGGGAAAGTATTAAATCACATTTAGAAATAGTACTAGAAAAAAGAATGGCAGAAAAAAAAGTCATGATGGAAATCCAAGGCTTAAATGAAGACCAGTGGCAAAATCTATATATAAAGGGAACGGTATTGCTTAAGCATCTTGGTGAACACCCTCATCTTTTGCTGTGGACATGCTGTTTGCATGATTGAAAAACAAGGTGCTGTTTAAGATACAATTTCTAGGAAGTCTATGGAAACATGAACCAATTCTTTCAATCCTTATTAACTAGATTAATTTCCAAGGATTACATATATTGTTACCCAATAATTTAGGAAATGTAAAATAATTTAGGTGAGTATGCTGAAGGAATAGGTGTTCCTGTGCTTCAACTTTGGTTCTTAAAAGTAATAAACAGATAGTTGAATGAGTATAGGAAAAGTATTAATTTATCCTGTCCCTCATTCTGAATTTAGCAATTAGAATGCAAATTCCAAATTCTCTTACAGCTACTTTTCTCACCACAGGATCTTGATTCCTACCTATAGCAAAGAGGAGAAGGTTAGGTGGCATGGGATTGCTGTGAACACAAGACTAAGCATAAGAGGACAAAGGAAAGAATTGAGCTGAAGTCAAGGAGGCTGCAAATAGAGATTAACAGTAGCTGAAATCCCCCAAAGTACTTGCTTATTCTTATAGTGTATTGTTTTGTATCATATCCCTGATGGCTTTATTTAGAAAATCTATTAGTCATGCTCTACAATGTCACAAAATCCATAGGATTTAAATTATGACTTTTAACTCATGTTTCTTAGTGAAAAAATCACCATTATATTCTTCAGCAAGATTAACACAGACTTAAAAAAAAAATCTGTAAATTAATTTTACAATAAACAATGATAAAAATTTCATATTTAATTCTACCAGAGGCAATCCTAATGTAGAACAGGCTTGTCCAGGTGTCATCATTCTTAATGTTTGTGTCAATGTTTGTTGATTCAATTTACTGACTAGGAAGTGGTAAGAAATCAGCTCTTCTGCTAAAGAAGAATTTGGATGAGATCTGAAGTTATGCATTCATGTCTCAGTAGAGGTATTTGCTTGGTTATAATTTATGGCTGCAACTTAAGCAGCACAAATAAGATGTTTTCATCACCACATATACACTCAAAAACATTGATCTCATTTTGAATTTGTCCTTGTCCATACCCACTTTTAAATATTCCTTTTTTTAAAAAAGGATCTTTAAGCAGCAGAAGCACAAAGCCAAGGGGACCAGACTCAAAAAATTGAGGAGACTCATTAAATTTATTACCATTAGAAAAATTTAATATATTTCTGTGTGATTCTCAGATGCTGATACTCAGTTTTTTTCTGGATGCGATCTCCTTAATGCAATTTGAAAGATGATACAGTACATATTTTAAGTGTGGACCCAATGTATGCAATTTTATGCAATTTTTTCACAAAAAACCCAACCCAACCCAAACCAAAAGAAAAAAGACTTTCTTAAACAGACTTTATTTTTGTAGACCCAATTTTGGTGGATACATTAATTTAATGACATTAAACATGTACAGACCAGTTTTGCAGTATAACTGGTCAATATAACTGAAAATAACTCAAAAGTTGACATGATACATATTCTCAATCAATCTAAAATGTTTATTACAGGGTTAATATTTGAAGCAGTTTACAATGAAAGCTTTAATTGTGTATATGGTATATAATAATTAAGATTATGGGTATAGAAATATAGAAGGATACATCAGGTATCATAATATAGAAGCATTATATGATATCATACATCATATATCATTAAGCAATTTTAAAAAGAGAAAGAATCGCTTTATATCCTGTAATAATATTTTAATGACTCAGTGAAACATACTGATACTTTTCCTAAAAAGCATTTAATTCTTAAGAATGTAAACTATAGTTAAACACTTGGAATAACAGCAATGAAAAAAACTAATAATTTTATAAAGGATGAATGTAGTGTGAGATTTTTCATAGAATCTTGCCTAAGACAAGAAAGTCATAATAAATTTTATCACTCAATGGTGATGGCAGTAAATACAGTACATTGGCTGTATATCAAATATGCCTACTGCAAAACATTTTTTCAGTATAAAAATTTTAAGGATTTATGAAAAATGTTTAATTTTTTTTAACTGAAAGGGTTGTAGTGCTTTTTAATGCTTGGAGAAATGAAGGCTTGATTTAATGAAATAGAACTAAACATGGTATGGGTAGGTAAATAATAAACATTTTTATTTCTGGACATTTGTTCTTTTTCTTCAACAATCTCTGGTATTAGAATCTGAAAAAGTTTACAAGAAAATCTCAGTTTTGCAAGTCTGAAATTCTATGTCCTGAAGAAACATTCTATAAAAACATTAGTAAAAGCTGTATTCTAAATTCAAACTGAAGTAACTCTGCAGAAAGAGAAAAGCAAATAGGTTGGGACATTCCTTACAAGGTAGGGGGAATTTTACTGTGTTAGGAGTACTAACCACCATAAGTGCTAAACAATTATGGATTGTTAATAAACAATTAATTTCCTGGTAATTAAACTAAATACATGGATGAGCAACAAGGTAACTTTTACTTCCTATTAATCTGACCTCTCCTATTAAATGTAATTGCACTCTTACTTATATGTTGAGCATAAACTGCATTATATTTTATAATCTTGTTAGTATTCATGCTCTGTTAATGAAATTTGATCAGCTTATTAAAGATGCTGAGTTTTTGCAGTTAACTCACATCTGTTGTCAGAAGTAATTAGATCAGGTGGCAAATGACAGCACCTTTCCTGACAGATGCTTTAATGTTGTGAGTAAGAATGCCCTAAATGTCTCTTTGAATAATGCCAAGATTTCAGCTCTGGTTTTTTTTGCCTTGAGCTTTCAAAGTGAAACTTTGGAGCAATCTGACATAGTTCCAGACAGGAGTATGTGTGACTTTCACTTCCAGTGTTAGAGGAAAAGAGAAACTCCTTCAAGATGATTTTTAATAAAGATTTGTCTTGGAAAGGTAGAAGATAATGCTATCAAACTATCTCAATATGTTTTCCTTTTAGCATATATACACATACTCTGTTAAGACACAAAAGATATTGCATAATGCATTTAAGCACATCTCAGACAGTAAATTACACTTCAGTCTAATGATAACATAATTCAAATAAATGTGCTGACAAGCTGGTGAAGATATTATTTTATGGCAGGCTTTTTGTCAGACAGCCACGAAGTAATGCTGGCTTTCTGCTTGTGAATCAGACAACACTTGTTTGTAGTGAACTTACTCCATAAGTAAGCACTGCAAAATGCACCATGAAAGTGTCTCTTCTGACATTTATCCACAATCTAGATAGCACACAGATAATAGCAGTGTGGGCTTCCCAGATCTATTTGGAAAGATACATTCAATCTTCCTGGTCCATATGATTCTGCATGAAACAAGAATTGTAGAAATGCCTTCAATCAATTCTCTGCATTGTTTTATCCTTACAAACTATAGTGGAATCATGAGTGCTCACCAGATTGACAATCCCTGCCCATGCACCATCCAGCAACTTGGAGGAGGGGTTCAAAGACACAGCCTGACAGCTACCAAGAAGGATATTCTTTGTTACTGGCACCCCATGCAAAAATGTCATAGGAATTTTAGTGGCAGCAAGAAAGATTCTCTGTACATGCTCAAAGAGCAGAGTGTTCTTTCTTTTGTCTCTGAGAAGTGAATGTCAATTATGTTTTTTTTTGTTTTTGTTTTTTTTGTCTCCACATCTGTCACAGGGTCCATACAGTTAGAGATGCCCCTATTAAATCTGATGAAACAAAAATGGTTTAATGACTGCAATTACTCCCTTAACAGTAGTGTTGATGGGTAGAATAAAATTAAATTATCTCATTTAATTATGCTTAGGTTCCATTGGATGAGTTCAGTGGGTCACAGGTAATTTGGGTCCATACTTCTGGCTTTGTTCCTCATTCTTTGCTCTTCATGTTCTTAATAATTCTTTACACCTGGAAATTTGCAAAACAGCTGTCATATAATTTTGCTTTGCTTCCTTCTAAACTGGAAGATTCTTATCAATATAAATTGTAGAAGGAGTGATATCATCTGGAATGAGAAGGATGTGAATTCTAATCCTTATAATATAAGGATTATACTTATTCCATTTTTGTCTGTCTTCCTTATCCTTATGTAAGACAGAATAAACATGAGAGTGGACATTCACTGCAGGTCAGAAACATCCTTCATGAATGGATATGCACAGTGACAATAATTTCCTGGTCTGAAAATGGGAGTAATTCTAGATGCCCTTTAGCATTGCGTTATGTCACATCTGCTTAAATTTGTATAATAACACACACCAACATGACAATTCAGTGCATCATATTGGCTTAGTGTAAGAAGATAAGGTATAAATGGAAAGTGACTGGCTAGGAAAGTGATGTCTGATGCCTCAAAAGAGAACCTGAAAAGAAGAAAAAATACAAGGTTCATACCTTAAGAAAACAGATGGAAAGATGGTCAAAATATTTATATGTCCAAATTTAATGTAAGAAATTAGTAGAAGGAATACCATTTTTACTTTTAAAGAGTATTCAAGAGCACAAACATAGTGCTATAGAGTGCTATTTGTGTACAGATCGCTGAAAACGTGAGAGTAAAAGTGCACAATACTGCACGCATCATTCATCTAATGTAGCCAAATGAAGGGAAAAAAGTCCAGTACAGGGTTTGCATACAGGGATCACAGGATCTATATGTACTGAAGTATGCTAGGTCCTGTGGCAGACTGTGCTAGTACACTAGGCTTCTGGAAGAGATTATGCTGTGTACCTTTTTCTTTGAATTACAGTTTTGTGTTGAATTCTCAGTGATGTGTCCAATGCCACTGGACAACACTGCAACCCCTCCACAGATAAGGGTTTATACCAAGGAGTAGCCTGAAATATGAAAGACACAGTAGAACTGCCTAAAGAGGACAGAAAATACACAGAAAATAAGCAAATGTGTGATTTTCCTACTTATCTCACAGGATTTAACAGAGGGAGGGGAAAAAGTTTCAGTATCAATGCTTCTCCAAAAGCTGTTGGCACTTTGTTAGGGGCAGCAATAGGTAAGTGCTGATTACACCAGGACTTATTATATGATGCAGTGACTGAAAAATTGTATCGTATCAAGAATGACAGACCTTTATGCAGACAAAAAGCAAAATTAATGGTGTCATCTCTGTATTCCTCTATTGCTATTATTTTGTGGATTTCTAATTAACAATCCTTGTTTGAAGCTATTATTAAAAACCATTTCAATCCAATGAATGAAAATAGGTTTTTTTCTGCAGACTTGCAATGCTAGAGTCTCTCAATGTCTTGGTTTATGGTGACTGAATGATCTTCACAAGACTTACTTATCAGGGTGTATGTGCTCTGTGCTTGCAAATAATTTTTTTATGTCAAACACTCCAGTTTGAAAAGACAAAGAAAAAAATAAAGTCAGAACTGATTTGGGTATTTCAGCTTATACTCATTCTATAACCGTGCTTATTAAATTCAATTATATTGCTTATTATATTCAAAATCTTTTTTATTGATGTAATTTTAACCTCCATTCAGTTTAGCTTGGGGATATAGCCTGTTTCTCTTGAACAAAGGTAACTTTGACCCATAGCCCACATGCTCTTACTTTTTGCACCACAAATATCATTCATTACAGTAGAACAGTGAAATTCAGAAGTTGTAAAAGGCAATTTTATATAACATTCCTTTAAAAAAGCATTCTCTAAAATATTCTCTTTATTGTTGTTCTGTAAAATCTTACTCTCCCATATGCTGTCATTTCCACTCAAGAAAAAAGCCATTCTTTTTTTTTCTCTTCAGAAGCGTAGTAGAAATTCATTGTACTTCAGAATTATTTTTTCCAAAGAAATTTAAGTCATTCATTTACTAACTCTTGAAGTCAGACAAATTGTGCAGAAGTGCTTTATGCAGTCAGTGTGATAAATTTCAAGTTTCACTGGTAGAAAAATGTGAATAATGGAAAAATTATTCTCGAATATATTATCCCCAGACTTTAAAGAAACCATACATATTAAGTTCCCTTATCCACTCCAGGGAAGGAATAAATGATAAATAAATATTTCAGGAGTAATTCATTCAAATAACTTATTTTAAAACTATCCAAGTCCTGATTGAAACCCTATTAAAATAATTGATCTCACTTCTGTCAGATAAGTTCCATACAGGAATACACAAGAAGCTCCTGTATTTTATAGAATCAGGCTCTTTTCACTTTGGTCAACTTTTAACCCAGTTAAAAGCATTCTTTTAGGCACTAATGATGGACTTTTATTTCTAACTTCCCCATTCCTTCAGTTTTCCTTCCCCCAATTTTTTACAATTTAAAAATGTCATATTGAAAAATGTGTGACACCATTATTTCTTAAATTATTCTGATGGCATTTTGTACTCTTTATTTAACTGAATTGGTAGGTAATTATATCACGTTTACCTACTTGATGCCTAGTTTAGCAATTTATTTATGCTGAACAAAATGTTATGTTGTGCAAGTTTGTCCATTTTGCTTTTTCATAACTTTAGAATTAAATGTCCAGTACTGTAAAAAAAAGTGGGTTGATTTTTTTTTAAAGAATACAGAGATTCAAATAAGCACTTAGATCTTCAAAAGAACACAGCAGCAAAAAGCAATAAAGTCCTTTATAATATAAATCTTGAATAAATAATGCTTCACGTAGGTTGTGTGAGTCTGCAATTAGTTTCCTGTTTAAGAGAAGGAGGAGGAGAATGTGAATGTCTCCCATCTGGTTCAGCCAGTCTTTAGATCCAGATGGGTTAGGATGCCGTCCTTGTCTTCGAGTAGATCCATTTTTCTTGTAGGTTCATAAAGGGAATGGAGACATCACAGCACTAAGTTCTGCAGCACCTGACTTTTACAACTGCATTCTTAGGCAGTAGCTTCTTTATAAAATACACAAAGAGCTTAGGAATGGCAGCCAAAAACGCTATTGCATAGCTCAGAAGAAGCTTAAGCTAGAAACTAAGGAATACTAAAAAAACCATGTGCATTCACATCTCTTATATTGTCCTTCTGTTAGGTTCAAACAACTCATATTTTTTACTCTAAATCAGAGAAGGTGTAGTCATTTTTAGGAAGGAGAAAGTGTAACTAATGAGCACTTCAAGGACTAGGACATTGATTTAGTATATAGGGCACATTTTCAGTTCCTTATTCCCCCTAAAGAAATTTGATTTACTCTTTTTAGCTAAACCAGGGTAATGCATGCATATTGATTCAACAGGTCAAAACCCCACATTCATTGCTTTGCATAGTCAACAGAGCACTTGCCTAAGACAGGTAAATATGAATTCCATTCGTGATTCTAAAGACCTATATTTTTATCTGAAGTGTTTAATGGAGCCAGAGCCAGATGTGGAACCAGACTGATTCCCAAGTGATTTTCTTGTAGTCTAGTCATGTTCATGTCCTCTGGACCAGTTGAACTACTTCACGCTATGTGCAGTTACCTTCAGGTGTGTCTTCAGAATACCTTGGAGTGCAACAATGAAATATTCACAGAAGGGATGTGATTTCAAATGTTTGCAGACAGAAGAGGCAGTTATCCCCATATCCCCTGCCTCTCCTTTCCTTCCTCCTTAATCTGAACCTATTGAAACACGTGACTAAAAAAAGAAGACAGTTTGGATTTTGGCATCTTGATTAGACACAACTGTTTCTTCTCAATCCATCTAGAGTTATTTGCAGAGCAACTCTTTTCTACATCTGAAGAGAGAACTCCATGGTGCACTCAGGGCCTGTAACTGAGACTGCTCTGAGCAGGCAGTGTTGCTGAGCAGCACATCTGCAGGAAGTCTAGTGCACTGACCTATTGTGCTAGTAGTAAGTCTTAATTTTACTGAGAACTTCACCTCTCCCTCTTCAAGATGATGTTTCCCTCTCTGCTCTGTACAGTGAGTCATTCACATCCACAAGAGTGTCAGAGGCTGAGCCAAATTCCTCCACCTGGCATAATTTATAATCTATGGTAATGGCTATTAATTCAATACCATCTTTGCTGTTACTTCGTTATGTGACTATCCCCAACCATTTTATAAAGTGCACTGTATCTAGCTTGAACACTCTCTGCATTGCTCAGTACCATGACACTGCTGTTTTTCTGTAGACTTAGCCCCAGGTGTTCCAGTCAATTTGAATATTTGATGTAACTTTCAATACATACAAAAATTCATGACTAATTTAAACATCTCAAATTCTCCTTTCACCAAAGATGTAAATCAAATTTCATATGATATGCAATTATTCTGCTTATTTCAGATTACTTTCATTATTGATTTTTTAATACATTAACAATTTGTATCTCAAGAGTACCGGTAGAAGAGATTGCTTAACATTGTTCAAACCTTAATCGTAGTAAACAGGAAGCAAACTTGTACTCCACAGGTATTTTTCAAGATACAAAGAGCCCAGGACTAAAAACAAGAAGGATGGAAGGATTTATATATTCTTCAGAAACTCTTTCAAGGTTTAATGTCAATTTTGGTTCAAAAAATAAGGAAGAATTCATGGAACTTTTCTTATTATTGAAAAAAATGGATATTTGTGTGACAGTATGTTTACATATACATATAAAATTATATATACAGATAAATAAACATAGGAATAAGTTTTCTGGGTAGAATTTGATCAAAAGTTGACAAGGTAATGATTCTGATATTCCTTCAGAACACGAAAGAACAAAGAAGCTTTCCCCCTCTTTAATTCAGAATATAAATATTTGACAGTCTATTTGAATGAACTTTTAAATCTATAGTTACTCCATGGGCAGTATTTCTTCACATCAAACTGTTCTTTACATATATTAAAATTATTCAGAAAATGTTTCTGTGGTTGCTTGTCTCTCAAGTGAGCTAAAAGTTGACATATGGGAATTTTCCTGAACTTCTTTTCAAATGTTTAAAAAGTTTTGTATGATAACAAACTACCTTTGCAGAACATGTTTAGAAAAAATTTGATGACTTCTAAAAATCAGGCCCTAAGCTTTATTTTATACATTTATGCTTGGAGTTGCATGCATAGATTTATAATTAGAAATTTAGGTGCCTTTTATCCAATAAGAACCTCAAAACCATTTTGTTTTGCAATCCTCTCAGCAGACTTTCTCTCTCATTGATATACCTTTTCAGATAAGAAACTCTTAAATTTTTTACAATTATAAAATTATAATAAATTATAAATTATAATTAAATTATAAAAATTTAAACCAAAAATTTTTGAACAAATTATTATGGTAGTTTCATTGCCTTTTTAATTTTTCTTACTTTTTCATTTCTCTGAGATCTCAGAAAAAGATGTAATTTGACGTTTGATATGACATGAAGCACAATATTGTGTGATTAAAATGTCATAATTTTTTGTCAAATTGCAATTTGTAAATATCTACAGTTAAATTAGCATAAAAATAGTTCACATTTTTCTGATTTTAATAGTCTATTAACATTTGATAATAATGATAATTAGCTATTCTGTACAGTAAAATAAAATTTATTGTTTTCTTTTTCCTCATATTCAAATCTGATGATTTTTATGATATGGTTAAAGACATAATACCATTAAGGTGAGATTCATGGCTGGCTACAGTTTATTTATAATTGTAGTGAAACATTTTCAAGTCTTTCTTTTAGGGACTTAAAGGCATTTTTCATAATGTAGAACATTTCATCTACTTTGCCAATCATCACAGTCGGAGTAAAGCTATCAGTTTCTCAAGACTTTGGTCTTTGGAAAATGTATAAATCAATGTAAGTCCATAAAGAGCAGTAGAATTAAAGTAAAATTATCTTAGTTGTACTTCTGAATAGTTTGCTCTATGCACAAGATTTCATTTAAGTTTTCAGGCATAGTTATTATAAATTTTCCATAAGATCCCCTTTGTTTCACAGTTACACATCAAGAAGTAGGATTATGGCCCAACATTTGTGATTTTACAGGTTTTGTAGACCAAGGCATTCAGTTATCCAGGTGTTCAAGATGGCCACCTTAGGAAATTAATTTATTTTATCTGATGAGTGTTAATGGAAAGTGAAAGTTAAATTACAGAAAAAGTTACACTGTGCCAGGTTAGTTGAGGACAGAATTTCATAAAAATATTCTTTAACAATATTATGTTAGGTCACAAGCTGAAGTTTAATCTTTTGCATCTGCTAAGTATGCTATCATCTTAAAGGGAAGAAGGTATAATGAAGTTCAATTTTGGCATCTTGATTAGACACAACTATTTCTTCAAATAGTTCAATTTTTCCATTCATAACTAGGAAATAAATTATCATATATTAAATTTTTATCTATAGCATTGAAAATTCCCTAAACCTGAGAAAAATATTATATGCTGCAAAGATATGATACAACATTTCCTTTCATAAAAAGAAGATGCAACAGGTTAGTATTTGTATTCTAGAGCTCCCTCAGCCCCTGAATAATTCCTCTCAGATTTTTGACCTGTATAAAATATAGTATCATGATACTATATTTTTGATAATCTTACTTCATGGTTTAGTATTCCCACAATCACTATTTTTTTTTAATTAAAAGTGGTTTATCAGAACTTTTTTTGTAAATAGGCAAAGAAAAATATATCAACTGAATGAAAACCCAGATACATGTGCACAGTGGTGGAAAATGAAAGCATGCAAACTAAATATTTTCTGTTTACTCCATCTTGTTCCTCCATGACTAAAATAAGAAATGAACCAAAAAAAGCTTTAGAAAACTGTGATAAGCACCTGTTTCATCCTCACAGTTTTGAGTATAGGATTTTAAAAATGTTTCTTTGGAACTGTTGTGCATTCTGAGACAATAATTTATAGATTCAATTATACAGTAAATGAAAAAGCCAGTGTCCAAAACCTGCTTCAATATGAAGCCTTTTTAAAGCCAAAGTCTATTATTTGTGTGATCTCAGTCCAATTAACATTAAAAAGTGACTCCATATTAATCAAAGGCTTCAATCTGTTGGTCAGAAATGGTAAAATTTTATGTATTTAGCAGATTTATACCCTTGATTTTGTTTGAAAGTGCAGTCACAAAATACACACATTTCATAATAAGGGAAGAACATGGTAGAGAGCCAGAAGGATTCAAATGAGACAAAACATGTTATTTGGGTCAGAACCAAGATGTGACTTCATTTTAATGTTGATTCAGAGGTTTCAGGACATACAAAATACACATTAGGTCTTCCTCTCCAACCTTTATTTGAAAATTACTTAATTACCACTGAAATTATTACCGCTGAAACATAAAAATCCAACCTGCAGAGCCCAAGCAGCCAAACTCACAAACAGGGAGAATTGCCTGTGGGGAAAGTCGCAATAGTTTCTGCAGGAGGGTGTGAGAAGATGTGCTGGTTTTGGTTAGGATAGAATTAATTTTCTTCACAGTGACTAATATTGATGCTGTTTCTGAGATGCAAACAAGCATTAAAAGTTCTACAACTTTTTGAGAAATTAAGAAAAATAACATTTCAAGATATGTTTTTAGACCTAATACATGACTCCTGACCTGTGTGAGTGTACATGTTTCAGTTAAAATTTCTAATTAATCTGTAACTATTTTCAGAAATGGTTGCCATTTCTCTTTTTTTTAAGCAACATAACTTAGTAAGTTTAGTTGCTTCAGTTAGATGACATCAAAATATAGATTCAGGCATTTGAAATCTAGTGCATTTCACAAAAATCTAATTCATTTCACAAAATAAATTTCCTTTTTGCTTATTCTGTTTGCCACGATGCAATTAAAGAATCGTAGTAAAGTCTTTGTGATTTAACACACACTAATGCACCATGTCATAAATATCAGAACATAAAAAATCAGCTGTAAAGTGAAGACTGTACATTAAAAACTTTTTGCACTTTGTAAAAAAGAGGATGACTCCAACTTTCCTAAATTTATCACACTTGTCACAAAAACAGCAACTATGCAATTGTTATTAGTAAAAAAGAGAGTAATTTCTATATCTTAATATTTTTAAAGCCTTACAACTGGAGAATATTGAGATAGCTATCGTATAGGGCCTTGCCTGATAATTTCCATGTATTCACATCTGACAAATGATATACCTCCGATAATTTTAAAACTTTTTGACAAATGAATAATAATGATCAGTGACTTGTGCCTGCAAGATTAAAGTATGGATCACCTAAAACTTACTTTCCAATATTATGCAGTATATGAACCAAATTATTAACTGAACATGTATTTATTCTCATTTCCCATTAATTTGTGGATAGAATTATATCTCCCAAATTTAGCAGTAGAGTTATCATTTACCAATAATAAGACTTTGTCAGTGTTCTGACAGAGTTCCAGTGATGCTTCATTACTGCCCTGAAAACCATCAAGAAAATAATGGACTATTATATTTCCAAGTGGCTGGTGATTAAGAAACTTTAAAATATTATTATATTTCTATGTATTTAAGGCATGAGTGACTACAGAGAAAATTATGGTCTTTTGATCAAGCCTTAGTCTACAAAGATGACCATTTCAACTGAGAGCTAATAAATTGTTGGCAATACAAAGATAGTCTTGCCATGTCAAGATGCATTATTTTAGCAATAGGTAGGTTTTAGAACACAAGTTCACTGTTAAGTGATCCACTTGAATGTCTATGGGTGACATTACAGTATGCTATTCTTCCTTTCACTAGCACAAATTTGCATTTTTTCTGTACTTAGATGATTTTTTAAAATATGATTTAGTAATTTTGTTCTCAGAGATTATGCTAGAATTATTTTAATAGTTCTACCTATTCAAATGCTGGTTTACATCTGACAGTGTATTACAATGAGCTGAGAAATCTCTACATCAAAAACTACACCTCATGATACCTATTTCTCATGTTACTGAGCCAAGCAAAAAAATTCTCTACTTATTTTCTACTCTACATATGGAGAAAGTTCCTCCACCTTTAGCAGCGTTGCTGTCACAGCCTCCATCAGGGGCATAGTCTATGTGGGATGCAATCAACTGACTAAAATCACATAAATTATATTGTTTATGATATTATGCTTGATCAGAATCTGCTCCCCAATCTTTTCTTATTGTCTTGAAAGACTACAGTTGCTGTATGTTTTTTAGTCTCTCATTGGCATATTTTTAAATAATCTCTGAACAATAAAGAAGTGATCACAAAATTAAATTTAGCTCAAATTCAATAGGATGAGCTTTCTTGAAATACATTTCAAAGTTGTATATTTATTTCAATGATCATTAACTATTTTTGTAAGTGAAATTCTAGACATTTATATATCTAATTTATGTCATTAAGAAACCAAATTATTCTAAATGAATAAAATAAAAAAATATTGAAAATGCAGGCCTTGATTAAGAAAATAAAAGTGAGAAATTAAAGAAAAGACACCACAAATTTTTGGTTTCGCTCTAAGGCAGTCCCAGTTCTTTGCTTGATTAACAAGTTTTCATGCAGAAGTTCACTGTATGATTTGATAAGTTTGGGAGAAAATTAAAGTTTTATTAATTTCAGGTCTTTTGACATTCTTATCAGGTTGCAGTGTAAAACTCAGTGCTACCAAACCCACTTTCCATAATCACATAGAAATATAAAGTGAACCATTTGCACATGGTAACAGAAGTCTGTGAGAAGACTCATCCATATAGGTCTTGTTGTATCTGAATGAATACTTCTGGAGATCTGTGGTGAGTCCTTCCCACCCTGTGTCTGAAGAAGTTGATGAGATGCTATTATTTAAAGCCCAAGTCTAGATGTATCGACCAAGTTTTTCAAATAAAATTTAATGAAGTTCATAAAGGCCAAGCATTTATTCATCACAAAAATGTACGTTTCCAGTTAGAGATTATTATAATAGGTACTATATTCTACTTTTTAATCTAGCGTTACAGTAGAAAACAAGTGGTCTTGTATCAGACTTTACCACATGAAATTTCAACCACAAATCTACATTCATGGAGTTTTTTTCACATACATTATGCAGAACAGTTTTTGGACCATCTGAAATGTAATTTTTTTTTCCTGAGCTTTATAATTAATTCTTATCTAAAGATTGAAGATTGTATTATAAGATCCATGGCATTATGAAATTAAACAATCCAAACTTCAACATTCTTGCTGTTGGTTAGCCAGTCTTTCACAAGACTATTATTGTTCAATTTAGAAAGCTCTGGTCAGAGTTGATAATTTTTTGTGCTTCTGCATTTTACAAGCCTTTTCAACCCAGAGAATCTATTTTACTCATTCAATTTAGTAGCCTTCAGCTGACAATGTCATAAGATTTTGGATGTTTTAGTCAAAATATTATTTCTCTTTATTTCAACAACTACTCAAAAACCAAAAATACTCTTTCCAGTAACTGAGCAGCAGGCTGAGATATTCAGGAGGTATGATTATGAGTTGAAACAGATACAAAAATAAATCAAAGAAAACTTTTTCTGAAGGCCAGGAATTGTAAGTAAAGCTTCTGTAAAGTCACTCCTTCAATAGCACCTATTTTTCCTCTGTACAAAATAGAATATGGTTTTTTCAATATTTATTTATATACTATTTTTTTCTGGAATATTTATATTGTTAAGATTTTTTTTTTGCTCATCCTAAGAAGGCTTATATCATTGTGCTCTATTGTCACTGGGGACTGAATTTGCTATGCAGGTGCAATTAATTTTCACTGGTATTGGATGGCATCAGTTTCATAAGATTTATGTCACTCTGTCCCCACAGCTTTGGTTTTTGAGTAATGACACTTCAGGAATTCCATGAGCATTTTCATGGACTACTGAAATACTGTCTCTTGAAAAGGAAAAAAATAAAAGGGTGCTAGTTATTTCAAATAATTTTCCACTCCTCGATTACTATACCAAAATGCTTGTAAAATTGCAGTCTCTGTAGAAAATCTGTGATTGAAGGACAAATTGGAATAATTTCTCAAGGATCTGAGACATTTAATCTTCAAATGGCTACATCTAGAGTCTTGCCAAGAGTCACCTGGAAGGGATAAAGCTAAAAATATAATTACAGGAAAAAGCAATCTTAGGAGTGGTTTATTGCCAATAAAGAAGATGTTGCTGTTACCAATTCTGAAGGTGTGGCAGCTTGCAGAGCAACTGGTTTAACAAATGAGCAAAACGGTTTCTCTCAAATAACAAGATTAAAGAATGTAAGTTTTGAAGTGGATATGCAGTCTCAAACTCAAGTCCTTTGCAGTATTTATATGTAGTAATAAAGGTGCATAAAGTATCTCTCCATCTACAGTCTGATGACTAACTGCTTGGTAGTACCTTAGCGGTAAGGCGATATTTTGTGCCGAAGATACTATTTTAGGGAGTTGGAGTAGGTGCCTTTAGGCAGCCTGTTACTAAAACAAAATTATTTTCTTGGATGGAACTGTTATATCTGTTACTGCTATAAGATCAGTTAGTGACTGTTATGGGTTAAGCACAGCTATTGGCTATTCTTTTAACCAGTAAGAAACAAGAGTACGACTTTTGAAATACCGCATAAAAAAGCTGAGTAGGCGGGGCACTCGCTCTCTCCCTCCTGGCCGACAACCAGGTAACATCGGGGGGGTGGGCCGGGCCGGGCCCCTGCCCG
>VYXD01015992.1:0-29098 GCA_013397195.1 Hylia prasina
GGGCGGGGCGGCGCGGCGGCAGCGCCCCCTGTCGGCGGCGGGCGCCGTGCCATGTGGCCGTGCTGGCTGTGCCCGCAGGTGCCGCGCGCCATGGCCCCCCCCAAGGACATCATGACCAACTCCCACGCCAAGTCCATCCTCAACGCCATGAACGCCCTGCGTAAGAGCAACACGCTCTGCGACGTCACCCTCCGCGTGGAGCACAAGGACTTCCCGGCCCACCGCATCGTCCTGGCCGCCTGCAGCGACTACTTCTGCGCCATGTTCACCAGCGAGGTCGGTGCTGCCGCCGGCCTTGGGTGCTCCGTGGGTGGAGGAGGCAGGGCCGCCCAGTGCTCGGGCTGTTCTCTGTTGAGCTGCTCAGCAGCTGGGCCAGGATCCCCTTGTGGTGATCCTGAAGTCCACTGGATACTCTCCGTGGTTGCTCAGGATGCCCCCGTTGTGGTTCTTGATCCCTTCATGATGGCTCTGGGTGCCTCAGGAGCCCCCGTGCTGGCCCTGGATTTCTCCATGGTGGCCCTTGGTCTCTGGATTTCCCCAGGGTGGTCCTGGATTTCTCTATGGGCTCCAGGTGCTGCCTTGGTGGCCCTGGGTCTCTGTGAATCCCCCCATGCTGGCCCTGGTGCCCTCTGGATTCTGTCCTGGTGACCCTGGAGCCCTTCGAGGTGATTCTGTGTCTTCTTATGGTGGCCCCAGAGCTCTTTATCGTGACCTGGTGGGGAGTTAAGAGGTTGTGGCAGGGACTGTGGCCTTGATTCATGGTCTGCTGTGACCACCCTGTGCCCAGCGAGCTGCCAGGCGGAGCTGCCAAGCCACAGAGTTCCGATACATTTACATTTTTCTAGTGGTGATTTGTGGTTTGCATGGTTCTAGGCATCTTTCCTGCCCTGGTGCTGAGCTGTGGGAGCTGTGCTGGGGAGTCTGGGCAACCCTTTCTGTGCAAGGGAAGGTGTTTGATGCATGCTCTGGGCTCCTCTTGGCCCTGGCTGAGAGCTGAGCTGTGCTGGTGTCCTGCCATGGGGGTGTCACTGGGGCTGGGGTGGCTGTGAGCCCCAGGTGCTACACTCAGCACATCTCACCTGTGAGCACCTTGGCTCTCAGCCCTTCCTGTGAGACTTGCACTACCTGTGCAGTTTCCCTGAGTCACTGACAGGCACTGCTTCAGCTAGAACTGGCACTCACTGTTAAACATCAGATGCTTTGCCTGGCTTTGTCTTTATAAGTTTGAATCAATCTTTGCAGCTTTTTCTTGTGGAAGATGCTTTCCTTACCCCACCACCGTCCCCAGTAGTAGGGAGAAACATTATTAAGTAGCTTACAGGTCCTAAAGCCCTCCCTGCCAGCCCAGGAGTCATTGCAGCAGAGAATGATTTTTTCTTTGTTTTACCCAGGCATGAAGGCTGTGGCAGAGCTCTCTGTGTGCCCACTGCTGTCAGTGCTGCCAGGGCAGCAGGTGTCTCAGTTTTTACAGGCCTGTGCAAAGATACCAAAATGATGCATCTGTGGCCTGACCACAGACCAGTATCTTTTTTTGTCCATAGCTTCATGAAATTTGTAAATTCATCAGGTTTCTGTGTGCTCTTTCTCTGCATAAACCAAATGCAATTAAATGAACAAAACACACAAAGCAAATTCAATCCCTGGAGGCTGAAGTTCTCTGTTCTCCAGTAGCTCTAGGTGTTCAGCAGTACAGCAGAGTATCTCACGTTCCTGTCAGTGCTTTTGATTTCTGGACTTTGTCTAGGCAGTGTGCACAGATCCAATCACTCTGTGTGCTCCAGAATGTTCTTTGTGGCTGCTAACAAAGGCTGGGTTGGTGTGCTTTGGGTCTGAGCTGAGATGTCTGTCCTTGCTTCGTTACAGTCACGTTAACTGTAACATCACAGTGACCTTCATTCAGACATGTAAATCTTCCTTGGAAATTAAATTCTTCCTGGGAAAATCCCTGTGCTCAGAATTGCTTGCACTCTCATGCTCCCACAATGCTTCTGCTTTAAGGGTTTTTTTCTTTTGCTTAGTTTGTGTTTCTTCCAAACTTGCTGCTTTGTTATGGAAACCCTAAAGTGACCAGCCTGCCAAGGGGCACACAGTTAGGGAGTGTTTATGGGAGAGCTTCCTTCCAGGAAGGAGCAGCTTGGTAAGCCTCAGAGTGGACATGTTTCCTGCGTGTGTCAGCGACAAGTGTGTCGAGGCCTGTGACGGGACAGTGCTTGGACACTCTCCAGGCACTTGTGGTTGCAGGGTTTGGCCAGGCTGGGACTCCAGGGAGCTCAGAGTGTGTGTGGTGTCATGGACTGACAGGCCCTGCCAGGGCTCCCTCAGCTCTCCATCGTTTGCCTCCTGTGGGGCCAGGGACTGCTTGGCTGCTCTGATAAGCCAGGCTGGGCTGCGCGAGGCTTTGTTCAGAATTGATCTTGAGGTTATGCCATGGCATTCCTGGCCTTTTATTCTTGGGTTATGCCACAGTATGCTTGCTGTCACATCTGTGCATGGCCAGTACAACACTGAGACTTGTCAGCAGATACTGTTGTCATAAAGAACTGCCTTTGCTTCTCTGTGTCTCAAGTTTCCTTCCTTCTCTCACTTCTGACTCGTAACATTTCAAAAAGTTCTCAGTCTAGCTTAGTATTAACTTCTTCCTGTTTTCTGTTCCCATTTTACAGAATGAGGAGAAGCCACTGATCACCTGATGAACCCCAGGCTTTTTACAACACTTTCCTTTGCCCCTGTGCTGAGCAGTTTGGGAGAACTGAAACACCATCAGTTTTACCTACAGGGTTGTTCTTTCTAGTGAAAATTGCAGAGCAGTTTTATCTCCACTGAATCTTGGTTGTGCACTGGTATTTGTCTTTGTTTGGCCCAGTTAACATAACTTGGGATCTTTTAAGAGCTGATCACTGGCTCCACCTCAGAAAGAAAATATTCTGTCTTCTCTTGGAGGCTGTGTTCTAGAAATTGAAGGGTTCTTTCCCCCCAAAACAGAGAAATATTATTCTGAAAGTAAACAACTGGTGTTTCCAGGTTCTTACATGGTCAACTTGTAGGTGATGATTGCTCTCCAGGGTACAATGAGCCACACAGTAGCACTGTCATTCCAGCATTTATCTTGCCTGTGAGATGAAATTGGAGTTTTTTCCAGTGGATACTTGTGTGTATCTGCATTAGTAAAGGCACAAACAAGAAGTAGCCTTGGGTAAGAAAGGCGTTGCAAAATTTTAGACCCATTCTCCTGCATGATTGTCGTGGTTTAGCCCCAGGCAGCAGCCAAGCCCCTCAGAACCTTGTGCTTGCTCCCCCACCAGCAGGATCAGGGAAGGAGTCAGAAGAATAAAAGCTAGAAACTTTGTGGGTTGCGATAAAGACAGTTTTATATGGAAAGCAAAAGCCACACATGCAAACAAAGCCAAACCAGGAATTCACTCCCTGTTTCCCATGGGCTGGCAGGTGTTCAGCCATCCCATGACACCTAACAGTGACTTGGGAACACAAACACCAT
This sequence comes from Hylia prasina, assembly GCA_013397195.1. Lineage (NCBI taxonomy): Eukaryota > Metazoa > Chordata > Aves > Passeriformes > Sylviidae > Hylia > Hylia prasina. Next base: position 3,497 of record VYXD01015992.1, read on the forward strand.
CGCTCCAAACATCCCTCCCCCTCTTTCCTTCTGCCCCCCACCTGATACCCTGAGTGTGATGTCACACGGTCTGGAACACGCCTTTGATCACTGTGGGTCACCTGTCCCAGCTGTGTCTCCTCCCAGCTTCCCAGGCACCCCCAGCCCCCTCGCCAGCCTGGCAGTATGAGAAGCAGCAGAGCCTTGGCTCTGTGTGACCACTGCTCAGCAATAACAGAAACATCTCCATTATTGTCCCTACATTCAGCACAAATCCAAAATGCAGCCCCATGCCAGCCACTGGGAAGGAAATTAACTGTACCCCAGCCAAACCCAGCACAGTGATTTATGAATGGAATGGAAGAAGCAACATTGTGTTTCACAAAAGAGCTGTAGCCTGCAGCCCCTGCCTTAAGGCTTACAGCAGTTTGGGCATCTTGAGGTAGAACTCCTGAGGCCTCGAAGTGACTCTCCTTAGTTGTTTTCCTGGAAGCTGCAGTTGATTTTGGGATCTGTACCTGCTGCACACTTCCTATGATGTTAGAAATGTGCTTATATGAGGGAGTATCAATCCCTGGCTACTTCAGGGAGAGTGAGCAGAACTCTGATATTAACGAAGTGGGAAATAGATCTGAAATTCTGACAGCAGAGATGCAGTGCCTGGTGTCTGGTGCCACTGAACAACCTTAAAAGTACACAGTGAACACGTGGGAGAGGAAAGCTGCCTGACTTGTGTGTTAGTTATATGACCATCATTTTGCATTCTGAGTCCAAGGATATGGCTGCATGGATGAACAAGGGACTGTGTGTCCCAGCAGCCCAGACTGAGCACTGCAGGCAGTTCTCTAATGCTGCACACACAGGCTGGAGCTCAGCTCAGAGTCCTCATGAGTCTGAAAGCCTGAGAGAATTGTGATTGTTGAGTCTGGAGAAGACTCTGGGGTGGCTTTCCAGTACTTGAAGGAAACCAGCAAGAGAGGTGGAGAGAGACTGTTTTCATTTGGGTTATGGGAGAAAGGGGAACAGCTTCAAACTGACAGAGAAGGTCCAGCCAAGACCATCCCGTGATTCTGTGTTCAGAATCAAGTTGTCTCCACATGATATCCTTCTTTAAGGTATGCTGTTAGGATCCTGATTCTGCATCACACACATTAGGTGAAGTTACGTGAAATACTTCCTTCCTTCTAGGCATACTGAGCAAAATAACAGCCAAGTAGTGGAGTGTAGCAGAAATACAAGGGAAGCAGGAAGTAATCATCTGTATGGTATTAGTGTGGCACGGTTTGTGTTGTGATCAGCAATATAAAGAGAGTATGTGCATGGCTGATTGATTGTGGGGAAGGAGCTGCTTTATCAGCTCCAGGCTGATGTGTGAAGATCTGATGCTTACAGCTATTGGGAGGTCAATAGAAGTTTGTAACATCTTTGATCCTAAATATGTATGGTCTATGTCTCCATTTGTTTATTGGAGTCATCTGAACATCTTGTCTGATCAGTTTTGAACTTTGAAGGCATCTATGTCCTTTTGTGGTACAAACAGCTTAGTCTTGTTTCAGGAATGTTTTGTCTGGCCCAAGGCAGGAATTGTTTTTAGCTTCTGAATGCAATGCCTGGCCTGTCACACAGCAGGTCAGACAAGGTAATTTGCTGTTCCTTTCCGACTTTGGAAGCCATGAAGTTTGTTCCCTGAGTCAACAGATTTGAAAGACATTTTCCCTCAAATTCCTTTGAGGGTCACCATTACATCCTGTACTTCTCTACTGCAAGTATATCTGCATGATAGACAGGGCTCAGTCCCAGCAGACATCTCTGCTGTGTCATGGAGTGCCTCTGCAGGAGTAGCTTCCACTGCTCTTATTTTCTCTATTCTGTATCACCTCTTTCCCCATCTGTGGCAGATTTGAAGCTCAGTGATGGTGCTTTGGCCATGCTTCTGCTCCTTGAGCCTCTGCCCAGCTGGCTGTACCAACTTTGGGCTCATTCTTGGCAAGAGGAGCCATGGGCTTTTGTCTGCACTGTGCTTGCACTGGTGCTGACTGCTCCAGAAGTCAGGGGCTGGTTTTGCAGCGTGCCACAGGAAGATCATTATCTCCTGAGGTGCAGCCTTGCTGCTGAGCTGGCAGCAATGTGCAGGGTGGGATCAGTGAGCCCACCAGCCAGTCCAATGGTCTGGAATCATTGAGTGCTCTGCCAGCAGCTCTGTGCTGGAGGCACTGAACCATGAAACTGATGCTTTGTGAAATATAATCTGTTTTGTGCAAATTCGATGGATTCACAGAATTTGCTGTTCCCAAAGACTGACCATTGAGAGGATAATGTTCCTTGAAAAAATAATTATTCCAAAATTAATCATAGAGGTGATAAAATAGGGGACAAAGTCTGAATTGTGTAAGTGCTATCACTGCACAAATTGTAATTTTACTTCATTTCATTTTAGGAATGAAGTTCACCATAAGCTTGAAGAATGAATCAGGAAACAGACAAGTTGAGAAAGCTTTTTTCTTTGGCTTGATTGTAGAGTAGAGTGGTGAAGATGTCCAGGTGTTGGAAAGCAAAATTACTTGTCAGCACAAGAATTGACTTGTTCAGGTTTAGGGCTGGACATGCCCAGGGGGAAGTTACCAAAGCTCAGGCAGAAGGGTGTCCTACTGATAGGGGGCACAGAGATGCCAAATTTCCAGGCCACAGAGACACACTCCCAAAATAAAGAAGAAATTGATAAAGCCAGCTCAGCAGGTGTGCTGATCTCAGCTCTGACTGGGTAGAAGGTAATTCTGGCAGGGGCATGTTGTGACCACTGACTCCCAGCCACCAGAAGTCCCCTGACCCAGAGGAAGAGAAAGACTGAGCATGGAACTAATTAGCATAAGAAGCAAGGAAATTGTTAACCAATAGAAGATAGAAGGCTAATCAATAAGAGAACTCAGTGGCCAATGAACATTAATGCCTTTGTTTGCTAAAATGTATAAATAGCAAATAGTTTTGCCAGATGTGCTGGCTTTGGGGATTGGCCCCCAGCCCCCCTTTCTGTACTGAACTGAAGTGAATCAAATACCTATATTCTGGGTGTGGATTGGTCTCTTTCACACCAAGTGAAAGAACCTGATTTGGGCCAGCAGTTCGGTGGGAACTCCATGCAAACTGCAGTGTGTCACACACATGCAGCTCAGAGAGGAATTCCCTTGGAGTATTGCATGGAGGAGAGAGTTTAGTTGTCTTGCACAGGTGACACGTGAAATCTCTGTTGATTCAGATCTCAGCTTACATTTACTGTGCAGTGTGAATGTCCTTTTGATCCATAAAGAGCTTTGTCTCTTACTCATTCTGTAAGTGAGTTCTGTAGGGAAATTCCCTCCTTCCCTATATCCTTTCAGCGAGCACCAGAATAGAAAGGACCGCTCTTGAGACCTCTGACAGATCTTGTTTTCAAACCAGCTGAGTGTTGTGGGCTTTCTGATCGCATTAATGAAAAATAAAGCTGTGTCTCCCTTTTAATTTTCAGCTCTCAGAGAAAGATAAACCCTGTGTGGATATCCAGGGCCTGACAGCCTCCACCATGGAAATCCTGCTGGACTTTGTATATACAGAAACTGTGCATGTGACAGTAGAAAACGTCCAAGAATTGCTGCCAGCAGCATGTCTGCTTCAGCTGAAAGGTAATTGAAGGATTAGCACAAATTGCATCATTGCTGCTGTTTAGAGATTTGGTTTGTTTGACCCTCTGTGCATGAAGAGAGATTGGGGGAGGAATGATACCTACAAGTACTTAAGTCAAATTTCTCTTGTGCACTGTGGTCTCATTGGTAGAGGAACAGATTTGGGTGCAAAACAAAATGGCAAAACAGGTTCCATTCTTCGGGCTACTATACTTCTGCAGGAGTATTCCCAAGAGGAATTGTGAGCTGTACAGCACATAAATGTTATAGCTCAGCTACATTATTATAATAAGCAATCCCAGATGTCATGTGACCTGCCATCACAGTATTTCTGGGTCAGTAACAGACTGGTTGTTGTCGTTGCACATGCACCTATGGAGCTATCCTGGACAGTTATCCCAAATCCCAGATAACATACACAAAAGTTATCATAGACATAGAAATCTGGTGCCACATCCACTAGCAGACACATTAGTGGTTTATAATACCTGAAGCTGAGTACAGCTCACATTGGAGTCTTCCTAGTATCAGATTGGTGTAATTTTTTCATGGAATAGAACAGTCAGATATCAAACTAGCCCAAACACGTGGTCTGGCTGCTCCAAGTGTATTCACAGTCTCCAAACAATGCATACATGTGTGTGTTTCTGCAGTACTTTTACTTGTTATTTGAATTGGATTTTCATTATTGCTTAGAACTTTCTTTTTTGAAGCCCTTGCCAAAGCAGTGGATTGATAGTAAGCATGCAGTGCTCATTCACCCCTCCAATTTTCCGTAGGTGTGAAACAAGCTTGCTGTGAGTTTCTAGAAAGCCAGCTGGATCCATCAAATTGTTTGGGCATTCGGGATTTTGCTGAGACACACAACTGTGTGGATCTAATGCAAGCTGCAGAGGTCTTCAGCCAGAAACATTTTCCAGAGGTGGTTCAGCATGAAGAGTTTATCCTCTTAAATCAAGAAGAGGTTGAAAAGCTCATCAAGTGTGATGAAATTCAGGTAAAACCTGAAAAGTACCGTTACTGTGCAAAGCATTGAAATAGAACATTGAAACCAGTCAGTAATTAGTCCATACTCCTGGGGTGGACTCCTCACACAGTTCCTGAATTTGAAATTTAATTTTCAAGAGACATCTATTTTTATTTTTGCTTGTTTGTCATTTTGTCAATACCATGTAGCTTTTCTGTAAGAATTTGTTGTCACACAAGTGTTTCTTGCAAGTCAGTCTCAGTGAGTTAGTTCCCTTTGCCGAGTTATTGGCCCTTCATTCCCTCCTTTCCCTGGAGAAGGTAAGTTGTCTCAATACCTACATTTCAGAAAAAGCCCCAGGCTTTAACTTCTGTTTGCCTGCTGATCAGCAGCACAAGGAATCCTGGGATGATGCAGGGTGGTCTGACTCTGCAGGGGGTTATAGGGAGATTTAGTCCCCTGAAGGTGAGCTTCTGGAAGATGTGCTATGTGACTGGAACGTGTCAAATACATTTTTCCAGCTTTTCTATGAATAAGTTGAACATTCCCTGGTCATGAGGAGAGAGCTTGATTATTTATTGAGGTGGATTTGGTTGAAACCTGATGTTCACTGCAGTTGGAAGGCTTGAAACAATCACTGCTCAGAGTTCAGGGGACCAGGAATGCTTGGAAGCACACCATTGTATGGGATGTCTTTGGTGGGATTCCTGAAAAGCCAGTACAGGGGTTGCCAGAGGAGAATTGTTGGTGTATTCCGTGAAAGTGGTCTTCAGCCAACATCCCCTTGTTAATGAGGCTGCTTGAGAAGAGCATGTGAGACAGTGGTGAAGGACCTGGCTCCAGCTGGGATCCACAGTGGAGAAGGCTGAGTGTGTTTGGTGTTTGACAAGCTGCAGTTTTGTGCTGTGAGGGCCTGAGCCCCTGTGGGTTGTGATGATACTGAGAGCAGCTTCTGGGCTGGGAGCAGAAAATAATGAGGAACTTCAGAATGACCCAGCCAGGCTTCTTGGATGGTCTGCTTAGGAAAAGTGACATTCTTTGTGGATTGGAAGGGCTGGTTCAGACCTTGTAGCAGGCAGCATGTTGGGCATGCACTGTCGTACCTTAATGTCTAACATAAGAATATGTGGCAATATTATGTCTGAATTATGTAACATAAGAATATGTGGAGGGGATTCTCCCCCTCTTCTCTGTTATTGTGAGACCTCACCTGGAGTGCTGTGTCCAGGCCTGGGGGTCTCAGCACAAGAAGCACGTGGACCTGTTAGAGTGGGTGCAGAGGAGGCCACAGAGATGCTCTGAGGGCTGCAGCCCCTCTGCTCTGAAGCTAGGCTGGGAGAGCTGAGGGTGTTCAGCCTAGAGAAAAGACAGCTCCAGGGAGACCTCATAAAGGGGCTTATAAAAAAGAGGAAAAGCGACTTTTTACGTGGACAGAGAGTGATAGGACAAGTGGTAACAGTTTTAAAGAGAGATTTAGATTTGATGTTGGGAAGAAATTCTGCCCTGTGAGGGTGATGAGGCACAGGGACCCCGAGAAGCTGTGGCTGCCCCATCCCTGGAAGTGTCCAAGGCCAGGTTGGATGGGGCTTTGAACAATCTGGTCTGGTGGAAGGTATCCCTGCCCATGGCAGGGGATAGAATGGGACGGGCTTTAAAGTCCCTTCTAACCCAAATCAGTCTGGAATAAGGAGCAGATCTCCCCTGGTGTGCCAGCACAGAAGTGCTGTGTGGAATCAACAGCGTGGTAAGGGAGCATCCTCAGAAAATCTCTGGGCTGCTCAAGAAGTGCAATGACAGGTCCTCACTGTGATCCTGCATTTAGTGTTACTCATCATTTATCAGAAAACATAAACAATTTAATGAACAGTAAAACTGTTAAATATATTTGAGGACATTCAGTTCAGGAGGGAATAAATCAACATAGGATTATTGCATTTAAAGAGGAGATGGGGAAATTGGAAACAATACAGTAGTCTGCTCTCTTTTTGTGAGCTCTAATTGTCCTTTCCCTGTAATTCCAAGAGAAAGAGGCCATTCCAAATTACACTGTAACAAATATAAAACAATGGCATAGAAGAATGCCTTACGTAATTAACCTCTGTGGCTCCCTGATTCAAAACATTCTCCCTGACAGCTTCAAACTGTACTTCAAAGGAGACCAGTCATAGACTGGTGGGAAGGCTCAGTCCTTTCATCGCAGGCTCTTCTTTTATCTTCATATTTAATCTCAGTTAACAGACTTTGTGATAATAAATTCATGTCTGATTTCCTTTTACATTGGATGATCTGGTAGATGTGCAAAAAGAAAACAAAGCCTAAGTAATATGTAATTGAGATTTTTACAGTTCTTTTGGTTTTGGTAATCATAGGTGTCCAAAGCACCTGTGATTCTCTAACAGTATCATGCTTGGATGGTTTAGTCAGTGTAATCTCCAGAAGTGGTTTAAGTACCAGCATGTGCCAGCCCTAAATGGAGACAGAAATAAACTAGTGATAAAATAAACAGTAGAAATAAACTGTAACATTCATGGCCTCTGATTCTCCACTGTGAAATCCTTTGTAGTTTTCAAAAGGTGGATTGAAATAAAAAGATACCTTAAATGTACCTGCTCTGGCTGTAGTGTCCAAGGGGCATTGCATAGGCACAAGGCTGTTGAGGCCTAAGCCAGGCACTTCACTGTGCGAAGGAAACCTAGATTCTAATCATCTCTTTGATAGCACTTTGAATTTTGCAGGATCACAGCTTGTGCTCCAGAGAATTGGGAGAGCTATCCTGTGAGTTCCCACTGGTCAGTGGATGGAGCTCTCACCTCCAGGCTCTGCTCTGCGCTGTAGCACTCGCTGCTCTAGGACTTGGACTGCCCATTGTTGATCTCAGCTGCAGGAGGAAAAGCAAACACAGGTTTAAGGAAAAGAAAGTGAGGGAATTCACTGTGTTTAGGGGGATTTCCCTAAGGGACTCATAGCTAAAGTGTCCTGCTCCCTTGCTCGCTGTGAAGCAGTGCAACAGCCTGGACGCTGTGTGCTCCGTGGCAGTAGCTCCAACGTGACGCTGCCCCATGGTCAGGCTGTGCCTCCTGTTTGCAGGTGGACTCGGAGGAGCCGGTGTTCGAGGCGGTGATAAACTGGGTGAAGCACTCGAAGAAGGAGCGAGAGGCGTCGCTGCCGGAGCTGCTGCAGTACGTGCGGATGCCGCTGCTCACCCCCCGCTACATCACCGATGTCATCGACACCGAGGTACCAGCGCTCACTGCCTGCTCCTGCCCGGCCTCTGCCCTGCTCACAGCTCTTTCTCTGGGCGCTTGCTGCCTGCTCCTGCCCCGCCTCTGCCCTGCTCACAGCTCTTTCTCTGGGTGCTTGCTGCCTGCTCCTGCCCGGCCTCTGCCCTGCTCACAGCTCTTTCTCTGGGTGCTTGCTGCCTGCTCCTGCCCGGCCTCTGCCCTGCTCACAGCTCTTTCTCTGGGTGCTTGCTGCCTGCTCCTGCCCGGCCTCTGCCCTGCTCACAGCTCTTTCTCTGGGTGCTTGCTGCCTGCTCCTGCCCGGCCTCTGCCCTGCTCACAGCTCTTTCTCTGGGTGCTTGCTGCCTGCTCCTGCCCGGCCTCTGCCCTGCTCACAGCTCTTTCTCTGGGTGCTTGCTGCCTGCTCCTGCCCGGCCTCTGCCCTGCTCACAGCTCTTTCTCTGGGTGCTTGCTGCCTGCTCCTGCCCGGCCTCTGCCCTGCTCACAGCTCTTTCTCTGGGTGCTTGCTGCCTGCTCCTGCCCGGCCTCTGCCCTGCTCACAGCTCTTTCTCTGGGTGCTTGCNCCTGCTGCCACTGTTGGATGGTGACACTGCGGAGCTGTCCCTGCTCAGCCGCAGTGCCGCTGTCACACCGAGCAGCATTTGCCGTGCCAGCAGTCACAGCGTCCCGCTCTGCAGCCACTCTGCCCTCTCCAGAGCCATTAGTCAGCTGTCTGCAGATATCCACACCACCTTTCTGTTGTCATCTGTTGCAGTCTCCAACAAGCACTTTCTATCTTCATTCCTAAGCGGTGGCAGGTCCCCTTCCCTAGGCTGAAGATTGCTGGCATTGATCTCAGGGAGGTCATGGCTCCTCAGAACGTGTCTGAGGTGCAGATGGCCAGCAAGTACCTCTGCGTGAGAAAGACAGCAGCTGTATGGGTCCAGGACCAACACACAGCCAAGAGCCATGGCTAACGCCACTGCTTTGTGTTCTGGGGTGCTGCAGAGGCAGCCCAGAATGGGGATGATGCAAAGACAGAGTTAAGTTTTTCAGTGCAAAATTAATTCCGGACAGGAAGTGATGCTGACCCCAGGCAAGATTTCAAAGGAAGGCCCAGAGAAGGTCAAACCAACCTTAGATGGTGATAGGATGTACTCAAAGGTTACTAGCCCTTGTCACCTGACAAGTGCTGAATGGTGAATGACAGATATTTCTCTACATCAGGAAAGGGCTGGTTTAGCAACAGTCATCTCGGATGTGATACATCATGAATGTGATTAAATCAAGACAACTTAATGGGCTGTTGTGTTAGGTTATGCCAGAGCTAAAGGCTGTTCAGTCAGATTGTCATGGCCCATTTCAAACTGAAATTGGGACTGAAACTGAAAAGGGACTGGTACCAAAACAAATAGATCTGTTCCAAATCCAGCCTGAGACAGAGTGTGTACAGCCCTCAGCTCTCAGAGTGAACGTGCAGGGTGACCTGTCCAGTCTGGCAGTGCCACACAGTGGTGGCACATCCTCAGCTTGGGGCAGTGTGGAGAGTGGAGCACTGGCCCCATGTGGCTGCCTCACACAGACACCAGGAACCTGTAGAGGTAAATCTGAACTTACTGAAGCAGCAAGTACACCCAACACCCAAGGGAAAACGACTGCTGAGCTGATGGGAGGTTGGTCCAGGCCCTCAGCTAGGGAAGGGAATTACACAGCATTGTGCAAGGAGATGAGGCTGTCCTTGTGTGCCCCTCACTCTTCAACAAGACCTCAGTGCTCCTGTTGCCTCTTCACAACATGTCCCATGTGCACAGTGATCGGGGCAGCAAATCAGCTCAACAGTTTTGCTGTGCTGTGCTCCCTGTCTCTTCTCCAATGGCAGGTGCAGGACAAGTTATGTGGGGAAGATAAAGTGTGATTTCACTGCCAGTTCCCCTTCCTAGTCATACTTCTGCTGGCTTAAATAGAGCAGAAGTGGCTTTTCCTTAGTGTTCCAATGCAACCATTTTCCTTAAGGAGCCTTCAGTGCCAGACTGTGAGGATGGAGCCATATCTTCTCAGCTGCAGTCTGGTCTTCAGTTGCCTTTACAGTTCCCTGCATGCAGTCTCTGCACTGGGACCTGCACACAAGTCCTTTTCATGCTGTCTGAGCTGATGAGAGTTGGCTTTAGGACAGTTCTTCTGAGATTTCTTAAAATACATTGCATGTACCAGTGACTAATGTTTCTCCCCAGCCTTTTATACGCTGCAGCCTGCAGTGCAGAGACCTCGTAGACGAAGCCAAGAAATTCCACCTTCGACCCGAGCTCCGGAGCCAGATGCAAGGACCCAGGACACGAGCACGTCTGGGTGAGCAGCAGGGGAAAGGACCCTGAGAGGGGCCAGGGCACTGGCAGGTGTTGTGCCAGATACCTTGTCTAGTGCCTTGTAATTGTGTCAATGCTCTTCACAGCAGTAACTTGTCATCCTGTGGTACCCAGTGGGGCAGGCAGGGAACTGGAGCAAAGGACAGACATGCCTCTTTTACAGAGCACAACTGCTTAGTGCCAGGGTGGCAAGTAGCTGATTGCCTTTAATCCTAGGCCCCTGCTGTGGCCTTAGAACCAGTTTCCTGAGTTGTTGATGCCTGCAGATACATTTATCCCAGCATGCAGCTGTGCAAGAACTGTGGGAAGAGTTTCTTCCTGTCCGAAGAGGCAGGTGTCAGAGTCCACAATAGAGCTATGAGGTGAGTGACAGCTGCCTTACAGTGACAGCAAGTGTCCACAGCAAATTGAACAGGAGAAGGTGCAAGGAAGGAGATGGAGATGTCACTCTTCCCCTTCAGAAGTGCTTTTTTTTTCTCCCTAGCCTTGTTAAGGCAAATAAATGATGATATCCTCCTCTATTTCAGTAACTCCTACCAAGCATGATCACTGAATTGTTTGGAAAATGCTTGTCTTAGGGCTGTGAGCACTCAAGAGCAACATAAATGTAGGAATGACCTACAGAAGAAGGAAAAGTATTTTACTGGCTTCTTCTGTCAGATTCTGTGCAATGTTTCTGTGTCCTGGTGTACTCCCAGGGCACTGCCATCAGTGCCAGCATGGACCACGCTTCCTGCAAGGAGTCCTCCCTGTGTGTTCTCCAATGTTGCTCTAAGTGTGGTAGAGAGAGACCCCAAAATCCCTTTGTGGCCTCTTTTAGGGGACAGAAAGCAGTTTAACCACAAAAGGAGGAGGGCAGATTGGGTTTGTCAGAGACACACTGATCAGACTCTAGCCTGAATGGAACGTTGTTATGCTGTTCCTGCATAGTCCAGGCCTCAGCACATTTTGTGGGAACTCCTATGCCAGTTTCAAAGACTTGCACTTCAGCTCAGCCTGTTACTGGCATCAGCCTTCCAGTATCTGAAGGGACCTATATGGGAGCCAGAAAGGGACTCTTGATCAGCAGCTGCAGCAACGGGACAATGGGGAATGGTTTCACCCTGAAAGGGGGGAAGTCTAGGGAAGAAATTCTCCCCTGAGAGGGTGCTGAGGCCCTGGCACAGGTTACCCAGAGAAGCTGTAGCTGCCCCATCCCTGGAAGTGTCCAAGCCCAGGCTGTACAGGGTTTGGAGCAACCTGGGCTAGTGCAAACTGTCCCTGAACATAGCAGGGGGTGGAATGACATGAGCATTAAAGTCCTTTCCAACACAAACCATTTTGTGATTCTATGATTTTAGAAAAGTGCATTTTATTTTATTCTTAGTTGAAATACTTCACCTGATAAAAAAAATACATTAAAAAACTGTTTTATTGTCTAATAGTGCAGGTTAAAACTGCACAATATTGCTGAGGTTCATCCTTTGGATTCAGCCCTAGCTGTTTTAATTGATTCCATACCATCTGATATCAGCAGTGTGTCACTTACAAACTGTGATCAAGGTGTGTTTTAACATTGCATGGGAGGAGCTGAAGTGATTGCACTTTCAGCTGCCTTACTGGAAAGGAGGCTTTCCAAAATGTTGGAGCTCTTGTGAGTCCTTCCCAGTTATTTTTATATTATTCTTCCATCTGAGGTGGCAGCTTTTCTGCTTTGTGACAGACAAAATCTCGTTAAATGTTTGTTGCTTGGTGTTCAGTCCTTGTGCAATGAAAGGCTGGACAGTCCTAAATTCTAGTAATAAAATCCCTGTTCCAGAAAGGGCCCAGGGAGTTGATGGGATGCTGAGTTGTTCTAAAACTGAGACAGAAGCCTGCTTCCAGGAAGTGATTAGAGGGGAACTTACAACTCTCCAGGTCACAGCTATTAATAACAGTCATGGAGGAAATACCAAAAATTCGGAGAATTCATCCCAGAGAAAAGAAAGTAGAGGGATGGCAATTTTGAAAGAAAATACACAAGATTTAAGAGACAATTCCTGGGAAAATATTTAATTAGTTTTTCAAGCTTCAGACAGCCTGACTTGTTTCTCAGTTAGCTGGTGAACAAAGTCTCCTAACTCAGGCCTGGATGTCTCTTGCAACCAAGAGATTTTGTGTTGTGAGGAGGCTGCAAGGAAGCAGCCATTCTCCTACAGATTCTGTGGGGTGGTGAGAGGTTTGGGAAAAACAGTGGAAAGGATACAAAAGGAGATATAAAGGAATGAACTTCAGCACCTGTCTGAGGCAGCTTGTCTTCTCAAAGTGCCTCTGATGTTAGGAGAAACAGCCCTCCAGCAGCCAGCTCCTAACACCTCAGTCAGTCGTCTGCCACATGCTCTGAAGAGTTTCTCCTTTCTCTTCCTTGCCGAGAACAAGAGAGTGTGAGTGCCTGAGCCAGGTTAGGTCCCTTCTCCAGAGCCAAGAGAGAAACAGGGATTTAGAGGCAGCTTTGTGCCAGGGAAGGCTCAGAGTTTCTTCAGGTTGTTCCCCTGAGGTGACCCTTTGGTTGTGAAGGGATTGACTTGGCTTTGCTGTCCCTCTGTGCCTCAGGAGCTAACGAAGTGCTGCTCGTGATCGGCGGCTTCGGCAGCCAGCAGTCCCCCATTGATGTGGTGGAGAAATACGACCCCAAGACCCAGGAGTGGAGTTTCCTGCCGGTAAGGGACTGGTTCTGACCACCACTGGACTGACCAGGCTGTGGGCAAACACTGACCCTGCAGTACCACTTGGATAACAGTCTCCTTGGGCTGTCCTGTGCAATGTACTGAGGATTTCTGACAGAAATCCTTTAGAGATTTACATGGTGAATGCTGAAACCACTTCAGCTTGCAGAGTGACTGAGGGAGAGGGGGTTGTTGTCATAGACCTGATCAGCTGAGTCTGCAGAGACCCACATCTTGGTTGTGGGAGTGAGAACTATCATGTTTCTTAGTGAAGGGGTGTTAAGCTTTAAGGTTAGTGATGATAATTGGAATGTCAATAGGAACAGTGTAATCAGTGCAGTCTTCAGGCTGCTGCGTGATCCCACTGCTTGCAGTGTTTTGGAGCATAATGGGAAGAGAGAATTCCTGCACTGGGGAGTATTTCTACCCAAATTAAAATCACCTTTATCTGTGTGAAATGGTGGAGAGCTGCCTCTTCTTTAATATCACCGGTCAGGGCAGACTTGGTATCACCTGGCGTTCCAACATTCTGATCTTTTTTGGAGGCTAAAAGCTTCATCAAATCAGAGTCCCATTACCAATGTCCTCAGGAGCCAGTGGGAGGCTAACAAAACGTCCCAAATGCATCAAAGATTAGGCAGCAGCACAGCAAAAATGACATTTAGTGCAAAATATTTGAGTGCAGAGAGACACGGTCCTAAGAAGAGAGCATGGCAGGGGGAGGCAGGCACAGTCACTCAGGCTGTGTGGTTTAACTCCACAGTGCTGCCTGCTGTGGGGCAGCGGGCCAGCAGCAGAAGCAGGGTGGAAGAGCAGTGGCTGCTCTCCATGCCCAGAGCTGTTCCTGTCTCTGACCTTGGTGTTGCTTTGCTGTCCCAGAGCATCACCCGCAAGCGGCGATACGTGGCCACAGTGTCCCTCCACGACCGCATCTACGTCATCGGGGGCTATGACGGGCGCTCGCGGCTCAGCTCCGTGGAGTGCCTGGATTACACATCAGATGAGGACGGCATCTGGTACTCCGTGGCTCCCATGAACGTGCGGCGAGGGCTGGCGGGAGCCACAACGCTTGGAGGTACGTCCTGGTCACTGCCAGGGCAGAACGGCCTGTTTTGCTCTGGCCTGAGATGCCCTGAGCTGGTATGTGAAGAGTGGGCTGGCTCTGGGGGAGGAGGGGAGCCTGAGATTCTGCCTCCTCATCACCGGGATGCAGAAATGGAAAACCTGCCCACGTATCCTGAGAGGAGCTCTGCCTCCGCTGCATTCCTGCAGCACATATCCCTGAACTGAAGGAAAGGGGCTCTGTGAGAGATTATGGAGTGGGAAGCTCTGGGGGTGGTGACAGCATTGGGCAGCACTGAGCACAGGACACAGAGTACAGCTGTGACGTCCAGCACTGGAGTGATGGGAACATCTGCAGGGAAGGAGTGAGGACTTTGGGGAGGTACTGACATCAGGCTTGCCACAGGCAGGTTTTGGGTTTGGGCATAGCAGTGTTTCAGTGGTTCTGCAGCATGAAAAAAATAGCTGGATTGTGTGTGTTCTCTTTCATCCATCAGCAAGAAGCAGATTTAAAGGCCAGATGGGACTTGTGTTTGTTTGTAGGGCCTGTGATCCAGGCTGAGGAACCTGGGTTCGTCTTGGCTCCCAGTGTGCCACAGTCTGTTTTCTGTGGCTCACAGTCCATGTTGCACCTTTGCCCCGTGTGTGAGGGCCCTGGTGCTCCATGTGCATGGCTGACTGGCTGTGTCCCACCTCTGTCACTGCAGACATGATCTACGTTTCGGGCGGGTTCGATGGGAGCCGCCGTCACACCAGTATGGAGCGCTACGACCCCAACATCGACCAGTGGAGCATGCTGGGGGACATGCAGACAGCACGGGAGGGAGCAGGGCTTGTGGTTGCCAATGGAGTGATCTACTGCCTGGGTAGGTACCCTCAGGACCTCTGGGGGCTGTGCAAAGCCTGCCTCTTTACCCAAGTGACCATTCAAGTGCTGCCTGAGCAGCACCAACCTGTCACGTCCATGTTAGAAGAGGTTTAATCTCACTGGGCACTCACAGCTCTGTCAGTAAGTGCTTCCTGACCTCACTGTTCCTATCACAATGGCTTGGACTCCAGCTGCCACACACTGCAGAGAATACTGCACACTGCAAGTTACACTGCATTTGAGGGATGGCAGAAGTGTGAAGGGTAAACAATGCCAGCTGAGGCTTTTTGTGACCTGGGCAGTCTAAATGCTCAGAGATTAAGCAGGTAGCCATTGGGCAGGGGTTGCACCTGCATCACACAAAGTAATGGTGGCTGTAGTGCTCCAGAAATGTATCCTGAGCTGTGTGTTCTCCAGCTTCTTCCTGTAGCACTCATTTCAGTTTTGGAGCACCACACCAGCTGTGAATACAGTGAGAGTGCCAGAGGACAAAGCACTCTGGAGCTTGTTCTATGGGTCACCTTCTAGGCCCCAGAAAAGGCAGGCCCAGCATTGCACCCACATCTCTTGCAGTCCTGTTCCTGGGGAGTCACAGATTTAGGCCCTGGTTTCATAGAACCACTGAATGGTTTGGGTTGGAAGGGACTTAATCTCATCCCACTCCCTGCCATGGGCAGGGACACCTTCCACTATCCCAGGTTGCTCCAAGCTCTGCCCCAACCTGGCCTTGAATCTGGCCATAAACCAACCACGTTTATTCCTCTTCCTCCTGCTTCCCCCAGGGTGGATGGCAGCTCACTGCTCCTTTGCTGGGGCTGCAATGAGATTTTGGTATCAGCTTGTGAAGCAGCTCTTGAGAGATCCCAGCCTACACCTTCAAGCCTCGTGCAGCTGCAGCACAGACCTGGGAGCTGCAGATCTGCAATCTGCAGGGCTGCACCAGTAGTGGCCTCCATGTGCTTAGAGGCAGCTCCATGGGGCTGGCCTGATTTGCTGGTTTGGGGAGGTGATGCTCTCCCACATGGCAGTGCAGTGTGGGGCAGAGCTGTCTCTGGGCTGGCTGCAGGATCCTCTGCCCCAGCAGGGTGGGCTGTGCTGATGGCAGTGCCACGCTGTGCTCGGGGCCCACCAGGCATATGGTACTGCTCTCTGCACAGAAAACATTCTCCCCAGGTCAGCCCCATGGTTTGCTCCTGTGTTTTGTTTCAGGAGGCTACGATGGGCTGAACATCCTGAATTCTGTTGAGAGGTATGACCCCCACACTGGACACTGGACAAATGTCACTCCAATGGCCACCAAGCGCTCAGGTAAGAGCTCACAGTGCCTTGAGGTCAGTGTGTCTCCTGCTGCTCTGAGGGAGCAGTCACTGCTGGTGTGTTTTGCTGCCCTGGAGGATGGGCTGGCCCCAGTGGTTGGGTTGGCTTTGAGAAAGGATGATTTTAGTGACTTGAATTCCCAAGAGAAACAGTGATTTTCACATGCCTCCATTCCATACCAAGGTGTGTATAGAGGAATGTAGTGGCAGGGTTATGGGTTACAGGGAGGGAGATGAAATGCTGTGTGACTTCCACAACTAGGAACAATGCCTGGCATGGAGAAGAGCTCACAAACTGACCACGATACTGGGTCAGTGCTTGGCAGCTGCACAGGACATGGTAAAGGCAGATGTGCCCTGCCAGGCTGCTCCTTCACCTGAGCCCTGCTCAGGGCAGCACTGCCACAGCAGTGTCACTGCAGTGTCACCCAGCATCTATATCACACAGTAATTATCCTCCACCAACTTGTCTCTCTGCCTGTTGTTCTGTCCAAGCTTTAAGTTAGCAGTTGTAATTAGGACAAAAATACAGTTTTAATCCTACTTTTGGAGTATCTTTCTGTTTAAGCACTCCTTCATTTCTCAGAGGAGTTGTTGTGGGGCTCCTGTAGCTCCTGTGTGCCCAGGTGTGTTGACCCCCTGCTCTTGCTGTGTGCCTCAGGCCTCCTGCCCTGCCCTCCAGACCATGCTGATGGGCTGCCCTGGCCCTGCCTGTGTGTGCACAGGGAGGTTGCTCTGTGCCTCCACACCTGTGTGGCTCCTAATGCTTACAGTTACGTGCTAAGACCCTCCTCCAAATCCCTTTTGAAATTGCTTTTTCTCTGCTGCTTTCAATAACTGACCCTCACAGTCAGCCTGGGCAGCACTGCTCCATGTGATCCCTGTGCAGTGTTCCTGGTTAGGGATAAGTACTAGGTACTCAATAAAACTGGGCTCTGTTCCAAAAACATTTCAGCTTTCTTGTGCCTGCAGTGGCATTCACCGAAACCCCAATCTTTAAATATATATTCTTGTGACAGGGATATTCCTGTTAAGTGTTGGTTCATCTGCCAAGAATGGATTTGATTTAGGAATTGGGCACTTTCCACATCCAGGAAGGCCATACAAATAAAACACAGGATAAAATCTGTAGGTTTTTCTAGCTCAGAGGCACCATGTGAGATCAATCCATGAATCTTTAGGAAGCTCAAGGAACAGATGTCTTTCTGGTGGATCTGCGTTGGGCACCAGAGAAGGCTGACTTTGGACAAGACCAAAAGCAGAGTTCAAGGGAAAGCTTTCTACAACAGGCATTTCCCAGGTCTGTGCTCCCCACAGGAGCTGGAGGCTTTAGTAGCTGTGCCTTGGCTGCAGCATGAGCTCCTTGGTGCCACAAGGCAGCAGGAGCCTGGTGAGGCTCTTGACCCCAGCACTGGCTCACCTGGTTCCTTCCTTGGTACTGTGACCTGGAGCACCAAGATGGGAAACGTGGGTGTGCCCAAGGGCCTTTTTTTGCCCAAGGTTTTGTGCCACCACTCTGGTACTAACAGCCCTAACTACTCACACCTTAGGGACTTGCAGCCTTCATCCTCGTGCAGTTAAGTCTGCCCTGGTGACCCTGGACCCTCTAGGGCTTCTTTTGCCCCCAAAAAATCCTCTAAGAGTTATCCACATGCAGATCGTTGAATTCCAAGACCAGGACTAAGAGTACTCTTGGCTTTATTCACAGGGATGATTTCCTCATTGTTTCTTTTTACCTTTTAGGACAGATTTGGGAGGGAGACTGCCTCCCAGAGACTTTGGCCATGTTGCATTGCTGGACCCAATTTCCCTGATTAGGTCTTGGTTTGGTCTCTTCAGCCAAAGCTTCTGGAGAGCCCACTGGGCCAGCCTGGCCATTCCCAGTTGTTCTGGTGCTCTCAGCAAGGACAGACAGGGAAAGCCAGGATGCGTTTAGTGGAACAGAAAGGCTCTTTGTAAAGAAACAGATCTATGCCCTAGAACTGCAGGGTAGCTGGCTCATTTCCCTCAGGATATTCATTAGTGCAAGAGTTACATGTTGGTGGTGACAGCCTGACAGGGCTGACTGTGTTCCCAGCTGCAGGAGCACCTGAGGCCACTGAGTGCATGGTAATGTCACAGTGTCCTCCAGTGCTGTACCTGAGGGGGCTGCCAAGGAGGAACCAAGGCTGGTGGGGGTTATTTGCTGCTGGTTTAATAAATTCCCAGTTGGAGCAGCATATTACTGTCTGCTTTCACTGTGAGAACACCTGTTCAGGCAGCTGCTCCAGCCACCTCTGCATCTGCAGCAGTGTAGAAACCAGTTTTCATTTTGTCTTCCAGAGGAGTAATGTCAGGGAAATCCCTCCTCTAGCTTTGCATGGAGCAGTGTGCAGCTACTCTCCAGGCCACAGTCAGGAGCTGAGTGACACCAGGGAGTCAGAAACACCAGAGGAACCTGTCTCTGTGCTGACAGTCCCAGCCAGCTGCCTGCCAGCAGAGCGGGCCTGGTGCTGCTCTGCTCACACACCTGTGGTCAGGTGTCAGCCCAGGTAAACCTCTCGTGCTGCTGTGCTGCCTAGGCCCCCCATGCCACAGAGTCAGCAGTGTTCAGTGGAGCGAGATGTTTTTATGTATCATACAGGACACAACAACAACAGGAGACAAGGTTATCAGCTCCTTTGGGAGAGGTACAAGCATAAAAATTGTGAAGAGGCAGGAATTGACCCGTTCAGCCTTGTGACAGCGAGCCCAGCGCTGCTGGGGTCACTCGTGGGTGTGACTGTGCCACCTTGTTTCCGCAGGGGCTGGCGTGGCTCTGCTCAATGACCACATTTACGTGGTGGGTGGCTTCGATGGCACGGCGCACCTCTCCTCGGTGGAGGCCTACAACATCCGCACGGACTCGTGGACCACGGTGACCAGCATGACCACGCCCCGCTGCTACGTGGGGGCCACGGTGCTGCGGGGCCGGCTCTACGCCATCGCCGGGTAAGGGCTCCCGCGGCTCCGGGGCTCAGCAAGTGACCTGAGGGGACACAGCCGCCCCTCCTGCCACGGGGCCTCTCCTCTGTGAGAGGACACACCCACGGGGTCACCATGCCCGACCAAAACAGCAGCACAAAGGTCCGGGGCCCAGGGAGGCGGGAGAGCGGCAGCAGGCAGCGGTGTCAGCCTGACGTAGCGGTTGTCATTTGGGCTATTCCTGCTGTATGCAGCTGTCCAGCCTCCCAGGAAGATCTCTGATTGCCTCAGCCTCTTCCTCCAGCGCCGTCCTTCATTTGTAACTTTCTCTCCTGGCAGATACGATGGTAACTCACTGCTGAGCAGCATCGAGTGCTACGATCCCATCATTGACAGCTGGGAAGTGGTCACCTCCCTGGGGATGCAGCGCTGCGACGCGGGAGTCTGCGTCCTTCGGGAGAAGTGATCAGGAGGGAACTCACAAAGAAAAACATCCTAAAAGGTCTCGGCTGGAGGAAGAGTCCCAAATGATTTGCAGTGACTGTTCTTGAGAATTGTGGATGCTGTGGGAATAGGCACCAGAAGAGCAGCTTTCTGTGCTGCTTGTGACTAGAGCATGTGCATAACTCTGTGATCTCAGCAGTCATTTGAAATCAGGGGCTCTGTGGGAAGCTGGAGGAAGGGGATGAATGGGTCAGGAGAAGCTGCACTCTCTGCTGTTCCTGTGGCTCAGTCTGTGGGCAGAGCAGAGTTGCCCCAGCCTGGTCTCAGGCAGCCTGGTGACCCCTCCCAAGGACATGTACATACCCCTGAGTCACCTCTTCAGCCGCCGCAGGACCCTGCCGGTCCTCGGGTCGCTCTCAGCCATGTGGATGTGTCAGGGTGAGTCCAGCTGCTCTTATGTTCCAGCTTCAAATTATCGTGTACGTTCTGAATGTTCCACCGTGCTGCCGGGGCACGCGGGGGTGCAGAGCCGGGCTGGGTGAGTGTGTGAGGGGCCTGCAGGGTCCTTGCAGGGCTGCACACAAAGGAGTCGAAGGTTAAAGCTGTCAACTACTGTGATGCAGAGCCTGAGGCCACGGGGGCGAGGGCAGGGGAGGAGCTCATTGCCTGCCACAGAAGCCTCTGCAGTGCTTGTGCTCCTGGTCAGGTGCTCAGCAAGGTTCATCACATGGCGTTTCCTCAGAAAGCTTGACAGCTCCAGCTACAAACCATGTGTGGCACTGGGAGCTTGGCCGTGCCTGTGAGGAGGTCACGAGCTGAGGCCACCAGAGTAGGGGCACAGTGGCTGCTGCCCACTGAGGTCCTGCTGGGTGAGTCACTGGGGTTTGTCCCCACACAGACCTGGGCCCAGCACACCCAAGGCACTCAAGTTCATTGTGTTGGTTTTCCTTTTATCAAGGATTTTTCTGCTTCCAGGGCTGTTCTGGAGTGACATCCAGCATTCTGTTTCACCCTTTGTTCTCAGCTGTTTATTCCCCTGTCTCATAACTCCACATCCCGTGACACTTGCTATCCCTGGCCTGCCCCACGAGCCCAGGTGAGGCTCCATGAGTGGCTCACACCAGCTCATGGGGCACTCCCTGCTCAGCATGTCCTGCCTCACTGCGTTCCTGGGAGCACAGGCTCCCCTCTGCCATCAGCTTGGCCCCACAGTGCCTGGGCTCCATGTAGTGCTGCTCGTTGAGCTTCCTGCTGACTCCTTGCTTGGGGACAGGGTGGGATCAGGGACATGGTAGCATGACCTAATTATGCACTTTCAGCCAATGCTCTGACCTTCTGCGTTTGTTTCTATCACACAAGTGTTCTGTGGTTTTGTTTCCTATGTTTATTTTTTAATGAAAGTATAAAGAATAAAATATTTCCTGAGCCAGTATGGGTTTAGCTTCTGTTCTCTACCTTCCAGACGTGTCTTGGCTACTGTGTGAAGGGTTTGTGCAAACCCTGTGTTAGACAGGCAGCTACCCTCAGGTGTGTCTCAGCCCTGCAGCTTCAGCCCAGTAGTGAAAAACAGTTGCTCCAACTGTGAGTTCTGTGGCACAGAGACCAGCCAGGCCTGGAGGATTCTCTAATGAGGGAATTTCTTGCAAGGTCTGTTGGAGAAGAGCATGGCGGCACAGAGGAGGAAAAAAACTGATTACAGTCGACAGCAATAATAAATCATCAGGGGCTGAACATGAGCCCAGGTGTGCCCAGGTGGCCAAGAAGGCCAATAACACCTGGCTTGTAGCAGCCATGCTGTGACCAGCAGGACCAGTGACCATCCCTCTGTGCTGGGCACTACTGAGGTCACACCTCCAATCCTGGGGACAGTCTTGGGACCCTCACAAGATGAAAGACATTGAGGGGCTGGAGCATGTCCAGGGAATGGAACGGAGCTGCAGAAGGGCCTGGAGCACCAGGAGCAGCTGAGGGAGCTGGAAAAGGGCTCAGCCTGGAGAAAAGGAGGCTCGGGGGGACCTTGTGGCTCTGCACAACTCCCTGACAGGAGTGGGCAGCCAGGGGGGTCAGGCTCTGCTCGCAGGGAACAGGGACAGGAGCAGAGGGAGCGGCCTCAAGTTGTGCCAGGGGAGGCTCAGGTTGGAGATTGGGGAAAATTTCTTCCCTGAAGGGGTGGCCAGGCCCTGGCACAGCTGCCCAGGGCAGCAGAGGAGTCACCATCCCTGGAAATGTTCAAAAGATCTGTGGATGTGGCCCCTGGGGACATGGTTTAGTGGTGAACATGGCATTGCTGAGGGATTGGTTGGACTCAATGATCTTAGAGGCCTTTTCCAAATTAAACAATTCCATAATTCTAATACTGTTAGAGTAGAGCTGTAGTTACAAAAAATTGCAGCTCCTTTATCCACCTTGGGCATGTCGGATGAATGGAGCCGAGAATTAACTCATCCTGGAGATTCATGAATTGCTCTCAAAAGGTGCCTCGGACCTAGAAAATTCATTTGCATATCTATATCTATATGCAAAACACAGATTCTGCTGATTTTAGGCCAAACTGCAGCATTCTGCCCCAGGAGCCGTTGGTGGCTCCAAATCCTCTGCCAGCTATGTGGTCTCCCCATAAACAGCTCACCACTCACTCCAGATGTTCAGGAGTCTCTCCTGACACCTGTCCCCCAAACTGCTCCATCATTCTTTAGCCAGCGAGAAGTGAGGAAGCAAAGAAGGGAACAGGCCTCGTTTGGGGGGTGCAGCACTCACCAGGAAGCACTCACTGGTCCCATACATGCATCTGTCCTACCTGTGCCCCTCTGACACCTGCAGGGAGACAGGCAGTGCAGGGGGAGTTTCTAGGCTCTTATACTGAGCCCGGAGCTGTCAGCAGCTCCTCTCCCTTCCCTGACAAGCCCTGCTCTCCTGAAAAGGGCTCAGGGAGATTCAGCTCCAAAAGTGGCGTGTCCAGTGTGTGGCTGGGCAGAAAGTCAGCACTTGGGCAGATTGAAGCAGCAGCATCAGAACTGGGTCACAGCAGGATGTGACCCCATGGGAGGGGCCAGCAGACCCATCCCTGCCTTTCCAGGGCAGGATGTACTGAAGGGTTTGAAGAGGAGCTGGTGTGTCCAGGGAGGTAATGCACAATATAAATCTTCAAAATGCTCTGTGTTGGTGCTGGAGATGAGAAAATGTACAGGCTTCTGCTGAAAGCAAAACAAAGGGACAAAATGTTCTGCTTTGGGAGGAAGCTGGTATCAGTTCTCCCGGGCCAGCAAGAGTGAAGTTTTGCTTCATGAATAATCCAGCAGAAAATGCTAAAAGGTAGAATTAAGAGTGAGTTTTCAACAGAGAAAGCTCCCACCCTAGACTTAAGAATTGGCCAAAGATCCTATTAGCGAGTTTTTATTTACCTCTTGAATTGTTCACAAAGACTGGGACCATGAGAGACACCACTCCAGCCACCAGCCCTGACCAGGCAGCCCAGCCCAGCAGCAGCCTTGGGCCACCAGCTGGGGACATCAGCGTGGCGTTGTGCCACTCAGGGTTTATGGGCTGGGGACCCAGAAGTGCCCCATCTCACGTTAATGTGACGAGGTGAGAGCGATGCAGCACTGACCACTGCGCATTTGCATCCTGCACCAGCCTCCCCAGGGCAGGCAGAGGGCTCACCCTCCTCCCATCTGGCTGGGATCTGGTCCCTTCTCGGGTTTCTTTTGGGTTGCAATGACCCCCGAGATATGAGAAAAGTCTTTTCCCAAGCCCCGTGATACTGAAGAAGAAGTCGAGATTCTGGTTTTCAAGGTTGTTTATTCTTTTTTATCCAGTACATTGCTCTGCTTGGGTTCTTGTCACTGCTCAGGTTATCACTGACTCCCCGACCTTGGGGTGTGTTAACTCTTTATACTGAGGACTACATGTGCCATATTTACAATAAAATACCAATACCCATCACCTGTGTTAGACAGTCGGTTTCTACTCTAAACCAACCCAAAAGTGCCACCATCACAGCAGAAGATGGAGACGAAGAAGAACTCAGGGNAGGGTGACCAAAGGGATGCCCTGGACTCCAACAGTCCCTCACAGGCTGGATTATCCCCAAATGAGGATGTGCACACGCAGTACAACCAGGCAAAGCCTTACAAATGTGTCACTTCGTGTCCTGCTACAGTCAGATTGGGAGGGAAGGGCCTCCCCCACTGACCCTCCTGCAAAGCAGATGCGTGGGCAGAAGAGCTTTCCTGGCTGGTCTGGGGCAGGAGTGACCCATGGGGAGGGTCTGAAGCTCCGCAGAGAGAGAAGTGACACTGAAGTGGACTGTCCCTGCTCAGGTGCCTCTGGGGCAGCCAGAGTCAGCTCCCAGGGCAGAGATGGATTTGGACTCCCAAGAATGTTCTGGGGTGTTTTTCTGTGGTGTTGACACCTACATGAGCAGGAAAGAACTCACAGAATCCAAGGATAATTGTACCTGGGAAGGGCAATCTGGTGGTCTGTAACCCTGCCTGAGGGAGATCCAGATTGGATCAGGTTCTGTTGAGTCCAGAGTATCTTCAGGAATGGGAGTTCTGTGACTTCACTGAGCCCCTGGAGAGGTGGCTCTGGCTGTGGGATGGGACTGAACCCTGTCACCTTCCTGGTTGCTTTGTGCCTGGCTCAGGGCAGTGGGTGCCCCGGGGCTGCTCAGTGGGCACTGCTGAGCTCCACACTTCCTCACGCCCTGCTCCCCTCTCCAGCCCTGCTCTGGCTCCCCACACACACCTAGACAGGGCTCAGGAGCTCCAATGCCCCAAACGCTGCCCCTGCCTTAGAAACACCTGCACAGGTTCACAGCAGAGTAGGGTGATGTCTCCCAGCTTGTGCCAGCATTGCCCAGGGCTGGAGCCTGAGGTGAGCAGCTGGATTGCTGCTGAAATCCTATACCTTTATTGAGTACCTCGAATATCACTTCCCATTTCTGGCTTCCCCTGAGGACTCTTGGCAGCAGACAGGAGTGAGACAGCAGGAGGATGGGGCATATTTACACCAAATCAGGACTCTTCTGGGATCTGGCCTGCCCTCTAAAGAAGCAGTGGCTCAGTCAAAAGGTCTCTTTCCATCTTTTCAACACTAACAGAGGGGTGTTAGCAGCAGCCCAGACCAGCAGACAGCCGGAGTGGCTCAAAAGTGCTCAGTGAGGAGCAGCAGAGCCACCTGCCCCCAGGACCTTGTCCCCAGCACTGCTGCCTGTGAGCCCTGGCACTGCCTCCTGCTTTGCCCAGGCTCTGTGGGCAGGGGTCAGGCTGATCTCTGCTTTCCTCTCCAAGAAAACACATTGCTGCCAATGTCAGCCCCCTGCCCCTTCCAGGGCACCCCATCCTCCCCATCAAGGGGCTTCCCTCTGTACCAAGCAGCCGAGAGAGCTGCTGTGTTAGAGCAGCCCGGGCACTCCCAATGCTGATGCAATCACCTCATGCAAAGATGTGCTGAAGCTTCACAGATTCCCAGAATGAGTCAGATGGGAAGGGACCAGCGGCTCATCTGGTCCCACCTCCCTGCTCAGGCAGGGCCATCCCAGAGGACAGGGCACAAGATCCAGGTTCTGGAATATCTCCACTGATGGAGACTTTTAAGGGAGACAATTTCCCTTTGTCCAGCATCAACTGAGCTCCTTCTCCAACCATGAATTCAAGCATCTCCAGACTCCCATGCCTGGGAAGTGACTGTCCCTGACGGTTCCTGTGGGCAGGCCCACGACAGACAGACCACACTGCCAACCCCTGCCGGTCCAGGATCACTGGGGGACTGGTTTGGGTGGGAAGGACCCTAAAACTAATCTCATCCCCCGTGCCCTGGGCAGGGACACCTTCCACCATCCCAAGCCCCGTCCAGCCTGGCCTTGGACACTTCCAGGGATGGAGGGGCAGCCCGTGCCAGGGTCTCAGCCACTCCCACGGGAGGATTCCCAGCCCAGGATTCCCGGGACAGGACTCCCAGCCCAGGATTCCCGGGGCAGGATTCTCAGGGCAGGATTCCCGGGGCAGGATTCCCGGGGCCGGATTCTCAGGACAGGATTCTCAGTGCAGGATTCCCGGGGCACGATTCTCCGGGCAGGATTCCCGGGGCACGATTCTCGGG
>VYXD01015992.1:29832-44458 GCA_013397195.1 Hylia prasina
CCCCCCATGAGGACGAAGGCGGCGGCGGCGGCGGCGGGAGGCGGCGGGGACGTGCTGCGGGAGCACTGGCTGGTGCGCGACATGTTCTCCTTCGAGAACGTGGGATTCACCCGCGACGTGGGCAACGTCAAGTTCCTGGTGTGCGCCGACTGCGAGGCGGGGCCCATCGGCTGGCACTGCCTCGACGACAAGGACAGCTTCTACGTGGCGCTGGAGCGCGTGGCCCACGAGTGACGCCGGCCCCGGGCTGGGAGCTGGGCCGGCCGCGGGGCTGTCGGGGCTCCCGGCAGCGGGGCAGCCCTGCGGGCTGACCGCAGCTGGTCACCGCAGAGCCTGACTGACCGCGGCCTGCCTGCCCCGTGGCCTGGCTGGCCGCAGCTTGCCCGCTCCCCGGTGTGACTGACCCGCAGCCCGACTGGTCACCCCATTTCCCAGATCCACAGGCTGACCAGCGTCAGGAATTGCAGCCCTGGCACAGCCAACTCCTCACCTACACGCACATGGGAAGAGTGTTTTTGGTGGGAGGGTCCCTGTACCCTGCAGGGACAGCTCACCCTGACATTTTTGCCACGCAGCCTGATCTGCCCCAGTCTGGCTGTTCTGCCACTTCCCTGGTGGCTGCTGTTGCCCCAGGGGGATGATGTCTCTCATGCTGGTGGCCCTGTGACACCTTGTAAATGGGACAGGCCGACAGGAGGACAGCACTGCTGCACTGAGTCATCATGGCAGCTCATGTCTGACCTGCAGCCAGAGCAGTTCCAGGGTTTAAGGCTGAATCTTCTGTTGATTTTCAGAAGGAATGTTCGCTGCCCCCAGCTCTAACATTTATGTTCTCCAAAACCTCATCACACCTAATAGCTGTGCTCTGTGAGAGTTGTGGCACCTGAAGTGAGTGAAAGGCATTCCCAGCTGAGGTGTGCAGTTCTATTAACTGAGTACTTGGGAGCAAAACACAGGTAACAATGTGCAGACAGCACAGGCTGATAGAGCAGCAAACAAAAAAAATGTGCCAGACCATAGAGCTTTCAGGCAGCAAGAATAAAGAGATTCCAGCCTGAAAAGGATCTGAATCATTGGACAGGCAGTGCTGGAGCATGTCAGAAGTTATGTGTTAAACAGCGATGTCAGGAAGGAATTTCTCTTCTGTGAAACCTGGTGGTAAGAGTAATCTGGGATATTGTGACCAGTTTTGGTTTCTGCCTTCAAAAAGCTGGTCACAAAATGGAAGGAGGCTGCAGCAGCCATGGTTCTCACTGCATTTGTCACTCTAGTAATCATGGCCCAGTTCATTCTCCATTGCTAACCTCTGTATGAGTGACAGAACAGCTCTCCAGGGATGCTCTGGGGTCCCTGGTGCTGTGCCTCACTGTGGGACATATCCCTGTCCTCTGCTCATAAGCACTTGGCAGTGAAGGCATAGCTGTCACCATGCTGGGGTGATGGACTTGTTTGTGCCACCAAACTCAAGGTGGGGTGTAGGTGTGCTGGCCAAAGGCTGTGGGAAGAACCTTTCCCTTGTCCGTCTAATGAAAATTTTGCTGGCAGGGCTCTGTAAGGCAGGCACAGCCCTGGATGAGTCTCCCAGAAGAGGCATCCTGACAGCAGGAGGGGCAGAAACAAGTCCCTTCTTCCTGCAGTGCTTCAGCACCTGCATTTATAAAATTTGGAGACTCTGCCTTAATGTGTGGCCTGTTCTGGGGCTGCTCTGTCAGGAGCCTCTGCTGTGGGCAGTCAGGATTTATCAGGGGAGGGACAGAGGCAGAACTGTGGTCTGGGGCTGAGGGTCTCGCTGGAGCAGGAAGAAAATCCTGTGCCGTGTCCTTGCTAAATGTGTCACATGGACATTTGTCATGGAACCTGCTTCTTCCCTCCTGCCCTTCCTGTCTCTTAGCCCTAAGCCCAAGAACTGCACAGGTTCATCAAGGAGATGTGCCTCACAGGACAAGAGAGCTTCACTTGGGTTCTGCACAGGCATCGCAAAATGGTGGGATCACATCACTGATTTCACACTTTGGTTTGGACTGTTGTCTTTAGGATGTGTGTTGTGACCTGTCATACCCCAGTTACAGTCCATGGTACTTAAACATGCTGCGCTGCACAAGCTTCGTTTTGAAGGTGCTGCTGTGCAGAACAGACTGTGGAAATCAGCTTGGCCAACACTGAGTAAATGACCTCCAAAAAAATGGTCCCTGTGGATTCCTGAGTAGTGGGTGGCACTGGGATGGAGCTGGGGGGTGGTGGCAGCTTTCCCAGTCACTGGAAAACCCCTGGAGAGGTGGGAGAGCTCAGGCCAAAGGCCTTCACGTCGCAGTGGTAGCAACTGGAACCCGATTCAGTGCAGTGCTTGGCGTGCTGTGAGCTCCTGCTCCTCTTCAGTGGGGGAGGGAGGGCTGAATCCTCCATGGATCCAGGTGTGCTTTCTGCTGACTCTTAAAGAAGATCACATAGACTTGAAATGCTAAGAAGAAATGAACAGTCTGATGGGAATTCTTGGGAAGAAGCTTTTGTACCATGAGATCTTGGGGTCATTCGGCCTCATTTAGGGTCTTGAGTTCCTTCAGCTTTGGAGAGGCCATGAGAAACACCCTTGCAGTGCAGGTGGCACGGGCAGAGACCTGGGGCAGGTGATGGGACAGCTGTGCAGTCCAGCTCTCAGTTAGCACCTGGCCTAATTCATATTCCCAGAGGTCACTGAGAATTTCAGGGGGCTGGGCAGGAAGTGGGGAAAAGGCAGAATCACTGTGTGGAATTTGAGCTCAGGCAGCTCCACTGTGCTGTTAATGGAGCTTTGTGGGAGGAATGTCCCAGTCAGCAGATGTGGCCGGGGAAAGAGCAGCTGCTGCTCCATTGGGACACATCACCAGGTTTGGGATCTGCTGCAGCTGTACCGTTCCTGTGTCAATGAGAGCTAATAAAAATTCACATAGACTCACAAATATTTTCACTGCTTTTTATCCAGCACGTGGAAAAACTATTTTCTAGTTGCCTGCAGTAACTCCTGGATAATAAAGGTAGACAACCTCAGGCATGGGAAGCACTTAAATAGGACCTGGGAAAGCTCATCTTGCAGCCCATCCTTTTCTATCAACACCAAGACAGTGCAGAAACTCTCATTTCCACATGTAGTTCACTTTAAATTAATTTGAAAATGGATTCTTCTATTTAATGTCTGCACAGATTGGACTCCTGAGACAATCTTGTGTTAAGATGTAGCAGTGCCTCTAGAAGGAACAGTAACAAACCTGCATCCCTTGCTGCAGTGAATCCCTCCAGCAAGGTTCAGGGGGGCAAGTAATGACAATTTTGTCTAATTGCTTCCTAGTGTGGATTTAAGGCATGCCTGGTTTGTATAGGCCAGGTGTTTATATGCTATAAATGTGCTTAGGATGGTTAAAAGCAGACCTTGCTGCTCTCTGGCTCTGATACTGGTTGGGTTCACAGCCCAGAGCCGTGGTCTGGGCTTGGCTGACATTGGCATCTCCTGTAGCTTCAGCTCTCTGCTCCCATTCCCACCCAAACCTTCCACTTGAGCAGCTACTCAACCCTTTACATGCTCAATTTGATAACTTAGGCTAAAGCTTCTTTTCTTGGCTGCTGGCCTAACACATGGGAGTTTAGGTGCTGCAGCCTGTGACATGCTCCAGGGGCAGGATGAAGGCCTTCCCTCCTTTTTGGCAGCTGCAGGCTCTGAGATCAGCTGAGCTGGCGTGGGGAACTGCCACAAGTCACGCCTTGCACAGAGGTCACAATCACACTCTTCCTTCCCTAAATTAATTATATTTCACTTAATCAGGTAAGTGGTGCATGGATCAGGGGCTGGGGTTCAAGGTCCCTCTTTCCCAAGCTCTGCAAGTCAGCAAAAGGCCTTGGTGTCTGGGCCTGCCAAGACCTGAGGTCTCTCCTTGATTCCTCACCTCTTACTGAGGGGATCTTCAGAAGAGCAGTGGTGACAATGTGGACTTTGAAGCAGTAGCTTGGAGAACTTTGCTGTTTGCTTCCCTGCTGTGTCCTAGGGCTCTCCCATCCAGAGATGGTCCTCACAGAGGAGCCCAGCAGGGATGAAAGTGAGATCACTGCAACACCTGCTCAGTGTGTCTGTGGGACCTGCTGCCTGCAGGTGTGGAGGGGAGAGGCTCAGCAGAGTTCAGAGAAGGGCTGTGGTTGATGAAAGCAGGGCCAGCTTGGCCAGGGAGGTGGTTATGGTGTTCCCTGTCCTGCACAGCTCACCTTACTGCATTCCCTAAACCTCTGTTGTGAGCAGGGACTGCCCCATCAGCACAGGCAGTTTCTGCAGGGAGGTGTCTGGGGGAACAGGGATTTCTGAAATGTGTTATGAATTTCCCTGAAGATCATTTTACATATCTGACATTGCACTCCCTGGCAGGAACATAAGTAGGAGGAAAGGAAACAATTGAGATGAAATAGCTTCAGGGTCCTTGGACAACTGGTGCAGGGAAAGCATCCCTGCCTCCCACAGAGTCAGGTTAATACAGGCCAAACTGCAGAATCAAAGAAACACTAAACTACCAAGTATTTTGCCAAAAACCCACCAAGTATTTTGAAGCTGCTTGGGGACACAAAAGGAAACCACAGCAGATGAGTGGAACTGGCCATAAAAATGCAGAGAGAACATGAGGACTTTATCAAAGCCAGCTTTGTTCTCTTTCGACCAACACTTTTATGCATTTCAGCATAAATACTTGAGTACTGAGTTGTGAGGCAGCCAGGCCCCTTGGTGCAGCTTTGGTATGAGCACAGCTGGGCCCCTCAGTGACAGTGAGGGGAGAGAAGGGGGAGATGGCAGCCCAGCCATCCAGGTGAGAGTTACTGACCTGTGGGGCTGGATGGGGGAGAGAGGCCTGTTTTCACAGGAGTGTGCTTTGGAGTGATTGCCCCAGCACCTGAAAATTAGCCAATCTTACACAAAGTGAAAATCGAGTGCTCGGGTCCCTTCGTGCAATCCCTGAGGAAGAGCGAGCAGGTTCCAGGGTTGCTGAGATAACTGTTCCATCCTCTGAGAGGGGGAAGCAGCTCTGGAAAAAGTGTTGCTTGCATCTTTCCTAAAACTGAATCGAGCACAGCAGTTTGGCTTTTGAAGTGCTGCACATCGAACTCTGGGAGAGCTGCAGGGTAGGAGCACCTGCGGGGGAGGATCTGTCCCTTGAGCATCCCAGGGCCATTCCCTGGGGGCCTGAGACATGAACTAGTCAGACACAGCTTCTGCCTTCCCTCCTGGGCACGGTTCTCAGCCGCACGGGACAGCCCCGGGCAGGTTTGGGAGCCCAGAAATGCAGCTGGAGCTGGCAGTGGGGCATGTGCTGCCGCAGCAGCCATGCAGCCGCACAGGAGGCCAAAGCAGAGAGCCAGAGCCGTGTGTTTCCAGCAGCCCCGGCTGTGTGCGGCAGGACAGGGTAGAGCTGCCGGCGGGATCTGTCCTTCACAAGTCTTTCAGGAAAATTTGTGTGTTGATGGGATCTGAGTGTCCCTGGGGCGAGAGGCTGCACTGGGAGGATTCCCTCGTGGATGTGTTTGTCCCCGCCTGGGGAAGCAGCAGGGAGTGTGTGTATGCTTGCTGGGCTTCTGCTCCCCCTTTCATGTTCCTTATCTTCCAGGAGGCTCTGAATTCCCTGGGGGAAGGCAGACTGTTGCTGTAATCGCTGTGCATGCAGAGGCAGAGCGTCTGCTTGCTGCCGGGAGTCCCTTGTGCCATTGTTCCAACCCAGCTGGAAGAGATGCCCTGAGAGCAAGGGAAAATGAGCAAAGCGTGTGTCAGCACAGGTATCCTTCCTCTCCTCAAGCAGCTGGCTCTGCACGCTGCCTGGAATGCTGTGAACAGCAGACTCTTTCCGTGGCAAACATCCAGACCACAGCTCGATGCAGAATCGCTGGTTAATTTGGAATATCTGGCACTGGAACATGAGGATGTGGCTTCAAGAACTTGTTGCCTCGTGCTTTCCTGTTCTCTCGAAGGACTTGGTTCACTCTGCCAGGCCATGGCAGGTCCAAGGGGTTGGCACCAAAAAGTGCCAGGACTCAGCAAATAGAACCCAATTGCCAAAGAGAAAGGGTGCTTGGAGAAAGGAGCAGCTTCAGGCTGCAGAGGGAGGGATCTCCTTTGATGAGGAATACTGAAATGTGAGGGCCATAGCTATGCATCAGCAGCAATCTGGGGGCTCTGTGCCCTGGTCAGCTCAATCCCTGCTGCAGCCACAGGAGTCCCAGCCTGGCTCTGGTGCCAGCGCTCCACAGGCCCTCGTGATGCCAGCACTGCTCAGGGGGATCTGGTTCCATCCCTTTCCTCAAGGCCCTGCTAGGATATGGGGATTGCTGTTGGAAACCCAGTATGCTGGCACCAAAAGAGAATGTCTTGTGTGTAGCTGGATGGAACCCGAGACACAGCTCCTGATACTGGGAGAGGTGATGCCACAGTGCCCAGTGCTGCACATACACAGGGCAGCACAACATAAGGTGCAGTTTACTGGGACCCTCTGGCTCACTCCTGGGCACCCCCTCCCTGCCTTCACAGACAGTTTGTGCTGCTGATCCAGCACAGTGTGTTGTGAAATTGGTCTTGACACGGAGGTCAGTGAAAAGAGGCTGTTGCCATGTGCAGCTGCACCACAAGGTTAGTGCAGTGCAGAACAGGGTGCACTGGTTGTAGAGCAGTGCACCTGCAAAACCCCTCTGCCTTGTCCATGCACCCCTCTGCAGGTCACTGGAACACCTAGAGCTCTCCAGCCAGGTCAGTGCCTACAGTGCTTCAGCTCCCAAGGGCTAATGGGGACTGTCTCAGCTCTGTCCTGGTGCCCTCATGGTGCTCTCATCCATTGGTGTCACCATGAATCCCAGAGGGTCTCAAATCTGAGACAGTGCACTGAGGAGTTTCTGTTCCTACCTGCTTTACTGGTCAGCAGTCCCTGGGATTCTCAGTGCAGCCACCCTGTGTGCACTTTGGGTAGCAAGAACCAACTCAGACCTGTGGCACTTCCCCCAGCCTCTGCTGCCTGACCATCACAGATGGATACAGCCCTGCCAGGGGGGTCTGGACTGTGGATGTGTCACAAAGCACCAGCACAGGCCCTCGTTTCTCCCCCACACTGTGATGGTGGGAGGAGTGGAAGGTGAAAGTGAGAAAACTGGTGGGTTGACAAGAAGACAGTTAAATAATGAAAAATAATTTTTTAAAAATGCAAGGGAGAAAAAAAACAACAAAGAGAGGGAAATAGAAACCAAGAAAAATAAGTGATACAAGAAAGCAGTTGCTCATCACCAACTGCCCTAAGCCTGGCCAGACCCCACCATCCCCCAACCTTTGTTTCAGGGCTGAGCATAGCATCACATGGTCTGGGATATCCCTGTGGTCAGTGAGGGACAGCTGTCCTGGCTGTGTCCTCCCAGCCCCTTGGCCCAACACTGGTGGATCAGGGTGAGGGGCAGAACAGCTCCTGACTCAGCAGGCGCTGAATCCTGCCTGTGGGAGCAGTGCTGCTTTCAGCACAGATCCCAAACAGCACCACAAGGTGCTGTGGAGAGCTGTAACTCTGCCCCAGCCCAAACCCAGACAGGATGTGAACTGTTTGCCACACTCCCTCACTGCACCACCTCTGACAGCTTCCATCATCAGAAGGACCATGCAACAGTCGGTTCAGATGGGAACAGCCAAACTCTGAGAATAGGAATGGGTTGGTACCTGGTGCTGCTGCCTGACCAGCATGAAGGGGAAGCTGCACAGCAAGAGAGATCTGGCTTAATGAGTGATTTTGGTTACCCACACAAAAAGAATCACAAAATGGCTTGGGTTGGAAAGGACCTTAAAGCTCATCTTGCTTCACCCCCTGTCATAGGCAGGGACGCCTTCCACTGTCCCAGGCTGCTCCAAGCCCCAATGTCCAGCCTGGCCTTGGACACTTCCAGGGATCCAGGGGCAGCCACAGCTTCTCTGGGCACCCTGTGCCAGGGCCTCCCCACCTTCACAGGGGGGAATTTCTCCCCAGTATCCCACCCTCTCCCTGCCCTCTGTCAGTGGAAAGCCATTTCCGCTTGTCCTGTCCCTCCAGGTCCTTGTCCAAAGTCCCTCTCCAGCTCTCCTGGAGTCCCTTTAGGTACTGGAAGGAGCTCTAAGGTTTCCCTGGAGCCTTCTCTTCTCCAGGTGAACGCCTCCCAGAAAAAGCCAATTAGTTGCCCTAAAATAGAGACCAATTCCTCTAGCAGAGCAAGACAAGATACATTTTCAGTATCTAAACAAAAAGTTAATGTGGAGAAGACAAAATTTGTAGGCTAGGGGCAGTTTACTGCCAGGTAACAAACTGAACCTGGTACAGGTTCAGGTACCAAACTCTGGCATCATTTGAGACAGGGGCATTATCCAGCACAGACACAGCCCCCCAATACAGAGAGGCCACAGCCCAATCTGTGAGTTGCTCAGGAGGGCTTTGAATTCTAAATTAAAAACAACTGTATTTGCTAGAGAAGCTCTTTCAGCTTTGACAAATGGCTGGTGGAGGTTTGGTACTGCAGAGCAGTAGGGAAAGGCAGGAAAGCAGCACTGAAAGAGTCTGGGCTGAAGCAATATTTAAAGTGAGCAGGGATGGGAGCAGCCTCTGCAATGTGGGCTTGCAGAGAACAAAAAAATAGGGCAGGTAGTGAAGTCCATTCTTGCAGGAGCAGGATTAAAACAGTTGGATGAACAAATAATCTAAGATTTAAAAGCAGAGAATGTATTTAAGGTCATTAAAGCAGGCTCTTATTTAAGGATTACCTCCAAGAAGCCAGGCTAATAGCATGGTGAGGTTACAAAGTCAAGTGATCAAGGGAGAGATTGCTGATATTAAACTTGCTTATGAAATGTTAATCTGTGTGCAGACACTGCTGCAAGTGCTCTGACTGTCTCAGAAGGAACCTCACAAAACAAAAACAGAGCCCAGCCCTTTGGGGTTCCACTCTGGCAACTCAGGCACATCCTGGCACTTAATTGGACACTCCCTGCGGGGGCAGGATCAGGTATAAACAGGGTTTAATCATATAATTAGAGATATGCCTACTGCACACCTTCAGGGTTCTGGAAGCCTTCCCTTGTACAAACCACTCTGGCTATGTCTTCTGCACTTGTAATTCCCATATTTAAGGATTCCCAGCACATCTGGATCAGGACTGTTTAGAACAAGAATTAATTCAGTGCTGTCTAGTTGAGTAAGTTTGCAGCTCTAAATGAAAGAGACATCTTGGCACCCAGCAAACATTCCCAAAACCCTCATGGAAAATCCATGTCGTCCCATCAAGGTTTGGCCTGAGGTCATTGGGTTAAGCATTCTCCCCAAATTGTTGCTCTGTTTGTTGCAATGCAGCACCTGAGATGCATGACCTGAATGGCCAGATGAGCCTGTCTGGATAGAACGTGATCACAGCTGGGACTAAACCAACAAAAATCTCAGCACACAGCACAAAAAGTACTGGTTTTCCTCATTCTTGCTAGCTCAGCTTTATGCAACCGTTTTCTTTACCTGCCATACCCTTCCCAGGCTACAATGTGCAGGTCTGTGTGATGAGATAGAAGGTTGTTGTGGTTTAGAAATTATTTCCCAATTCAGTGTCTCCACCAAGACTCCTTGAAACCAGATGCCTTTCCCCTTCCCCTCCACCTTCCTGCTCTGGGGATTGAGAATTGGTGGCACAAAAAGTGCAAATCATGTGTTGAGATAAGAACAATTCACTGGAAACAGCAATAAGATAAGAAAACGACCAGTAATAGCAATATTAATAACAGAAGGTATAAGGCATTATTTATTTACATGGAAAACTACAATACCCAACAGCTCTTCCTGACCACACCACGCTTTCCCCCACCGAAAGGGAATGTCATTCTCCCCCAGGAAGGGAGAGTCCCTCACTTCCACCTCCCCACCCTGGTAGTGAAGTGCATGGTATGGAATAACAACCTGGACCCACCCACACGGCTCCAGGCCCTGCTCCTCATGGCAGCTATGAAAAAAAATTTCACTCTGTCCTGGCGGAAAGCAGGGCAAATGTGCAGGTCTGTGTGAGGAGATGAACATCCCTCTCTTCAATCAAAGCCCAGTGATGTGCATGGGGCTGTTGCTATTCACTGGTGCATCCCAGGTAGAGCTGGGAGCACCTCCACCTGCACATCCCTCTCCTTCCCAGGGCCCTGCCCACACTGCCCTGAGGCACATCAGGGCTTGTCTCCTTTTCTGGGCAGGGCTTGTGGATCTTCATCTTGCCCAGGAAACAGAAATTGGCTGAATGCCCTGTCCTGCTCCAGGGTGATCCTGTGTTCTTTGGATATGGGGCAGGAAGAAGGCTGCAGGCAGAGTTTCTGCAGTGGTTTCTGATTGTAACCCAGTCTAGTGAAGAGAGTGTTCCATTCTGGGTGTCTTCCATTATTTCCGTGATGCATTTAGGTTACATCAATACATTCCAACAGGAAAGGACAGGGTGCTGGCTGCTCCTGCAATTGCAGACTAGTGACAATGCAGCCCATGGCAGCCAGACCTGAATGGCCAGATGAGCCTGTCTGGATAGAACGTGATCACAGCTGGGACTAAACCAACAAAAATCTCAGCACACAGCACAGAAAGTACTGGTTTTCCTCATTCTTGCTAGCTCAGCTTTATGCAACTGTTTTCTTTACCTGCCATACCCTTCCCAGGCTACAAGGAAAAACAAAAAAACAAAAAACCAAAAAAACAGCATCCCTGCTTCTCTTCCCCTTCCACCTCTCTAAAAGACTAATGACAGTTCTGATGTCAGTTCTGTCCCTCCCCAGGCTCTGCAGAGCTGACAGTGCATTTTGCAACAGCCAAAGGTCAGGCCTTTGCAGTGGGAGTCTCTGTAAAGTCCACAGCCCTGGGCTGGGTCTCAGAGCTGTCAGCTGGAGGAGAAGGGTTAGACCAGATCTGATAAACCCAAGTGAAGTGCACCCAGTGCCCCAAAGGAAAATAAAACCAAAATACATGATGGTCCCTGTCAACACAAAATGGAAGTAACTCCTTGACAACACTAAAACCCACCTGTTCCTGTAGCAATACAGGACCCCAGACCCAAAAGGAGATTCTGTTACCCTCCTGGCCACTGGTGAGGCATTGAGCTACCTGTGGGGAATGGAACAGGAGCAAACAGACATGGAAAAACCCATTCCCAGATCATAGGTTGGGATAGAAAGTTTAGAAAATACAGGCTGGTAGTTCAGGAATCCTCTGTTACAGGGATTGCTGAAACTGGGGAAGAATATCCCAGGGTAGTGGTGATATTACACAACCTCTTCAACACTTCCCCAGGTATTTGCTGTGGGTCACCACGAGTGAGCTCAGTAGTGAAAGGCTGAGCCAGGGTGACTCTTCTTGTGTAATATGTTCTATCCTCAGTGATTTCCTCGTGTGTACAGTCACCTCAGGATTAAAACACAGAGAGGTAAACCCAACCTCTCACCATCTGCCACGGTGCCAAAGGGGCCAGGAGACATCACCAATGCAAAGGGGAACCCAAACCAGCACAGCAGCACCAACACTCAGCCCAGCACTATCTGCTGCCACAGCAGCATGTGACAAGTGTCCCTGGGATCTGTCCCCAGGATCAACACGGACCTGGGCCTTGTTTGCCATAGCCCCACATTGTGCACAGGCCAGGGAATCAGTCCCTGTTTGGGAGGCACCTTCCCACCTCTCCCTCAGGAGAGCCCTGAGCTGCCAAAACAATCCCATCCCCCTGTGCTGGGAAAGGAGGGAAGGGACTGTGTTTGTGAATGTTCAACCGTGTCACATCATCCCTCCCTCTGACACTCAGCCCTGGCCCCGAGCCCAGCCATGGGAGTTTCTGGTACTGTTTCCTCTGACCTGACCAGGATGTAAATGGGTGCTCATTTTGGGAAAAGGGATGAGGAAAGAATGGAAGCAAAGGATGGAGTACCTGTTTGTGCCTGTGTCTGTAGCTAAGGAAGGTTTTTGATGGCAAACAACCCAGGAAGTTATGGACAGGTGGCCATAAAGGTTGCAGCTGGCACAGCCCTGTCCTGCTGCCATGAGACAGAGGATCCATCCCCACTCACCTGGGTTATGCAGTTCTTAGGAGAAAATGAAATCCATGTTAAGGAACTGACTGCTGGAGTGTGCTCCTTCCTGCTGCTGGGGCACGACACATCCCTTCACCATCTCCCAGCTGATGTCCAGGACCAGCTCCAGGTCCTGCCATTTAAAATTTAAAATAATTAATAAAATCAAATATATTAGAGACAGAAAGGGTCTTTCAGAGCCAGAGAATAAAACCTGTCACTGAGGAGCAGGGCACACACACTGCTGAGGTACCCCCTGATCCAGCCTGTGATGCACTGGTTTAAGGCTGGTGGCCATGAGATAAAGCTTAAAACAGAGCAGGAAAACACACAAACTCACTGCCAGTCCCCCCTTCCCTGTCTGCCATGTTCCTGTCCCCACAGGCACCTGGGCTGGGTTCTTTGGCCTCCACAAAGGAGGCACTTGGAAGAGAGTGTCTCTCCCCACCGGTACAGTCAGAGGGGCCCCACACTTCTGGAAGGAGCAGATTTAAAGCAGGGTGAGTACACAGGACTGAGGATGGATGTGTGAAAGAGAATGGATTTACACTTGAGATGAACCTGAGCTCTGAAACAATGGAGCCGTGCTGAAGCATTGTCCCCTGAGTGGTGCAATTTGATGGCTTCACTCTCACCACACAGGTGCCCTCAGCAATCCTCACACCCAGATGGATGCCCTGTGGGCTGGGCATGAGGAGCAGCCAGTACCTCAGCCAGTGCCTGGTTGAAATGCAGGCAGCAAGGTGCCCTTGTCCATGTGAGTGCTGGGAAATGTGCATGGAAATCCCAGGTCCTCCCAGGTACTAAGAGCAGGCAGGCACGGGGTTAAGGCTGTTGCATTTTTGGGAATTCAGTGATAAAAGTGAATGTGTGCACATTATTGATCCAATTCTTCTGAGAAAGAACAGAAAGCAAGAGCTGCAGAGTTGTACATTCAAAGAAGTTTCATTGAAGCTGCTGGAGAAGCCCCAGGCCCACAGTGCAGCCACAGAGACAGTATCACAGATACACAGCTAGTCCAGAATTTTTGGAAGGTGTCATATTCACTGAACACATGGCTTGCAACCAAAGTCTGTGCCTGGAGCCATGATAGCATTACCAGGCACAGGGAAATCCTGAGGAAACAAATAAACTTTTGCTGCTCACAAAACTGGTTTCCAGCAGGAAAAAAATGCCTTCAAGAAAGCCCTGATATCCCCTTGGACTTGATATGACTGTTCAGTCAAATTAAATCAAAAGCATTTCAGGCCCCCAGGAATGGTTTTTGGGTGTGCAGCAGCACCAGCTTCTGTAGGACTGAGGGACTTCTTGCTAGTGCAGGAGCTCTGGGAGAGCACACTGAGGGAAACTGAGGCACGCTCAGCTCCAAGTGCCAAACGTGGTATCGCTGCCTTGATGTCCTTTCCACAGAATAACTGAGGTTGGAAAAGACCTCAGATATCATCGAGTCCAAGCTGTGACCAACCCCCACCTTGTCAACCAGCCCAGAGCACTGAGTGCCACATCCAGTCCTTCCTTGGACACTTCCAGGGATCAGGACTCCAAACCTCCCTGGGAAGCCCCTTCCAGTGTTTAATTACCCTTTCAGAGAGGAAAATTCTTCCTGATGTCCAACCTGAATTGGCCCTTGGTGCCACATGAGACAGCCAACACAGCCTGGAGGGTGGGGCTGAGGCAATGCCAGCACAGGTTGCAGGCACCCAAGTCAGAGCAGGTAGTGAATACAGGAATTGAGCATGCCAAAACCTCAGCTGAAGCTGGACCAGGGCACCCTTTAACAGCACAGCCCAGCCTAATCTCTGATTTGGTCAGCTAAGCCAAAAAAAAATTTCTCTCTGTACTCAGAGCAATACTATCTGAATTTTCTGCTTTGGCAAGGGGGCTGACCCATCTCACATTGTGGTGCTGCAACATTTCTAACAGAGAATAAAACCCCCTGAGTGTGTGACTCTGTACCACTGGCAGTCCAGTCTCTGCCCCACTGCTCACCTGCACTTGCAGAGTTGAATGGCAGTTGGAGCAGTGTGAGTGTTATTTCAGGTCAGAGCATTTGAAAAGCATAAATCAAATCTTTAAAGTTTTATAATTAGTTTAAAAATAATGATTAAAAAAATCAGTGTGGTCACTTATTTTCCATACATTGTACAGTTTAGATTAAACTTTGCTCATACGTTATAGATTTCTGTAGTAATTTGGACCAACAGAACCAAATGTATTGCTTTGAGTGAGCAGATGAAATTCTCACAGATGTACCTGGTGTCTAAAATGGGAGGATTTGAGAAGGGGAAAAAAGAGAACTTAGAAATATTTGTAATACAATAGCAACATGTGGAAGAATTTAATCTAATTTGACCTATTTTCTCTTTTAACATCCAGGAAAAGTATTCCCAAATCTGGGCTTGCAAAGGTCCCACTAGCCATGTAGTGCTGGTATTTTGCTTCCAACTGAGAAAAGCACAACAGATGATTAAAAAAAACCCCCCAAAACCCCCCAAAAACAACAACAACAACAAAAAACCCCAACCAAAACAAACAAACAAACAATCAAACAAAAACCACAAA
>VYXD01015992.1:50515-63444 GCA_013397195.1 Hylia prasina
GGTTGCTTCAAGCCCCATCCAACCTGGTCGTGGACACTTCCAGGGATGGGACAGCCACAGCTTCTCTGGGCACCCTGTGCCAGGGCCTCAGCACCCTCACAGGGAAGAATTTCATCCTAGCATCTAATTTATCCTATCCTCCTTCATTTTAAGGCCATTTGCATTTGTCAAAAGTCCCTCTCCAGCTCTCTTGGAGCCCCTTTAGGCACTGGAAGGGGGACTTTAGAGTCTAAAGTCTCCCTGGAGCTGTCTCTTCTCCAGGCTGAACACCCCCAGAGGGGCTCCAGGCCTCCTCTGGACTGGCTCCAGCAGCTCCACATCCTTCCTGTGCTGGAACCCCAGGGCTGGAGGCAGCTCTGCAGGTGGGGTCTCACCTGAGGGGGGGCACAGGGGCAGAATCTCCCCTGCCCTGCTGCCCACGCTGGGGGATCAGCCCAGCACATGGGGGGTTCTGGGCTACCAGAACATGTGGCTGGGGCATGCTGAGCTTCTCATCTAACGCCCCTGTGTCCTCCTCCCCAGGGCTGCTCTGAGTCCATTCTCTGCCTGGCCTGTACTTGTGCCTGGAAGTACTCGTGCTTATCTTGGAATTCCAGGGGACCAAATTGTCCCATCCACTCATAAGGTCTGAACATATCACGTTAAACTGAAGTCTGCATAGGCTCTTCTAGAATGTGCTTTACTGACATTCAAAACTAGGTGTTGAATATAAAATGCCACAGATGGACCAGGAGTTTGGAGATGTTCCTGTTATGGTTTGGCTTTTACCAGTTGAAGTCCTGTGCTGCAATATTAAAGAAACTGGGTTTATGCTCTGGACATCAAACGGAACTTGGGAATCCAAAAATGGGTAGGAACAGAATTTTGCTGCCATCAACTATTTTCTACATGGCTTTTATGAGGTAGTGTTCTCTGGTGTTGAGGAGTTCAGTACCTTGTGTACAGCAGTGTGGTTTGAGGCTGATGGGTCTGTATTTATGGAGGGATGTGAAGGGGTTTGTTAGGCAAAGCCTTTTCTAATGAATGACAAAGCTTACTCAAGGGATCGGGAGAATATTTTTTTGGGTTTGTGTACATTAAATAAAGTGCATCCGGATCGTG
Organism: Hylia prasina; assembly: GCA_013397195.1. Classification (NCBI taxonomy): domain Eukaryota; kingdom Metazoa; phylum Chordata; class Aves; order Passeriformes; family Sylviidae; genus Hylia; species Hylia prasina. The sequence goes on from VYXD01015992.1 coordinate 51,617, forward strand.
GGAGGATTTTGCTGCCTCTGGTGGCTGTGCTCCCGGAGTTGGGGTTTAGGTGGACAATTAGGCCAGTTAGAGGTGTGATCATCAGCTTTCCTAAATGTTTGGTTTGGTATGAAGAAAGCAATTGGCTGAAGAACTTGAAAGAGTTGATCAGACTCTTCCTGTCTGATTGAAGAACAACAAAGAGGAATGAGCTTGTAAAAATGATAATGTCCAAAAGGGTTTTTCTGGGTGGAGCTGATGATGTCTCAAAGGGGCTTTTGTGTTCAGTTTCGTTTTGTGCCAAATGCCCCCAACACCAAGACAATAAGGCCAATGTTGTAATGGCTTTGCGGGCTGGCAGTCGCCCTGGGTGTGCCGAGTGTTTGCTAAACAAGGGCAGTGCTGTTTGTGCTGATCGATGCGTTTCTGTCCTGCAGCGCGAGTGCATCTCTGTCCACGTGGGGCAGGCGGGCGTGCAGATCGGCAATGCCTGCTGGGAGCTGTACTGCCTGGAGCACGGCATCCAGCCCGACGGGCAGATGCCCAGCGACAAGACCATCGGCGGCGGGGACGACTCCTTCAACACCTTCTTCAGCGAGACCAGCGCGGGGAAGCACGTCCCGCGCGCCGTCTTTGTGGACCTTGAGCCCGCAGTCATAGGTAACAGTGACTGTGCAAGGCGCTGTGGAACATTGCCGCGGTGTTTGGTGAAGGGATCCATTCCTCTGGTCCTGAAAAACGCTCTGGGGCTTTAAATTTTTAGTGCATAAAGCTTGCCTGCACATTCCTAGTGATGGAAAATACTTTGGCTTTGTGTTCATTGAGACTGGCAAGTGTGCGCTGTGGAGCTGTCAGGATTTTCAGCATTACCTTCTGCCAGGCTTAAATGGGTCCCATGAACATGCTTCACGCTTTTGCTATGCAAGGAGCAGCTATAGGCTCTTGGAACAGTACAGCATAATGTGTGCTGCAGTCAGTAGAACCTCTTTAAGTGACACAATTAGAAAGATTCCTTATTGTGCACAGGAATGATTCCTGTGGTTTCCCAAAGCAATCTGTGTAAGTTGAACAGTGCTTACAGAAATGAGTCCCCATAGCTGGCCTAAATTCAGGGACTTCTGAGCATGAAGCTTCAACTTCCTGTAGCCTTATCTTTGAGAAACAATGTACTACTGAAAACTAGTTCTGTTCCAAGCTCTGGCAACACTGGCTCTGGGTGTTCAGATGTGATCCCATGCATCAGCCACTGACCAGTCCTCCATCCTGGGGCTGTAGATGCACTGTCAGCTCAATGTCAGCTGCTGGTTTCACAAAAGCTTCATCCGTTGTGTCAGGAATCCTGGTTTTGCTCTCACCAGTGTGTGCCAGAGCTGGTTTTTGGCTGTCTTGCCTCAAGTAGTGATTTGGGGCTCTTATAGCAGAGGTCTGTGCTGCCTGTGCTTATGCAGTTTTTGTGTTTTATCTTTCTGCAGAGCTGGGGAAATGTGTGAACGTGCTCAGGTTACTCCTCTGTACTCAAAGCATGGCTGAATGAACCTCTCAGGGGAGCAGAAAGCTGTGGGGCTGCTTAAGGGTGGGAGTGCTGGTCTGTAACTTTGAAATGAGCCCGGGCACCCTTGGCCATACATTAAGATTCCCAGGAGCTGTTGCAGGTCTGGCTTTGTGCTTTTCTGAGCCCTGTGGCTGTTGTCTCCTCTGCTGCTGGCCAGGTGGTGGCTCTGAGCAACCAGGAAAGGCTGAGAAATGAGATGAGGGAGAGCAGGTGGCAAAACAGGGCAGAGGAGCTGGTGAGTCTTGGAACAAATGCCAAAAAGTAGTGAGTGTTCCAGTGCTTGTTGGTGATGCAGGTGTATTGTGGGGAGATGGGCAAGATTGGTGATACTCAAAGTTAGGGCTTTTTGTTAAAGGTTACATCATGTGCCTTTCTGGGACATAGCTGCCCTTTGTTATTCCCCTCTGGCTAATGTGAAAATTACTGCTCCAGTTTCCTGGGCAGGGCTCATGAGTCTCCCCATTCATGCAGCAAGTCCATACACACTGAATTTATGAAAAACCCATCTCTGTGCATGCAGCAGCTGTGCAGCTGGGGATTGTGTGCACAGGGATTTCTGTCCTTCCAGATCAGTGCTGGTCTTGCAGAAAGCAGCAGGATGGTGGATATGCATCACCTCTGTGAAGGTGGTGGTAAAATACCATCAAACTTTCCACCACAAAATAGGGCAGTGACATCTGGGAATTCAAAGCAAGTGTCTAACAATCTACTCCAGCTAGTATGTCTGGGGCAAGCTGGTTTAGCTGTCCCCTCACCTAAGTCTTCTGTTCCAGGCACACTTTTGTAGTCCAGTGACTGATCCTCTAAACGCTCCAAGTTTTGTTACTTCCCAAGGACCATCCTGGCTCATGCTACCCTTGTCTGCATAGAATAAAGAACCATTTTATTTTGGTCCTCTATTTTTCCCTTACTACCCATATTTGTCCCTTTGTAATGTAGTGTGGTATTATAGGAAATCTTAGACACATGGGTATTTGAGGTGGTAAACTTGGAAAAGTTGTTTTTGTTTTGATGCAGTCTTAGAAATACTTTAGAATATTGGATTGAAGAGTGCAGTGGGAGCTGCTCAGCCTAAACTGGTTTGAATGCTAATTATTTTTTTACATCTTAAACTTTCTTTTTGTCTTGCTTGTTCTATTTCAGATTAATGAATACATGCAAGCAGGCAACTTCAGCTGTAGTTAATAAAGCTCTCTGCTGTCCACCTGATTTAAATTAAAGGATGCAATACTGCAATTGCACACAACTCAAGAGTGGCTTGAGCTTAACCAGAGACAAAGCTCTGCTGAGTGTCTTTTTACCTTTCTGGTAGGACAGAGCTTTAGCCTGCTGGGTGTAAGTGCATATTTCTGGGAACTAGTGGCTCTAAATCAGTCTCCAAATGTGTAACTGCTGAGGGATGCTGTGTGTGCATCTGCACAGTGGCTTTAACACAGCTGTGTGTGCTGCAGCTTACAGCTGAGGGTTTAGATAATTGCAGAACTCTCCCAAGACCATCTCCTGATCTTTTTGAACCCTTCTCTGCCTTTGGCAGACAGTGCAGTGAAGAGAAAGGGACATGCAATCAGTGTTGGCTCTGCCTGCAGAAGCATCCTGGAGGGATTGGGAAGTGAAGGGAAAAAACAGGATTTCAGCTGCTGAGCTGCGAAATGGGCCTTAAGTTGTCTAAAACTGGAAGAATGGTTCTGCTGCTATAGTCCAGTTTTAAATTGCTCTGACAGGTCAAAATTCTAAACTTTGGTGTAAAATAGAAGAGTTTCCTGAGCAGTAACTTTATTTTTCTTAGTTATTCAGCATTTAGGCTGTAGGAAGTCACCTACTGATACATAGTTGCTTTTTATCTCTAAAGGTAAAAAAACTTCTGACACCCTCAGAAGGTTGAAAAAGTTGGTCTACGTAGAAAATTAACTTAGAAATATTAATTTATGTATTACATAATAATATATATCTTGTCTCTCCCCAGATGAAGTTAGGAATGGGACATACCGGCAGCTCTTTCACCCTGAGCAACTGATATCTGGTAAAGAAGATGCTGCAAATAACTATGCTCGAGGTCACTACACAGTTGGGAAAGAGATAATTGATCTAGTTCTAGAGCGTATCAGGAAGCTGGTAAGACTTCTCTTTATTGAAGGCTCTGAAGCATCTGTTTTACAGGATTTGTAAATGAAGTTACCAAATAATGAAGTTACCCTTTAAACTGCTTTCATTTCTTTGTGGTATGAGAATCTATGGACTTAGTCTGCATCTGGTTTTATTCTCAGCCAGCTGAGAACGGCTGGATTATTCCTGTCAGATATGCCTTTCAAGTGGCCTAAAGTGCTGATGAGGCACCTAAAGCTTCATATCTAGTTTCATGTTCAGAAAGCCAGAACCAAGAATTATGATTTGCCTAGCTCCTGCTGGAGAAGGATTGGTTTCTGGCTGTGGCTCTTTCAAGGAAGTTTAAATAAGAGTGCATGCTTCTGTGGTTTAGACTACTGTTTGCATTTCCTGCTATTGTTATTTCTGGATTAATTTTATGGTTATAACAGTAGAAAAGAAATAGATCTCAGTAAACTGGGATGTTTCAGCCTCCCCAGTACTTCAGTCATGTGGCAAACTTAGGGAGGTGGCAGTTTAGGAGGTTCAGGTTCCTTCTTTATGGCTACTAAGCATGTCTATTGCCCAATGTATGTGACAAAGGTAGGAATTCTCATTGCACAAAACCCAGGTGCTCTGATATGGAGTGCTAAGTGAGTCTTAGTTGTAAAGTTCCCCTTTTGCAGATCACAACTGGAATTATTCTCAACACTTGACTGCCACAGTCTCTAATTAAAGCAATGATAAGTTTGCAGCAGGCTGTACTTTGACCTGAAAAACAGTCATAATTTCTTTGTTCAAGCTGTTGGAGGTCCCTGTTAATCCTGGGAGCTGAGCATCACATGGCACCTCTTTGTGAGGACAGGGCTGTCTTAAGTTTTGTCTTCTGAGTAGAGTGAATGGGACTGGCACTGTAATAGCCTGTGCCAGCTCACTTCCCTGAGCTCAGATACACACTTGGCACTTGTACAGCATTAGAACAGTAGCCCTGGGATGGGGGATTGCTTCATTTTTGTGCAGAGAGAGAATACCAAGTAACTGTAAGGGATAGGTAGTGTGTAGGTCTCTGAATATTCCTGCTTTTCTTGCTCATTAATGCCCTCAGCTGAGAATTGGAGGCAGAAGGAATTTTAAGCTAGCAGTTTGAAGTGGTCACCATCCAATATGTAGGGGGCTTAAACCAGCTGAGAATATTGCTTTTCATGGGGCACCTCCTTGACTCTTGGTGGATAAATTCCATATTTCTGAAGCTTGAACAGTTGGTATGTGTCAGAATTCAGAGCTGTCTTTCTTGAGCTTGACTGGGGGTTCTTAATGCACACAGTGTCTTGAGCACCTGTATTTTCTCTTTCAGTCAGATCAGTGCACTGGCTTGCAGGGCTTCCTGATTTTCCACAGCTTTGGGGGAGGGACTGGATCCGGTTTCACCTCTCTGCTGATGGAACGCCTCTCGGTTGACTATGGGAAAAAATCCAAGCTGGAATTTGCCATCTACCCTGCGCCCCAGGTCTCGACAGCTGTTGTGGAGCCCTACAACTCCATCCTCACCACCCACACTACGCTGGAGCACTCTGACTGTGCCTTCATGGTTGACAACGAGGCCATTTATGACATTTGCCGTAGGAACCTGGACATTGAACGCCCGACCTACACCAACCTCAATCGCCTCATTGGTCAGATAGTATCTTCCATTACTGCTTCCCTTAGGTTCGACGGTGCCTTAAACGTGGATCTTACCGAATTCCAGACTAACCTGGTGCCTTACCCTCGTATCCACTTCCCGCTGGTGACGTACTCCCCGATTATTTCGGCGGAGAAGGCGTACCACGAGCAGCTCTCCGTGTCCGAGATCACCAACGCCTGCTTCGAGCCCTCCAACCAGATGGTGAAGTGCGACCCGCGGCACGGCAAGTACATGGCGTGCTGCATGCTGTACCGCGGGGACGTGGTGCCCAAGGACGTCAACGCCGCCATCGCCGCCATCAAGACCAAGCGTAGCATCCAGTTTGTGGACTGGTGCCCCACTGGATTTAAGGCAAGTCTCGGTCCCAGCATGATTTCTTAGACTTCTCATTCGCTGTCCTAGGTGTAGGGAGTATTTGCTCTGAGCCGTTCTGTAGGTACCTGGTTTGTTTTCTGAGATGTGGAGATTTAGGTTCTCGTGCAGAGCTGTTTTGTGAGTGACACATTTTAATCAACTCCTCTTGTCTGACTTTGATTATTGCCGTTGTCAAAGACCACAAAGAACTCATGGTCTCTTCCACATCTCCTATAGGTTGGCATCAATTACCAGCCCCCCACAGTGGTTCCTGGGGGCGACCTGGCCAAAGTCCAGCGGGCGGTCTGCATGCTGAGCAATACCACAGCCATTGCCGAGGCCTGGGCTCGCCTGGACCACAAGTTTGACCTGATGTATGCCAAACGTGCCTTTGTTCACTGGTATGTTGGAGAAGGGATGGAGGAGGGGGAGTTCTCGGAGGCTCGGGAAGATTTGGCAGCACTTGAGAAAGATTATGAAGAAGTGGGCACAGACTCGATGGATGGAGAAGATGAAGGTGAAGAATATTAAATCCAACAGTGAATTGCAAGTCTTTGCCATTTTGCTGCCTCTTTAGTAGCAATGTAAATCATGTCAACTGATTGGAATAAACTTCTTTAATCAAGAACTTTGATAGTCTCCAAACACTATGTACACTCATTAACTACATGCAGTCAGCAGTCCGAGAGATGAAATTCTTTTCTGAAGAAGGTAGCTGAATAAAATAAACTTGCTCTAGTTCAGTCAGTTTTTGTCCTTAAGGCATTGCTATTTGAAGAGCTATTAATGCCCAGAACATGAGACTAGAATGATCTGGAGATTTTTCTGGAAGGTGTTAGCTATATTTTTTCCAAGACTCTAGAGCTGGTGTCACAAGAGGCAAAAGGAACTGTTATCAATAAAAGATGCAAGACCTTCAAAACTGAAAGCTGTTTGGGTTAGTTGTCTTCTGTTCTTAGACTTAGCAAGGCTCAGTAACTTAGAGATGCAGTAACCCGAATGGGGAGGAGATGCCCAGGAAGGGTGTTCCATAGCATGATGAACCTGCCAATGCAGCCAGAACCCGAGCAGTGAGTGCCCTTGTGTTATTGTGCCCTCTCACAGAAGGAACTGGAGTCCCTGTCTGCAGCTCTCTAGAGTCAGGCTTTGCCTGACACTGTCTGGAGAAAAATTCCTGGGTTAACTGGCCACAGTTAAACACCTTAATTTTCCCTAAAACTAAGTCTTTTGCAGATGTAATTATTCCATGGGTTCAGATATGGATACTGCCACCCTTCTGTAAGCTGATGGAACAGGAGAGGATGTGGCTAATCAGGTTTATCTTCAGATGTGAACAGCCTCTTCCTGAAACCTGCCTGGACTGAGTGGGGGCCTGGACACACAGTGAGCCACAAACCAAGTAACTTCACTGTTGCAGAGCTGGATGACTGAGGAATCTCCCCCACAGCAGTGCCAAAGGTGGAATGGTTAAATCTTAAGATGATGTTTGAATACTGAATGTGATAACAGGATACCAAAGTCTGACTCCAAGATGAGATTTGGGCTGGAGAATTTTCCCCATCTGATTTCAAACTTATTCATAATTCTTCTGATTTAATAGAGCATGATTGAGGCCAAGCCTTGAAACCTGTTGGTTGCAGATGTGCACAGCTGCTTGGCAGGAGTCTCAGCTGGAGTATGAGAGATTCCTGAACTCCCTTCTGTGTGGAAGCTTCAGTGCTCAGGTGATGCTGCAGTATCTAACATCCCCTCACAAAGTGGGGCCCTCTTCCCTGTCCCATTTGGCTGGACTTGTTCTAGGTGGGAGTGTCACCTGTAATTTAGAGTAACAGACTGCTGCTGTTGATGGAAGGTCCCAGAACAACCTGGTCTGTGAGAACTGACCAGGAATTGCTTTGGCTTCTCTTGTCCTGGATCACTCTGTGTTTTTTCAGCCACTGTGCTGAGTCAATCTGATTTGAAATTCTTGGAGCTGGAAGTTAGCAGTTTTACAGAGATGAGGAGAACAGTTTTAGTGCTTTATCACCTTGATGGTTGTCTCAGACAGTCAGCCCTGCTGTTGTGCAGGATGTGTGGCAATCACACCTCCTGCCATTCAGCACTGCTAATTATGGTGAGTGTTTCAGTGAAATTCTCATTTGTTTTTCCTTGTGGTTTTATGTTCCAGGGTAGACATAACTGTGATGAATTTGAAGTCCCGTTGATTAACATATTTTCCTGCTTACTGGTTGATTAAGCAAATGTGTTTGGTGGGGCCCAGGGACAGGCACATTTATTCCAGTCAGAAAGACTCCATTTCGGCGAGCATTCAGGTTTTAATGGCATGGCAGTGCCCAGAGAGAAACGTACACAGGGCTGTTTGATGCCATGCAGGTGTCAGATTTTCACCCTGAAGATCCTGTATTGCCAGCAGATGATGTAGAGTGCTCTGTGGCACAAGAGCAGCAGCATCATTTCCTTTGGAAGTTAATTGTGTTGGAGTTGTGGGGTTATGAACTGGCCTTTAGTGGGATTTTTTAGCAGTTATTTGGCTTTTCTGTGAGGAATTTGGCTTAATTGAAGCCTGGCCTACTCTCTCCTGCAAATAGTGTCTGGTTTTTACTGCCTTGGTGGATTACTTGTATTGAGGCCACTTCCTCTGCGGTGGGAATTGGCTCATGGTGTGTCTGTTTTATCCAGGAGTGATGAGGCTGTGCAGGGCTCTCAGCAGCCCTGTAAAATCCTTGTGCATATGGAATGCTGGGAGTCTCATTCTAGGCATTAGATGAGAGAAACATTATGCTTTTAATTTTTAAAAGTAACATGTAATGTTACTTAGAAAAGATGTAATCTGCAACATGATGGGTGGAAGGTTTCACAAGAGATACTGTCACCTGGTAGCCATGGGACTGATGCTGAAAACACATTATACATTTTCAGCCTACATCATACTTGAAACTTCATCATATTAGTATTAAGAAATCCTGTTGCTTTCACTAGTGGGCAGCTGCTCTCTGTGTAGGCATGTGCATGCTGAGCTAAGATAAGATAGGGTTTTTCTCAGATATGAAGCCAAGATAATTACAGCAGGAAGATCCTGCTAAAACTGCTCTTGCTTCAGTGAGCTGCAGAAATCCTTAAACATGTTCTAATTACTGACTCTATGGTTGAATTAGCAAATGTGTGGCTCATCTGCTTCCTGAAATGTAGATGAGATCTTGCACTGAATTAAAATTTGAGTGTAAGAGTGTGAACTTCTGAAACTTGCAGAGGTTGATGTTAGCTGTCACTTTAAGGAAACTTTGTGCTTTGCACTCCGAAAGCCTTTTTCCAATTCTGTACTTTAAGTGTTGTTTCCTTTGATAAGAAATGCCCATACTTGAGCTTTGCACAGTCATGTGCCTGTTTGCACTGGCAGAAATGCAGGCATTATCTAGTGGTAACTAAATATATCGTTACCTGTGTGGTGACACAGCCTTCTCCAGTATTGAGATAGGCAATTAATAGCTCTCACCTGACAGAATAACTTGTGTGAGTCATGAGGTGGAGGAGGAGATGAGTTGGAGCTGTGGTGGTCACTGTGAACTTTGTTGTAAATTCTGGTGTTATCTGTAAGATCTGTTCTAGCATGGTTCTGGTGCTCTTCCAGGAGAATGCAATGCAGCAGGATTTGACTTCCACCCACTCTGCTCTCTGAAAAAGCAATCTGAATCCCCTTTAATGTGCTAATATCTATATTATAGATATAATTATGTACATTTCTAATTTCTATAGTAAGCATGCCACAGTTGTAATTGTATGATAAAAATCTCTTTTGGGCAGCAGAGGTAACATAAGCCCACAGCTACACATGCCTCTACCTCCTTCCTATAGATAAGCTGATCTCAAGTAATATCAGAAAAAGCTGTGCCTCAGATACTTAAAATTCTGTCAAATGGGTAACATTCACCCATTCACTTACTCCATTACTTTAAGCCCACTTACAGGAGCATGTTTGCACAATTCTTGGTTGTTTTGTCCCAGGCCTTCAGCCTTGCTAGGCCTGCTGGCATTCCTGTCAGCTTCCTGCTCCACTCTGGCAGATTCCCCAAGACAAGCCAGGCTGGCATCGTTCTGTACTGACTCTGCTTTGCAGTGCAGTCCCTGTGAACATGGTAACAGCAAAGAGCTGGAGAGCTGCAGCAGTGCTGCTCTGTGCTGCCCTGTGCCCCAGTGGGCTCCAGTGCCTCTGTTCTGCCAGATAAACCTGTCTGCCTTTCTACACCAAGCAAGATATGGCTTCCTGTGTGTAGGAGATAATACACAGAAACAGAGCTACAGTGGTCACTATTTATAGTGCAGAGCTATTTCAGTGCAGTGGGGTGGGTTTTTCACTGGCCTTGCTGAAGTTTTGTAGCAACTCAGATTCCAATTATTTTGCAGGTTTTTGTCAATCACAGAATGATTTGGTTGGAAGGGACCTTAAAGCTCATCTCCCTCCACCTCTGCTATGGGCAGGGACACCTTTCACTATCCCAGGTTGCTCCAAGCCCTGTCCAGCCTGGCCCTGGACACTTCCAGGGATGGGGCAGCCATAACTTCTCTGGGCCCCTTGTGTCAGGGCCTTACCACCCTCACAGAAGTACCTTTGAAGTTGCATTTCTTCTATAACTCAAAAGTTTAGGAAGAAAAATGGGTCTGGTACTAATGTGGAGATGCCATATCCTGGATAGGAGCTGTGAGTTGCTATGGCTAGGAAAACACAGTCTTTTGTAATGAAAAAGATACTGAATTAGGTGACTCCTGATCTTGCCTGGTTTGTCATGTTTATAAGGAATTACTTCAAATAAAAAAGCATTTTCTTTTGAACTCCAGAAACAAGGACTTGGCTTATAAGTAAATTCAGCAGTAAAGAGCTGAAGAACAATTTTCCATCATATTGCAGGGCTCCCTGGAAGGGCTGTAGGGGTTTCTCTGTGTGTTTGGGGAGGTGATAATGATTAATCCCTTTGCTCAATCTGGGTTTGAAATAGGAGGAGGACTAACAGCCTAACTTCCAGGCTGTACAGAGACTTTGATCTACAGATTTCTCCTAAAAGTTGGGTAAGTAGATTAAAGATGTGGGGTCTCAACTGGCTGTTAATGGGGAAAGGAATGAAAGCATGATGAAGTGGGAAAAATGACATTGCTCTGAAGGTTTTTTAGGTGTTGGTTGACAAGATGCTGAGAATACCAGGATACTAAATAAAAAAAGGGCAAGAGTCACACGAGGAATGGTGCTGTCTGTGGAGCTTTTCAGGGAATTGAGTCAGTTAAACCTGGTCTCCATCTTTCTGCTGCCATTTTCCTGTTCCTTGGCTTTCTGCAGATCCTCCTTTGCATGGCCAGCTTCACGTGATATAAAACATGTTGAGTTGTTTAAAGATATTTTTAGATATTGAGATACTACCCTATTTTCTCAACCTTCTAGCCATCTTTCAGGAGCAGGTTTCCCACTTTTTCTGCAGCATTGCTTTGTTTCCCCTGGTCTGTGTCAGGAGCTTGGAGTACTTAGGCACAAAAAGTTACATTATTCTTTTCAAATGTTTACTAGAAAACAATAGCTGTAAATACTAAGCCTGAAGATCCAGAAAATATTCCAGAAATATTTAGGAATGACTTTTTTTTTCCAATACTAGAAATTCAGAGAGACTTGTGAAGTCTTAAGTGAAGTACTCCTTATGAGGGAAAAAAAGGAGGTGGATCTGAGTCCCTTTAAAATGAAGCATTGCAGCCCACTGCATGTGCTCATCTTGGCTTTGAGAACTATTCCAGGCTTCTGTGTGACACAAGTAAGTGTGTGAGTGGTCTCTCAATTTTGGCTCAGTTTGTGCAGCTGTGATTTTGATACGTCAGCTGCAAAGCTGAGGGAGGAACAAGGGTTTAAGCCTTTCTTTGGGAGTTTCAAAAAGTGGGAAGCAAGTCCTCATCACAGGCAGGAATATCAAAATTCACTTTATAAGATTGGAATGGAGATCAGATGTTAAGGGAGAAGTTGAAAAAAAGAAAAAATCCAGATGACTTTGCAGCTTGTGTCCATGTGGATCCGATCAGGGCTCCAGAAAGGCTGCCCCAAACATTGCATTAGGAATTTCTGCCCCTTCAGCTCTGCTCCCCTCGGGAGGTGATGGGTGATGTTGAACTGCCATCACCCATCACACTGTGCTGAGGGCCTTTTTT
>VYXD01015992.1:72820-219753 GCA_013397195.1 Hylia prasina
CAGGAAGTTTCCCCGGGCCGGCGCTGAGGGGGCCGAAGGGCCCGACCGCTCCCCCCGTGAAGTGGCTCCCAAGTGTCGGATCTCCTGGTGAGGGAGTCGCCGGAGCGGCCGTGGAGGGAGAGGAGCCGGGGGGCAGCTGCCCCCGGGTTGGCCGGGGCCTCGCGCCCGGAGCGGGCCCACCGAGCCCCGGAGGAGGTGCTGGGGTGCTGCCCTCCATGTTGGCATTGTGGCCGTGTGGGGCCGGGGGGGGCCGCTCGCCGCCGCCCCCGGCCCCGCCCCCCCNNNNCCGGCCCCGCCACCACCTCCCCGGCCTCGGCGCACTTTTAGCACAGGGAGCTGTTTCTCAAGTTGTACAAGACCAAACTCCGCAGCCGTGAGTTTGGCTGGTGGCTCTGCGAGCTGAAGCCTAGACAGACATGGCCACCATTTTAGAATGCAATCCACAGTGGGAAGTAGTAAGCCTTCATCTTCATCATCATCATCTCGACTCATGATGTAGTAAACTTAAAATTAGGGTTTTTGAAGGAGAATTCTGATTTCCCCTTGTTGGTTGACTCATTTTACTAAGAAATGATGTGACGATCTTAGAACCATAGTTTTCTGTAGTCAGAATTGCTTGTTTGTTTAAAGGTATGAACACCCACACTGTTGCAGAGAGGGGCTTCTCGAAGTAGAAACCTAATTAAACAACGTGTGAATTATGGGGTTTTTTTGAGTGAATTGCTCTTCCCCTAAGTGGAGCCTGGTGTGAGTCTTGGGATGGTGCAGCCGCGTAAGGCAGTCAACATGATGGCAACAACTAGAATGTTAAACAGGCACTGAGCTTACATCTCCTCCACCAAGGGGAGAAGCTGACAGAACAGTTCTGTAGACTGAAGTTTTGTGAGGGAGACTTTGACTTCAAAGAAATAATGTTCAGAAACACACACTCCTCACTTCTGTGTTTTGGTTGTTGCTGGGACTCCTGTCGTGTCCATCCTTTTCCTTCTGAATTAAAATAGTAGTAACTTGCTGAGTTACTGTCTGAGGTGGCAGAAATGTTTGTAGCAGAGTGAATAATGTGAATCTTGCTGTAGAGGAAGGAAGGCTTCAACTCTCTGGAGGAGGAATCCCCCCATTGCTGTGTGAAGATCGCTCTTGAATTTGTGTCCTGGCAGAATGTGCCAGGGCTTCTTTTCATGCACGGCAGCCAGATGCTCAAAGTTAAGAGGGTAAGATGGTTTTCGTTACAGAGTCACCACTGAAGTTCTGTAGTATTTATTAGTGGATGTTTTGGGGTTTTATTTTGCCAATAGTGTTTCAGCAACTGTGACCCAGAACGGCTTTTTTTGTTTGGTTGGGTTTCTTGGGGGGGTTGTTTGTTTGGGTGTTTTTGTTTTTGAGGGAGATGTCTTTTTATTTGTTTTAGAAACAGCTCGTCTAAGAAAATCCCATCTTTCTTGGCTGCTTGTGTAAAAAGCCAAAACCTTATCAGAAAGCTGCTTGTAGGATGTTATCTGTTGGAGATCGTGTATCAACAGCCCTCCAAAGGACTGAATTACTTATTGCAACTGCATTTTCAGCCGCTCTCATCTTCTCTTCCTGAAGGGGCAGGTATTGTACCAGATATTTTACCAGGTGCTGTGCCTGCCTGGCCGTGCGATCAGCTCTTTGAGCGTATTTAGAAGCAGGATGAAAATAGTTGGAGCTGCTGAGGGCTGAGCACGAGTAGTTCTGTGGAGCCTGGCTTTGGGAGAGCTGAGCTCCCATGGCTTTATCTGCCCTGGATAATGACTGGTGAAGTGCGTGGTTGGTTCAGTGGCCTGGAGCATAGAGGGAGCTCTTCCAAAGCGACCAGAAAAGCCTTTAAGTTGACGTAGTTCCTGGCCTTCCCCCTGTGATCAGGAGCCGCAGTGAATATTCAGTTATTGTTCTTTTTGGTGTAATCGAGGGGTCTGTAATGCTGCGAGCTAAAGACTGTACTACCCTTTGCACAGCAGTGTGTGTGTTCCAGCTGGATGCCTTGTTTGGTGATGGCTGAGGTTTGGAATTCTCCTACATCTGAGGGAATCTCTTGCCGGCGTACGCAGTCTGGTTACGTGCCGGGAAGCAGGTAGGCAGCACCATTAGCTGTCAGGATCTGTGCTGAGAGAGGAATTGAAAATTTGATGGTTGGGCTGGCATTATTTTAGCTTAAACTCTGCTGTGTAGTTATCAGCAGATGAATTTCTGTTTCTGTATATGAGCAGCAGCATGGATAATGTTGTGTGAGACTGGTGGTGCCCAGCTGTAGCTTCCCCATTTGCTCACGGACAAGTCCTTGCTCCAGAGCTGGTTTTGATGCCCCAGCCCTGGAGCATGCACAGCAAAGTTCCCTGGGCTCTGAAGGACCTGCAGCAGGGCTTTCTCTGGTCCCTTTCTGCTGGCATTAGCTGGGAACCAGGTGGGCCCAGAGAAAACCACACCTGCAGCAGCTTCTTGTGTGGCAGCTTTGGAGGACAGTGACCTGTTTAGTGTGGGGGTATTGAGGGAGCTGATGGGCAGAAGACATCTGGGTGGAACACAGTATTCTGGGTGATCACTGCGTGTTCACAAGATGAAAGAACATCCAGGATATATATTACAGGAGGTGCAATTTCTGCATGGCAGTTTCCAGCTGAGCACTCAAAAGGGGTTTTCTTCCCCTTCATTCCAGTTCAGTTTGTTTGAGCCATGACCAGTGACTGAGTTTTGCTCTTATTTGGGGATTCTGAGACGCTGCAGTGACTGGTGGAGGGTGCAGCAATAACCAGCTCACTGGCACTGTTGTTTTCTGTGGCTTTTTGTCAGCACTGTGGAGCATGAGTAGAGGTCCCATTGGCACCAAAGTGCTTGGATGGTGGTTGTTCCTGGTAGATAATGAGCTGCATAAAATAGAGATTTAAATTTGAGTCTGTTGTGGATCTGCGGGGGAAGGGGCAGCTGGATGCAGGAAGGTGGCTGGGGTACAACTTGCTTGCAGTCCATCAGGTGCCATTTTGTAGTTTGAATTTTCTTCTACGAACCAAAACCATCTTTTATTAGGATTTCTTCGTTTAAACAGTGTCTGGTAGTTTGGAATAAACTAAGTTTACTCTAAAAGTTGGCATGTCAAGTGGCGGCCTTATATTCTAGAAGCTTCTGATAGCTCTGCAAATCCGTGGGGACATTTAGGGGGTCAAATGAAGAGTTGCTCCAGAATGGAGTTTTTAATGGAAGCAAACAGTAATAAATGTGAGGCTTAGCTTCAAGAGTTATCAGTAACATGTGAAGCAGGAGTGATGTCAAATGCTCCAAACCTTTCTTGAAGATGGACTCTTCCTTCACTTAGTTGCATCGTTGCTTTGCTGCTGTGAAGAAATAATAAATAATGATTACTTAAGCCTTACTTACCATATAAATCCATTTCAAAATACAAATTATACAGTGTACTAGAAACATCCTAACTTCTCAGTTTTCATGCTTGGCCTTGGGGAACATCCAGGCTAAATTTTATTGCTCTAAATAACGTGAATATGGAGAAGTACTGTTAAGGCTTCCAAGTAACTTAAACCAAGCCCTTAAAGATTAGAAAGTCTGTATTAGAAGAACTGGAATTTTGAAGGAATTGGCACTGGAGTTATCAAAACTATTGACTGTCAGTTTTCAGTAAATCCTGGAATACTGGTGAAATTGAGAACAAGGAGAATTAATTTCCTTAATGGTTTAAGTTCTTTGTGAGTGCAAGAGTTGACCCCCTCTAGCTTCGGAGTAGAAGAATGTCTGGAATAGTCCCGCATAGGGACTTGGTGGGTGATAGTATGGAATACAATGGTATGAACACTGCTGTGGTCAATTTTTTTTTTTTGCCCCCATGAGACTAGGTATTTGGTTAAGTTAGTTGTGTTGTCGTTGTCTGAAATCTAAAAATTAATTGTGTTCGGTATTCTAATTATGGGAATTACTATTGTGCAAAATTAATACACCAAATCACAAATTATTTCAGCTACTAATGAGTGTTTGTAATGAAGGATCCTTTTCTGTTGGTGTCTCACGAGCTCAAGCCAAGGGTATGTAATTTTTATTACAAGTCTAGGAGAGCAAAAGCTGTGATTCTGATTGGAGTTATGGTGGTGGCTCATTGCTTTAGAGGGATCCCAGTTGCCCAATAAACAATGGATATTATGAAACAGTAATCACTTAGGTAGGATTCAATGAGAAGTTTTACCTTTGGAACAGAGCATACAGCATCTTAAAGGAGGAAGGAGTGTAGAAAAATGACTGTGGATCCCTGTGAAAAGCAGGATAATGGTGGAACGGCAGCTCTGGATCAGCCAGTGCATGCAGCTCAGGAGCTTCTTGGTGATAAATGGGGGGATTTTACCTCTGTGGCAGCAAAAGAGTAGAAAATTCTGCATTTAGGATCCCACACTCATTGGAGAATTTGAAAAAAGATTTGACAACTGGAGAGGGCACAGAGAAGCATCAGAAAAGTTCGGCACATGAAATAATGAATTTTGAAATACTCAGCCTTAGCAGAGCCTGAGTGGTGAAATCCAGAGACTCAGGGCTTAGGGAGAACTGGACCTGCTCCTCCAGGGACGTATTTTGAAGAGCAACATTGATTTAAATGTTGTTCAAACCTCTTAAGGTCTGTTTAGGCTTCTCATTCAGCTGGTTACTTGATTTATTTTCATTTTTATGGTGAAAAAGAAAACACAAACCAAAAATCAGTTCAGTTTTTGGAGCAACTTGACTGAGGGTTCTGGCAATCTTGTCCTGGAGCCGTAAAACAAACCACCACTAAACCAGGAATTAATGTAGAGAATTGTGATACTGTGTCTGAAACAGGAAGCTGCTGGTGATGATCCTTCAGATTTGATAATACACAGAGGCTCAGTCAGTTGATTTTATCGAACAGTAAACACAGAGATAACTCAATTACGACACATAAGTGAGCTTCAGTGGGAGAAAGCAGAGGTGCTGCTGCTCCTCTCAGACCTGGCGAGCCAAGCCTGAGCTGCTGGTCCTGCTGAGCAGGGGCCAGGCTCAGGTGAGTCAGGAAACAGGGCAGTTCTGACTGAGAGAGGATCAGTGGGATGGGGAAAATGAGGGATATAAAATGGTAGATCTGCTGCTTTTGGGAATTTTTGGGACCAAGAATGAATGAAGTTTTGGGAGGGGAAGAGATATTTTACTGCTGAGGTTCCTGTTCCCCTGCTGTCAGTTCATGTGAAGAAAAATAGATCAGCTACCAAAGATCATTAGGAAATGTTGGCTTTAAGTTAAGAACTTGTCATATCCATCACAGGAATCATGTTGTGGAATTAGGTAAATTCAGAGTAGGTTATTTACTGATCTCTAATTAGCAAGAAAATAGGCAAAAGAATAATTATTTTTAGTTTATTATTTATTTTGCTAATGGCAGTGGCCGTGCACTGGGCTGCTTATGGTCACCACGGGTGGTTTCTGCTCTTCAAAAACACTGAAACATTGGAGTGGGCTTAAAAGATAATGAGAATTTCCTCTCCTTGCCTCAGTTTCTTTCAGAGAGGGATTTTCAACACACTCTTCAGCTCATTGAAAATTTAAGATGAAACAATTTAGTCCAGAACTTTCCATATGGGGCAAGAATAACATAGATAGAATTTCTGTAGTTTTTTGTTTAAGATAGTCAGTTAGCTAATGGCTGGAAATGGAGTTTAAGCATGGCTCCCTTGCCCAGCATCGAAACCAAAGCTGCCAGTGGATGGAAGCAGACCATGCCATGGATCCATTAGGACATGCTTCCTCTCACTCCCAGATGACTGGGTTATGTCTGAGATGTGCTGGGGAAGAATGCTGTGTCCATGTCCAGGAGACCAGGCTGAGTGTTTTTAGAAGTCAGGAAGAGCTCGTGGTATCTTCCAGCCTGTCGCCCTTAGGAATGTCTGAGTGGAAGGTCTTCCTTGGGAGCAGGTCCTTTAGCTGGGATGGTGAATCTGAGCAGCTGGACAGGGAGGATGTTGTGGAGAGCCAGGGCAGTGGATGGTGGGAGCCGCAGGGAATCCCTGGGCAGCCGAGGCTCTGCAGCTGCTCACAGCTGAGGCTGGTGGAGTTGTCCATAGCTGTTCTGGATGGCTGTGAAATTCAGGTCTTTTCCTAACCTGAGTTACGCTGGGAGTGAAATAGAGGTTTGAAAGCTGCCAGTTACAGCTCTGAAGAGGGTATGGACTCACTCCAGGGGCTGTGTTGGGACAGCCCGAGGAGCAGCATGCACTGTCTGTGCCTGTCGCACACACTCCAGGAACCTACTGGGGATCAGAGCAAAGGTTCCTGGTAGTTCCATGGGTACTCCTGTGCTTTGAGAGGAGGTGGCAGCAGTCTTGTGGTCTGGTGCCCTCAGACACCCACAGCTCCGTCTGGCCCCAGCCCTGATGGATGCTGTTTTAGGGTCTTGGTCAGTGCTCTGAAGTGAATTAGGGATCTGGGATTTACTGATCCCAACACCCCTTCCATCCCCAGCTGTACCTGCAGTGCTGCTGGTACAGTGGTGGTGTATCTGTTCCTTGCGTGCAGGTGCCTCCATGGAGAGGAGCCTGGCATCTCCTGTGCGTGAGCCCAGCTGCCTGTTGTGTTTACAGGTTCAAACTCTGTGTGTAGCTTCTGTCCTCTCTGCCTTTGGATGCCAAGGAGCAGCTGGCCCTGATGCTTGAGATCAACTCTAGCTTACCTGAGCCTTTATTTCTCTCCAGGTGTGGAGCTGGCACAGAAACACAGGGATCTAAAGAGGTGATTACCACTATACACTCATCCTTGGCTGTGGTTCTCAAATGGAAAAGATCTGTGGTTATGTCTGTTCTCCCTTGCTAGTCTGCAATACATAACAGAGCCCAATTTTGTCTCAAATAAGAAATACTCCACCAGGCTTCTTTTTGGAGAGTTCTGCACATAAGGTGGATTAATGCACCTAGGGTCCCTTACTGGCAAGGAGGAATTCAGGGGGTTTGATGGAAAAATCTCCTTCATTCATAATGACCAAAGAAGGACTGTTCATCACAAACTGGGTTAGCTGATGATTGGAGTTCCCAACTAATGTTAGCCTTTAACAGGGTCACAGAGGGATTAGTTCCCGTTAGACAGGAGCTTTGTGGCTGACCCACTGCCGGGTGATAATGGGTTTGTGTGGATTCTGCCATCTGAGCTCCAAGTGTGTTTTTAATGTAGTCATAAAACCAGGAGACTGAACGGGACCTCCTGAGTCACCGAGTGTGCTCCCTTCCTCTCGGAGGCAGCAATCATGGAACACCTTTGCCAAGGCAAGATCATAGATGTGGGAACAAAGAATGTAGGTCAGGCTCACAGGGTGGGCATCCCAGGAAGGGGGGAGTTGCTGCAGTTCGCTGAATGAATGTGTTTCTCTGGCAAGAATTGCTAAGATATTCCTTTGGATCTTACTATGAACTGCTGTCTAGCAAAATAATGAAAGGGCTGTCTTTTTTTTTGTGTCTGACACGGGAGAGACTGCAAGTAAAACGCTACTTGCAGTTTTCAAAAGATGTTGAAAAAATTTAAGAGACTTCATAAAAAAGCCTAAGGAAAAAAAACCCTTTTATTTGCAGGACTGGAAAGATGGTTCTGTAAAGAGAAGGGAAAAGATATTTGTTTATTGAAAAACGTCTTGAAACATTTCTTCCGGGAAGGATTCAGGAATAGCTGCTTTGGTAGCCAGCAGACGAGGGATTTGGTTATAAAGGACATGAGGATAAGGGAGGAAGAAAAGCTGAAGCCAACTAACTTGTAGAACAGCTTACCAGGGACAGTGGTAATTTCTTGTTCACTTGAATTCATCGGGGTGGTTAAATTCTAATTAGTGAGTTTGGGTGAGGTGCAGGTTTGCCAGCTGAAATGCAATGCTCTGAAGCCTGACATCCCTGGAACAGCTCAGCTGGGAGCTGGAATATGGAGTATCCATAATATCACAGAAATAATTCTGCTGACCATTTGTAGTTCACATTACTGCTTGAAATATTAATGTGATCCTTAGAGCATGCCTTCTGCATGGCTGGATTGTCCCTCAAGTTTATAGAAGAGTTTGGAATTTTGAAGTCAGTCTCATTTTTGTCTGGATTTGATGTCAGGTTTATAACAATTGCAGGCTAAGAAGGGCACAGAATTTTGTTTGTCCCTTGCAGGCTTATAACAGTCAGGGGTGGACAACAGAACACAACAGAGTAATTTCAGATGAATAGTCCTGGTGGAGTAAGAACTCCTGATTATTTTAGGAAATGGATGTTTTCTTGCTTTCTGTGTATAATTAATGCTTAGCATGGCTGTTGGAAGACACTTAAAACTGAACTTCTTAAACTTTTTAAATTTATTTTTTTAAACAGGAAAATCCAAACTAGTTCCTTCGAGGAGCTGGATGGAGAGAGCAAGTCTTACTGATCCCAGCCACGAGCTTTGGGGAAGAGGGCCTGGAGAGTTGGGGGTGGGGGCTGGTCTTTTCCTTAGCAAAGCTGCTTATGTGGCTCAGCAGCTTGGCAAGTGAATCCTGCACAATAAAGCTCCCTCTCGTGGTGCTGCTGCCTTTCCAAGTGCATAAAGGCATTTTTGTCACACAGAAATGTCTTTTCATGGGCCTGCAAGTGAACATTGCATTTGGCTTGGTAACTTGTACTTCAAAATGTGTCCAAGATTTTTGTTGAATAAATAATGCTTATTAAAGAAGTGTTAAAAATAGCTTGTTCAGGACTTGAGGAACTTGCCATACGGTAGAATAGAGAAAGATAAATATTATCCTTATTGGTTATATCAACTTTGAGTAGTTTGGATGCTCCAAAATAAACTTGTTGTGACTTTAAAATGACTCAGTGACAGTCAGGATGGACTGTCTTCTATACCTGCTGTCATTTCTCCAGATGGTGAATGGTTGTGGGTCTGTAACAGTGTCATCTGACACAGTCTGTGTTCACTGGGACGTGCTGTAGTGTGTTTGTAAAGCCAGAAGTGGTTCTATAATAAGCTAATGTGATATATATGGCATTCATTTCCATCAGCTCTACCTGCACTACTGCAGCCTGACCTCAAGTGCTTGGTGCAGTTTTGAGCTCCACAATATAAAAAAGACATTAAACCATTGGAGAGCATCCTAAGGAGATGGAGAAGGGTCT
The DNA here is from genome assembly GCA_013397195.1 of Hylia prasina. Taxonomy (NCBI): domain Eukaryota; kingdom Metazoa; phylum Chordata; class Aves; order Passeriformes; family Sylviidae; genus Hylia; species Hylia prasina. The sequence goes on from VYXD01015992.1 coordinate 81,949, forward strand.
GGAGGGGAAGCCTCATGAGGGGCAGCTGAGGTCACTTGGTTTGTTCAGCCTAGAGGAAACTGAGGGGAGACCTCACTGGGGTCTTCAACACCCTCATGAGGGGCAGCAGAGGAACAGGTACTGGTCTGTTCTCTCTCATGACAAGTGACAGAACTCATGGGAGTGGCTGGAGCTGAGCTGGCAGATGTTTAGGTTGGATATCAGGAAAAGGTTCTTCCCCCAGAGGGTGCTGAGGCACTGAACAGGCTCCCCAGGAAATGGTCACAGCTCTGAGCCTGTCTGAGTTCAAGAAGCGTTTGAACAACGCTCCCAGGCACAGGGCAGGGTTGTTGGTGTGTCCTGCACAAGGCCAGGAGCTGGACTTGATGATCCTGATGGGTCCATTCCAACTCAGCATATTCTACAGTACCCACTTAAAAACTTCAGAAGCTGGAGTCAATCCGGTGTAGCCTCTCATTAAGCCAATTTACCATCAGCCAGCTGAAACTCTTGTAATGAGTTTCTCCTTAATAAAAGTGAAACACTTTTAAGGCTGTTAAATGTTTGATTCTGGCTGATGAACCCATCTGCCTGATAGGCTGAAAAGTCACCTTCTGAAAGTGCTGTTGAATAAATGGAGTTCCCAAAGCTTATCTTTGAGAGACAGCTGACGTCCCATCAGGGCGTCTTGGTGTGTGCATTGGCCATTCAGTCATTGGTAAACTTCAAAACTGCAGGTGTAGGAAATGCCTGTTACGGCTGCTTGTGTTGTCTGGAGTCGTGTTACTCTTCCAACGCAGCACGTGGCTGGTGCTTTGCCAGAGCCAGTGTCTCTGGCCAAACAGGAAAGACTGTCCCCAACCATGCACCAGTCAGCAATAGACACATGGAGATCATGGAGATAATCAGCTAATTGTGGAGCAGGATGTCTTGGGTGCCATGCTGTGAACAAGATGTTTCTGTAAGATCATGCACATAAACGTCCTCATTTGCTTCCCTAAGCAGAGGGGACTAGCCTGCTCTGTGCTGTCTGACGTGGATTGGGTCTGTGTCTGCCCTAGGCACCCTTGGAGCTGGGTTTCTTTAGTCTGAGCATGAGCCAGAGCCTGTAGGAGCAGGTAGCGATCCTGTTCCTCCTGTTGTGCCCAGTTGCATGCAGGCTTTCCTCTGGGCTCTGCCCAGAGCAGCAGCCTGTGCCAGCAGACATGTGGCCCAACCAGAAGAGTCTCCTGTGCTGTTCCCTTCCTTCCTTGGCTTCCCTGACATGTTGCCAGTGCAGTAACTGCAGGTGGTGGCCCTGAAGCACAGCCTAGACTGGTGACAGTTTCAGAGGTGGTATCATTGCCTACGTGAGCTGAATTCTTGCCCCAGTTCATCTTATTCCTGGTTCTTGTCCCCTGCAGAGCCTTATTAGAGGATCTGGTTTGGGGTAATGCACAGTCTACCCGGGGACAGCCTTAGCAAAGCCAGAGGCAGCACAACCCCCTTGGTTTCAGCCTAAGCAAAGCTCTCTACAGTTCTCCCTTGGGCAGTTTAATTCAGTCCCCAGTGTCTCAAGGTCCTGTGTGTCATCACCACAGTGTCCCCTCCTGGTCTCGGTGCCTGTCTCCTGTCTCCTGTGTTTGGTACAGAGCTGACTCTGGGCTTGTAACTAATGATGTGACCAGTTGGTTCAGCTTGAGAGTCAGATTTGTCCTGTTGGAGTACAATACTTCAAATCCTGCCCAACTGTTCCCAGTTGTGCTTCTCATCTTACAGCTTGAGGGCCCTAAATGATTAATTAGACAACAGGATATTAGAAAAGAATGTCAGTTCTCTTACTCAGACTTGATGGTTTCATTTGGTTTTCTGGCATAGAGAATAGGCAGTCAAAGAAGGGTTAGTGTTATCAAGTTTCCCAAGAACGTGTCTTTGGGCACCAGACAGTCTTGTGGTTAAAAGCAGGAGAATAATTGAGAAATGTGTCACTGGTCAAGGATTGAGTATTCTCTGGATAATTTGTCATCCTTACCCCCTACCATTGTCTAATTTCCAATTCAGATGTTAATTTCAACTGGCATTGTCAAGTTGTGATGTTCTGCAAGTGCCTTGCAGGATCAGAAAACTTTTCTTACCAATTTTGAGGTCTGGATTATTCAATGCAAGCTTGGTAAAATGTATGGATTTGTGGCCCTCTTTGCACTTCATCTTCTCCATAGTCTTCATGAATCTTGCTCCTTGTTTGTCTGTAAGATAATTGCTTGGGAAACCATGTATTGTTGAAAACTCCGGTTTTCATATCCTCTGTGAATCTAAAATAAAAAATACTGTGTTTATGATGCTGGTCTGACTTCTGTTGCCTCAGTCACCCAATGCTGAAGAAAGGTTTTCTTTTTCCTGAAGCAAAGCTCTGTCTTACTCCACTGTCAGTAGCTCACTTGTGCGTTATCTTCATTCTGTAATTAGTGGTAATAAGATAACTTTATATGTAATAAATTCCTGTCAAGTTTAAATCAAATCCAATTTGGCTTTGTGAACTTGTGTATTGCCAAACCAAGTGTGTGCAGTAGATGTCTAAAAGATAAAACAGCTTTGTAGTTGTGTTTATAAATAACACTTCAGTTGCAAGTATTTTATCAAAGTAATAATAATATTTTTTTAAATTGGTCATATTCCAGCTCTTCCTGAATGTTTGCAGCCAAGGAAATTGTCATGCACTGGCACAGGTTGCCCAGGGCAGTAGTGGAGTCACCATCCCTGGAAGTGTTCAAAAGATGTGTGGATGTGGCACTTGGGGACATGGGTTAGTGGTGAACGTGGTGGTGATGGGTTAAAAGTTGGACTCAATGATCTTAAAGGGCTTTTCCAGCCTTAATGATTCCATGATTCTGTGGAGGCTTACAATGCAGGACAAGTCTTCAGTTCCAAAATAGAATTGATTTTGTGGTTCCATTATCTCTTTTTGAGGCACAGTGAAGTGTTCTAAGGGGTAGACAGTGGCACTCACTCAACGTTTCTCACCGTTCCTGCTCTCAGGGCTTGTTCCCAGTGGGGATTTGGGTGTCAGCACAGCCCTGGCTCCCTGACAGGCCAGGGTGTGACTGAGCCCCTCCGTGCCAGGTTCCGTGTCCTGGCGGGGTCGAGGAGGCTCTGGAGGCCACGGGGGCCTCTTCATGCTTTGGGCTCCCCTGGCTTTTCACTATCACAGAAACTTCTTTCCTTTTCCTGATCTTTTGATGGAACCCTTCTGTTTTCCAGGACTGGCAGCCTCCATTCGCATGCGATGTCGACAAGCTTCACTTCACACCGAGGATCCAGAGGCTCAATGAACTGGAGGTAAACTGGAAAGCTGAGCAGTACTTCTGCTCCCAAATGTTTCTGTGTGGTTTTGGGAGGTGATGTTTGCCAGAGTTGGCCATGAGCTGACAGCACTCTGGACCATGAGCAGCAATTTTTAATTAGTACAGAAATTCATCTGTTTCAGAACCTAGTTAGGAACATTCCAGGCATAAAAGTAATGTTAATGCTCAGTCAAGGAACATAATTTAGGCCTTTTCCACACGTGGTTCTAAGTAGTTAAATTGTCCAGGGCCATAGATTTGTGTCCGTGTTTTGCACTCATACAGCATCTTTCAAAAGGAAAAGAGATAAAACACTTGGAGTGCTTTAAAAATAGCCAGCCTTTTGGAAGAAAGAGTTGCAAAATCTGGATTCAGTTTCTGGAAATTTGCTGTTCACAAGCACTTTCATTCACTGCTTCAATGAATTTGACCCTAAAGGGGAGTGTGGGGAGTCCTGGCTGGCTCGGTGCTGGTACCATTTGGGATGATGGTGACTCTGTGCCTGATTATTCTCCTGATTCTTGGTTTTTAAAGCCCTGACGTAGTCGTGTGAAGTGCTGGGGAAGGGCTCAGATGCTGGCTTAGAATGCTAAGAGAGGGATTTGTGTGACACAAGCTGTTCAGAGCTCCATGGAGCTAATCTTTACAGACATGGCCAGTTTTTACCTTTAGATTAGAAAATGTGCTGAAAATAAATTATGTCAAAATTTAAGTTACTGCTCTTACATAGCAGCAGTGCAGTGATCTTACTGTGGTAATTGCTGTGCAACCAGCCAGGTTTTCCCTGCCTGCTTTTGTTGTGGGTGAGAAGAGATAATAGAAAGAAATTTTTAAAATTATTCTTTGAAAACAATAGTAATTATTGCAAATAAACCAAATAGAAATAAACTATTGCAATAATTAGTGTAGTAAATGCAATAAATCCTGATAATGCAGCTGGTTTAGGGAGTTTTTAGCAGTAGTAACTTACTGTTTTTCTGTTCTCCTAAAGTACTTTTATCAGTGCAGTAAAAGGTAACAAAAAGTGACTCAAGGAAAGATACAGATGCCATCAATTGTATCTGCATGGAATTTATTTTTCTTCAAATGGTGAAAGGGAAAAATGCAAAATGACTTTTACAGAGGGCAAAACTGGGCAAGCAGCTGTGGCTGCAGTGCTGTAAACCTTAAACAAAACCTACCTGTGCTTTTAGCATGCAGTTCACTTGGTTGGTTGGTTGGTTTCAGGCCCAAACTCGTGTAAAGCTGAATTTTCTGGACCAGATTGCAAAGTTTTGGGAACTTCAAGGATGCACACTGAAAATTCCACATGTGGAGAGGAAGATCTTGGATTTATTTCAGCTTAACAGAGTAAGACCTTTATAGAAAAACTATCCTGAAAAGCTGCTGTGTTACCTCAATTCCTGGGATGATATCACAGCTGGTGAGGGGTGGTTTTGGGATATATCTAAGCTGGAAAAAGTATTTTGTTTAAGCTAATGTAGCTAATTGGACAGTAAGAGCAAGAATACTTTATCAGGGAAAGACAGTAAGTAGTACATTATCATGGGAGTTTTCCTGTGACCTAGGAGATCACCTTAAATTTACAGCTCTTCTTTAAAATTGAACTTGGGTATACTGGTCAAGAATAAACTTAGAATTAATTGGAGAAAGTTCCTGAATAATGACAAAAGTGAGAGAAAAACAATTCCATTAGAAATATGGAAGAAAAGAAATCCAATTACTTTTAGGATGAAACTTGTTGAACTTCTGGAGAAGTTAATGTATACTGATAATAAGAGATGGGATTCTCTGAAAGGATATGTTCTTTTTCTTTTCTTTATGTTTAGGGCAGTTTTTATTGGGAATTTTTGAGCTTATTTTATAGCACTTGTTCCAGTGAAAAGAACTGAGTGTCCTGTGCTAGAAAGTTGTGTTGGGATACAAAGTGACAAATTGCAGCCAAATAAGTTCTCAGAGTAGGCTGAGTGACAGCACATGGAAGACAGGTGCTGACCTGTTTGTAAAGCAATTCAACAGGGTTGTAATTCCTGAATAGGTTATGTGTTACATATTCCAGTTATTGCCTTAAAACAATTTCGATGTTGTGTGTGGTTTTTAAAATCTGTGTATTTGTGGTTTAAAATGTCAGTTGGGATGTTGTCCTGCTATTTTCCTTGAACACTGGTAATTTTACCATTAAATATGTGACCACTTTATTTTCACTTTTTAGCTAGTTGCAGAACAAGGAGGATTTGATGTTGTTTGCAAGGAGAGAAAATGGACCAAAATAGCCACGAGGATGGGCTTTGCTCCTGGCAAAGCCGTGGGCTCGCACATCCGCGCGCATTACGAGCGAATTCTCTACCCCTACAACTTGTTCCAGTCGGGAGCCAGTCTCTTGGTGAGCTCTGCTGAAACCAACTGCTCATTAATGCAGCAGCCAGGCTGGGAGGGTTCTTTTGATTTCTGGAATGTTTGTGAAGCTGCATTTCGTGCTTGGTGTCGTGCAGGCGACCAGATGGGGTCAGCAGTTCAGAAAGCCATAGGCAAACTTTTCATTAGAAGTCAAGTTTTTAGCAGTAGTCCTCCAGGTAACCCCTGACTCCTGCTTGGAGCAGTATCTGTTGGTATTTTCTCTCTGCAATTTCCAGAAGCCTCATGATAAGGGACGTTCCTGTAATGATTTCTATAAGGCCAGGAATATTCATGGAACATTCCAGATCCATCTCTGTGCCACAAGTGCTGTGGGCCTGTGTCATGTGCCTAGAGTGACTGAGGGACTGTGCCAAGCCAGGCAGTGTTGTGGCACGTTCACTAAGGGCTACAAGTTGCAGAAAACTTCCTGGCTGCTCTATTGATGTTAACAGCGTGACTTGGGATTTTTTCCAAGCTTAAATCTTCATCCTTCCTAGTCATCAATCTTTGATTTGGTCATTAAACCAACATTCAGGGTTGACTGAGAGTGGAGGCCACATAATCTCTACTGAGGAATAGGTCTGTTCTTTTAGAGCAGCAGTCATTTATTTGGAAACCCAAAATTGCTTGCAGTTGCCAACATCCATTTTTATTTCTTTGAAATGCTCTTTCCGTGATGATCTTTCAAAGACAGCAGTGCTGACCTTTTTTAAGCAATAAATGCCCTAATCCTGTTACAGACAATATCTCTGTGTACAGAAATCAACACAGGCCTTTACACAAAGCTACCAAAATGAGAAAGGAATTTGATATAAGTCCAGAGCGATTAGAATTAAACTTTTTTTAAACTTTGTATTTAGGCAGTGACAATCACTTCTCAGTGAAGAACAGCTAAATGCTGCTGGCCCTTCAGAAAAAGGGGTCTTTTGCAAACAGGATAAGAACAAAATAGAGTTGAAGATAAAAATCTTAATGCTAAGGAAACTGCTGGATCAGAAATATTTTGGCTTCCCTCAAACATTTGTGTTAAGTAATGGAAAGCAGCACCATTTTCTAAAGGTATTTAATTGAAAACTTGGCATTTTTATTAGGTCTGAAAACTGATTTCTGTTCAGAGTTTTAATTGAGCTTTTGTGTTTGTTACATCTGTCTTTGCTGCCATATTTTTGAGCTGCCATTGCACAGGGAAAGATCTAATTAATGTTGTAAAACAGTGAACGCGGTACCATAGTATCCTGGGAATGGAAATTTCCTGAGAGTGTCTGTCATGCATTTAATACTCACTTCATGGTTTGCTCAGTATTAACCCCTTTTAGAAGAGGAAAAACCTCCTTAGATGAGGATATGCTTCATTTTAAATGACTTTTCAAGTTCTGTCTTGCAGTGGGCACTTGACTTCTGTCCCAACTGATGTGGAGGCAGTTCTAGACAGGTGATACACATAAAGTTAACTTATTTTTTTAGCTCCTCCTCTCCCCAGGCCCATCTTATATGTGGCAGACACAGATTTTTTAATGACCTGAGAGAATCCACAGAAATAAGTTGGGTTTAGCTCACTTTTCACTCTCATTTGATTTTTTTTCCTGGCAGTGTTGTCTTTCAAGTGAGTTTGTTTTACAATACGTTTTTTGAGTATCATCTCAAATGAGATTCTTGTCGACTTCCTTTCACATATTTTTATTAAGTGGTGCTTACCCAGATGCTTCTTGTGTAGGTGTCTGTTACTGTGTGTCTGTTCACTGTTTTCCTGGGAATCTAAGCACCTGAGCTGTGTTTTTGGAGAAGCTGTGGCTGTTCAATGTGTCAGCTCTCAGTTGGAGATGTGCTTCCTCCTTCCTCCAGCCTGTTGAGAGGAGCTCTTCACACAGCTCTGGTGATCATCTAGACAAGATTACTGCTTGTATTCACTGACTCTTTTGGTATTTCTTTTCTTTATTTGGTAACACTTGAAATATTCATTGCCTTCTTTCCTGCAAAAGCCAAAAATATGAAATTATGTAGTTTCCACTGGCTGTGCCATAACTTTAATCTGATCTAGATCTGTGTATAGCATTAACTGTTTGTGTGGCTTCAATACATGTTAAACTGGCATCAGGAATTATTTTGACAGATACTCCAGCTGGAGGTATTTGTATCTACACGCTGAAATAGTGAAACTCTCTGGAGCTGTTCAGAAGGGAATAGAGCAGAATAGCATGTTTTCATTAAAGCTCCTATTCAGTCCAACAGTAAAAATTGCTTAAACCAGCCAGTTTCTAATACCCAAAGCAGCTCTGCACAGGGGGTATTTATTTTCCTCTTATTTTGAAACTGGACTACACAGGTGTGTCTCCAGAGTAGTTGCAGAGAACCTGTTGGTTCCTGCCACCTGTTCCTCTCGTTCCCACCTGTAGTAACAGTGTGTCATCCCAGAGAGTCACACTGAATGCCCAGAAGGAAAAGCGTCCCCTGCATGAGCTGGGGCACCCAGAATCTGCTCTCAGTGCATCCTCTGTTGTGCATTGCACAGATGTTTCATGATTTAAACTGCAGCTACTTTTGGGGGCCTCGAGGTGGTCTTACTTCTGTTTTTCAGTGAACCCAGCTGACTCAGTAATTGTGCATGTGGTCTCTTTTCCAAACTGAGGCTTTAGTGGCCTTAGTGGGATTCATATTTCCAAAGATTTATATGTGTCTGCCTCTGATAAAGATGTTTCAGTGTAAGATGGTTCTCTGGCACCTTCATTGTTGCTGGAGGAAAATGAGCACCTCTGGAGTTTGGTGGGTTTTGCCTTCCATGGATGTGTAGCAGGGGTAAACCAGCTGTGTTCTACAAGTACAGCCTGACTGATTGGCTTTTGTGTAAATTACTACCAATTTAATGACTGCTAATAAATGTCTAAACCTGGAGGAGATTANGTGGCCATTCCTGCTTTGTCCTTTGTCTGCCAAAGGAGCTGCACCTCTGTGGCTTCCACTGGGTTTTAACTTGCTCTCTACCATGGCTGAGGGTTCCAGGATCATGTGTGCAACCATCTTGTTGGAATATAATGAGATCATGGTCAGGGTGTGTGGGATGAACTTCTGGGAATGGCTGATAGAAGCTCAACCTCACCAAAACCTCCTTGGAAAGGGGGAAGGTCTGGAGAGATGGCAGCTGTGTCCTTGGGGACAGTTGATCATCAGAGTAGGTGTAAAGGAGGTACAGAGGAATTCTCATCCTTAGAAATTAACAATTCTAGGTGTTCTCTTGGTACAGCTGAGGTGGTGAATTAACAGCCATTCCATACCACTGCCTTTGCCTTGGGTTAGAGAGGCACTGGGAAATGTTTGCACTTAAATAGGTGGTGTAACGTTATTTAGGAAAAATCTTCTGGTGTTTTTCAAGGAACAGTGAGTGCTGGTTTTTTGTGGGGTTTGGGGCTTTTCTGTTTGTTTGTCTAGGGGGTTTTGGGGTAGGTTTTTTGTTGGTTTTTGGGGGTTGTTTTGCTTTTTGGGCTTTTTTTGGTTGGTTGGTTTGGTTTCCTGTTGTCTTTGTTTTGTGTGCATTTTTGTTTGAGGTTTTTTTTGTTTGTTTTGGGTTTGTTTGGAGCTGCACTGAAGTGAGGCACAATCTGCTGGTTTTCAAGGTTTTCTTACACTTTTGTTTAGGAAAAGCTGTTTGCCTTCTAGATCTTGGTTTTCAAAGATCTTATGTCCTTTATTATCTGAAGCAGCAGAAACTCCTGGGTTTTTTTTCCTGATAATTTTGGTTTTCACATGAGGAAATGATTCAAGGACCTAGATTTTAAAGTTCTTTTCTGTTCTCTTATTTTCAACCTTTTCCTTCTAATTTACTCTTTCTGCTTGTCCATTTTTTGTTCTGAAAAATTGTTACTTTTTGCTTTCTTCCGCTGATGTTGATGTCACATCATTTTCTTTCATCTTGAGTAGATGTTTCATCCATGGAAATATTGGATGGGTCTCAGCTTCGCCTAGTGGAAGGTGTCCCTACCCATGGCAGGGCTTAGAAGAAGGTGATCTTTAAGGTCCCTTCCAACCCAAACCCTTCTGCCATCCTGTGATTCTGGTTCCGTGGGAGCTTTAAGGGACCACATGAAATTCTTGTGAAGAGGCAACTGCAGTGCTCTGTGGCTCCAGGCCCAGCCTTTGAGCATCACTCAGGACTACTGTTCATGTGCATGAGCTGCAAAGTTGAGTGGTACTGTGTATTTAATGCTGAAATCAAGTCAGCCATTTGCTTTCAGAATATAAATCTAGGGTTCACAAAGTCTGAGACTGAAGGCAGTCTGAAAGCAAACAGCAGGTCTGGAGGTTTCTTTGGTCAGTGTTGTGGGCTCTCTGTGGGTGGTGGTTAATGACATTCTGCTGCCCTTGACTGATACTGCTTTTTTGTTAAATACATCATTTTTCAGCATAGACTTCTCTTCTAAAATAACACTTTCCCCTCTGCCCTTCTGGTTGTCATTTGTTTGTGAAAGTCCGTTTTCTGTACTGTCCATAGAGCATCATTATCCTCACACCACTGCAGTGGCTCTCTCTGTCCTTTACTGCTCTCTCTGGCTGAGAAAATGCTTGTGGTGGGAACAGACTAACAGAACTAAGGAAATGTGGATCCAGCAATTTCATGAATTACTTCCTGGCGACATGAGGTTTTTTCTTTCTGTAGGATTTGTTGTTTACTCATTAAAAACTGTTACATTTTGTCTGCAGTTACTGAGTGTTGTGTGGCTTGACAAACGGGGAATTGTCATTAATTATTCTGTTTCTTGCCAGAGGTATGCACAGTTTTCAGCAATTAAATGTGTTCATTCAGCAGCTTGAAAACTGTTCTTGCATCTTTTCCTTTCTGGCCTTAATTCAAGCAGCAGTTGTTCTCTCCAAAGCATGGAAGGAAGGGAGCTCCAATGTTCATACTACAGAACTGTATTTCAGTTAGGGACAGGGATGTTGGGTAGGTTGTAATTTACTTTTGTATTGCTCTGTATGTTGGCATCACAGCCGCTCAGCCTTAGGACACTGAGCAGTTCCAGGGTGCTGGTGACCCAGTCTGCAAAGGCCCCATTCCACACAGAGAAATGTATGGTGTTCATTAACACTTAAAGGATGACTTCAGCTTTATTTAAGATCCATTATTGTGGCTATTGCAGCCGTTAAACTGATAAGAAGTGACTTGTTGTGCCTTGCCGGATAGGTAATGTTACCATTGTCATACATGCTGTTTATTAACTCAGCACAGGAATTACTAGGGGCCTGTCCATGTCCTCTCCATGAGCCAGGAAATTGTTCTACACAGTTGGTATTGCGAGGCAGAAATGAAGTAATCAAATTGTCCCTTTAGTGCTTGCAGAAGCCAGATCTGAGCAGTGACACGAAGGACAAGGAGTACAAGCCCCACGACATCCCGCAGCGGCAGTCGGTGCCGCCGTCCGAGAGCTGCCCGCCCGCGCGCCGCGCCAAGCGCCTGACGCCCGAGGTGAGCCTGGGCAGGGCACCCTGAGCAGGGCACTCCGTGTGTGTGCCTAGGAGAAAAACAGCTGCTGCACTCTGCCAGGGGTACCTCAACATTTATAAATGCATAAGCCATAAATAAGGGGTAAGAATTGCCTGATACTTTACCAAGTGTGTTACTGAGGTTTGGAGTTCTGGTAGGCTCTGCTGGGGAAGCTGTTGGTGAGTGTGTACAGTAGGGTTATGCTTTCAGCATGATACTGTGGGGCTCTTAGATTAAAATACAGGTGATAAATCCTGGAAATGAAGCAGCTTTGATCTGTTGTTCCTCAGTCAGTGAGTAGCACTTATTCTCTAAATGTACCGGAGGTTTCTGTACATCTCTCATGAGTTGAAGCCAGCCGTTGGAGTGGGGAAGATTTTGGTTGTAACATTAACATTGTTATAATTCACTTTTCACTCTTGAGTTTTATCAATTTGTGTTAATTTACCCATGCAATATAAGGAAAAAATATATACCATCAAGTCAGTATGGTTTTGTACAATCTTACGTGTCCTTAAGAAAATATTTATTTGGATAAGCATGACATGTATTGGTTATATCTCAGTGTCTTCTGTGAAGACATATTTTAGGAGATCATGTGTCTCCTTTGTTGCTGGAAAACAGTAATACTTTGGCTCCAGCCTTTCCATCCTGATGATCCTATCTCCAGAGAGTTCCTATTTCTTTTGTTTGAGCAGATGAAGAGTAGGGGAGGGTATTCCCAGGAGAGGGTCTGATTAGTGGTGACATCATGAGTCAGGAAGGTCACAGTTCCTTTCAGACTCTTATTAACTCCCATTGTTCTGGTCTTGGTCTTTATTAGTACCAATAGTACAGCTTAGCTGTTGCAAATTCTGCCTGTAATTATGCTTGGTTAATGAGTTACAATTAAGGGTTTCTAAAGCTTTACAACTCAAAAACCTTGTTACAAGTGGATTTATAATTCTCAGCTTCAGTAAAACTTCAGTAGTTTGGGCTGAAACTTTCCATTTGAAGTGTCTGTCTGTAGATGAAGGATACTCATGGATCCCTTAAGAATGGACAGCAGGACAACTATACACTAAAATTCCCACTGTTTCTCTGGCAGTGGTGTCAGATGGCACTGACAGAGAGAGCACACTTTTGTCATTTTGGGGGAAACCAACTGCTCATCCTTAGCCAAAGGGCAGGGCTGCCCTCTCAGCTCTTGCCCCAATCACTACTGATGTTGTATACCTCAGTTTTTTGGAAAGAAGATCTGTAATTAAGATCATAACTGTGCTAATGCTGAATTAGGCAACAGAGACTGGGTGGCTTAGTCAGAAGCTGTGGTGTTTTAAGACAATAGTTTCCCAAAGTTAAGATGTGTTAATATGAATTTTGCTGTTCCATGTCAGTGCAGTCAGAGAAGGTGATTAAATCCATTTTATTCAACGTTGGAGCTCCAAGCTGGAATTTGCACTGACCTGTTGCAGAAGAGTAATGTTTAGTTCACATCTCAGTTTTTTGCTCCAATGAGATACACAACTATTTGTCAATGTCTTAAACTGTGGGTCTTAAATTCATTCTCATGTTTGCCAGTTTAATGTTTCCTGCATTTCAAAGGCTGACCAAAAACGTTTAGAAGAAATGAACCACAATTTGGATGGAAATTATTGTGGCCCGTAGGATAAGTGTTAGTTTGCAATTGTGAGACACATGCAGTTTTACCTTGCCCTTTCCTACCTGGTGAGTAAACAGGCAGGAGAAAATGTTCATAATGAGAAAGGAAAAGGGCAATAACTGTCTAGGCTGGTTTTGCAATGCAAAGGCTTTAGGTGCTTGATGTAGAACAGTTCAATGTGAAAGACCACAACAATGCAGGAGAGGTGAAAGTGAGATGACTTGATGTGATAAAAGGCTCAGGCCTTTTATCAGCTGATAAAGATCAGTATCAGCTGAAGCACAAAAGGCACAGCTCAGAGGGCCTGAAGATGCAGAAGTTGGAGGTCTGTCCCTGCAGTTGAGGTTCAGGGCTCGATGCCCCTGAGGCAGAAGTGTTGCACACAGTGAACAACTTCTGTTGGTGCACATCTTAAGCAATGGGACCTCTGACTGGTTTGATGGAGACATTTGGGCAAAGAGAACATGAAAAGTGATTAGGAAATAATGTCAAAACCAGCTCTGTAAAAATCAAAATTAAACAACCAATGCCTACAAAACGCACTAGAGTGAACAACAGTTCCCACCCCTTGGAGTACCTGGGGCTGTGTCCAGTCCTGCCTTAAACCTTGGCCACACATCCCATCTTCTGGGCTTCAGAGAGTGGCTGAGAGTGACAGACATATTGCATGACCTCATTTCCTTAAAAAAATGGTGTTGGAGAAACCTCTTGTAACACTGAGGGATTTGAGAATTGTTCTCCCAGCATCTCAAAACTTCAGGGAAGAAATGTAAGAATTAAATGGAAGAGCATTATTCTGTGTTGAAAGTTCCAAGATGCACCAGCAAAAGTCCCTGCTTTGGAGACTGGAGCATATTCTGCTCCTCAGGAGTACAAGAAAATCTGTGAAAGCACTGAGTTCCTTGTTCTTTGCTTCCTGAGGGTCCCACTGAAAGCAAACCCAAATCCTGGTATCATTATTGGCATGGACATTTTGGAGGATTTGCTTTCAAATCTTCCAAGTTGTTCCCTGCATTATTTCTCTCTGAACTACTTGTAAATAATTGAAGACAAGTATTTCAGAACTCCAGGTGTCTGTTTAGATTTAGTGGTTTGTAAGTATCAAATGGTTCTGAGTTTAATTGAAGTCCTCAGAGTTTCTCTCTGACTCTCACCTGTCTGCCTTTTTCCTGGAATGAAGCAAGTTACAAGTCTCAAGCCCTCATGGTACCTCAGTGAGGTGTTTGTGTCTCACACCAAGCAATCGTGAAATGTTTTGCATTGGAAGGAACCTTAGAAAATGTTCAGTTGGGGCTCCCAGAGCCTTTCCCACAGCCAGCTGGAGGTTCCAAACTCATCTCTCTGTGCTTGGGTGAGCGGCCAGATCAGCTGGCAGTGAGCATCTTCCCAAACACAAGTGGCAAACCAGAGTCTTCCAGCTAAGGCCCTTACTGAGGGGTTTTTCCTTGGTGGTTTTTTTTTTTCTTTTTTAAAGGCAACCAATGTTAAAACTGAGAGTGACCCTCCAGAAGCCAGAACTCACAATCTGAGACGCAGAATGGGCTGTGCCCCTCCAAAGAGTGAAGGTGGTGAGTGAAACACAGCATGAATGCAGTTTCTGTTACTTTGCACAAATGTCTTTTAACACTAGAGCTAAAATCAGCTGTTGGAACTATTAAAAGTATTTTATAAAAACCTCAACTTTCAGTTAATTTTAAAGTTGGATTTTTTGATAAAAAGTTCTTTTATGTGTTTGAATTTTTTTTTTTCTTGTAAGTGGTTGAGTTTTCTTGAAGATGATATTTTTATTTGGAAAAGACTTACACTTTTTTGAACTTAGGTGTCTCTTCTGGAATAATCAGAAATGAGAACTGGAGACATGTTTTTGTTTTGTATTTTAAATAACATCAGTCCATGAGCTTCAAATAGAAGAAACTCTTTTAAGAATGTATCAGATATCAGACACTTTTAGGAAAGAATTTAGACTTGAAGTTAGGAAATTAAACTCATGAAAGCAAAAGAGTATGTTTTGACCTTAATGATAAAGTTCCTATAATATGATTAAATTGCTACTATCAGCAGTCCTGAGTCTGTTCCCTCCTTAAGAAATAATTGAGACTGAGAAACAATATTTAATGCCATCAAACAGAAGAATAAGTTTGCTGATAAATAATTTAGCCAAATAAATACAGGGACCATTTACAACTACTCAATAATTGAAATTACCTGAGCAATCTGTCAGTCTCATTTGTTCATGTAAAATGTTTTTTTCAATAATTTGTTTAGATTATGGTGTTTTGTTATTTGATTTTTTTTTCTTCAAGGAGTCTCTAAGCACAAGCCTCCCTCCGCCAAGAGTAGAAGGAAAAAGCTCTTTACAACATTCTTTAACACCACATGGAAGGAAAACTTTAGCTTATAAACCTGTTCATAATTTAATTAAAATTAATTGAAATGGCACATAAAGTACTGAAAAACTGTGGGCTGTGATAGCCAGTGCTGGCTTGTGGTGGTGTGCTGGGATTTTTGGATAACACTGGCTTTGGGAAGCATTGCAGGAATTCAAGTCTTGCCCTGTGCTGACTGAGACAAGGGTAGGGGGGATAACAGTTCAGCAAATACCTTGGTATGATGCAGTCTAACGAGCAATAAATAAAACAAATAATTACAAAGAATGCTAAGCATTGAAACATTTTGTAATAGTCTCTCCTTTTTTTTTTTTTCCCAGACAAGGAAATGCGCACTGTGGTGAAACTCCCTGAGAAGAAAGAACTTTCTGGGGAGCCAGAGAAGGACAAATCCAAAGTCAGATCTAAAAAACCCACCAATGCTGTGAGTACCCCCTGCCTTCCTGCAGCTGCATGTTTTGCAGGCATTTCTGGATTTCTGTGGGGCGTGTAGAAAAGCTGTCACTTTGTCACGTGGAAGACTCTTGTCTTCTTCCTGGAGCCCCTGGGCTGAAGCACAGCAGTGTTTGTACTTGCTGGAATATCAACACTGCCAAAGCTTTCTGCTTCACAAAGCTGGGAATGACAGGATGGTTAAGTTTCATTATCTGTAACTAAAGTAACTTATTTTCTGTCTCCAAAGTACAGTCTGAAAATAAGCATTTTGAAGCACAGTCCAGTGGAAGTGGTTCTTGTGTTACCTGATCCCTCCCCACTGCTTTATAACCTCAGGGGAGCTCTGTGCAGGCTGTGACACGTGGCCCCTAATTCTACAATTGCAGCACTAAATTGGAAGCTTTGTTCAGATGCATCATAAAAATACAACCCTGTTCCTGCTCCAGCTCTCCACACACCACCAACTGTCCCCCAAAACCCCCACCTGGAGGCAGTGGTAGTTGTCTCTTTTGAGAAGATAATGCCGAGATTCTTTCTGCCCATGCCACGATTTGGGTCCCTCCTAAAACCAAACATGTTCTCATTCAGTCCACACCTGTAGCTGGTACCTGAGAATGAAGAGTGCAAATACCAGAAGCCTGACACCCTTCCCCCCAAATGAGAAAAGCCTGTGGGGAGGAGAAGGAGATGCTGCTGCTTTTTTTAGCAACATAAGGCAGAGGTTCTGCCTGTCCTCATGACGCTGTTCTGTGTTTGGGAAGAGCCTTCCAGGCTATTGCTGGTGAGAGTTGGGTGTAGGACAAGCAGGAGAGAGCCCATCCCAGGTTGGGGTGCCTGTGCCTGCTCCTTGGGGCTTGGGAGCTGCTGTGTCAGAATTAAGAGCTGCCCCCCTACCCAGAGCTCTGTTGGGAGGTTGGTGCCTTCCCTGAGGAAAATAAGGAACACCTCCAGCAACAGGAACCCCTTTCCCTCCAGATTTCTGTCTTCCAATGCAATTGGTCTCAGAGGGGAATTAAACACCTGAGTCTGCACGTGGCAAAAGAGTTTGTGAGCCCTCAGCAAGTGCTGGGTTATTCCTGCCCAGCCCCACGTGTTGGGTTATACCTGCCAAGGCCACGGTGCTGCTGATGTGAACTGTCCTGGCACTCGGTCAAGTCTTCTGGCATTTGGGGGGAAAAAAATGTATGGAAGGGCTTGCAGCTCTTGTGGTCTTTTCTTAAATTACAGAGGGAGGTATTTAAACTTCTAAAAGAATATTCAGGGTGTGTTTGTCTCATTTCCATTGCAGATATAAAGTAAGAATAAGCTTTGGGAAGTGTCACAGATGGGAGTTACCAAACTGCTTTCACCCTGAGTTACCTTCAGCACTCCCATTCCTACTGTGGAATTTTGTGTTGCAGGTGGATCTGTATGTGTGTCTCCTGTGTGGCAGTGGGAATGATGAGGACCGACTCCTGCTGTGTGATGGCTGTGATGACAGTTACCACACCTTCTGTTTAATTCCACCTCTCCATGATGTTCCCAAAGGGGACTGGAGGTGTCCCCAGTGTCTGGCTCAGGTAATCTGACAAATAAATCACTGCAGGCTAATTTGTATTTTGTGTGTTTTTTTAAACTGATCACAGGAATAGAAAATACAGTTTGTTGTTCTCTAAGGTTGTGCAAACAAGGTGATAGAGGTAAAGCTAAAATGAAAACTGGGAATGCTTTATATTGCAAAGCTGACACTTATTGTTTTGACCAAAAATTGGTCTGCTTTTGAAGAACATTTTGGATTTTAACTGACACCTTTTCTCTGTACTTAAAATTGCAGTCTCACTGGGTGCTTCAGTGTGGTGGTTTATGGATCTTATCTTGCTTAGCTTTACTAGAGCAAGGAGAAATTAGGCATATTAATTCATTAATGTTTATGCAGGTTTATAAATAAATACTGTGATTTGGTGAATCAAGCAGAGTTTGTTCTTCTGACGTTGCCCTTTGGGATTGTTTTCATTTCAGTGGTGTCCTCCTTTCTTACTGCTCAGAAGCTGTTGCAGGAGCCTATTTGTGTAAATCTGAGCACAGTGTTGTGTTAATGTGTTACAGAAACAATTACATTTCACTTGCAGGAGTGTAACAAGCCTCAAGAAGCCTTTGGGTTTGAACAAGCAGCACGAGACTACACCCTCCGCACGTTTGGGGAAATGGCTGATGCCTTCAAGTCAGACTATTTTAACATGCCAGTACACGTACGTTCCTGCTTTATCCTCATGTTGTGTAGAGTTCATTTTGTGTGCTTAGCTAAAATAGCTAACTCTGAGGAGGGAGGAAGGGAGGGATTCTGGTTTTGAATGGGATGAAATCCCGAATCAGAGGTTCTCATTTACATCAGCAAATCCTGGTTCTTGCTGGTGTTGTGGTTTCTTGTTCTGCCAGCTGGTTGTGTTTTTGTTTTTTCCCACTTTGGAAGAAGTGTCTGTAGGGAGGAGAACAGTGGCTGTCAGCCACTCCTGTGAGAGCAGGGCAGCAGCATCTCCTGGAACCACATCTCTGCTGCAGTTGTTTTTCTCTTGTTGAAACAGTTTTAAAATGGGGAAAAGCTTCAAGCTAATGGAGGTTCCTCCCTGAGACAGCTTTGAATACACATGCTTCCTATCTACTGATTCCTCAGTACATAACTCCCTTTTCATACCCAGATGGTCCCCACTGAGTTGGTTGAAAAAGAATTTTGGAGACTTGTCAGTACCATTGAAGAGGATGTGACAGTGGAATATGGAGCTGACATTGCTTCAAAGGAGTTTGGCAGTGGCTTCCCAGTTAGAGGTGGGAAGTTTAAAGTTAGACCAGAAGAAGAGGTAGGTCTTTGAGTTCACTGTGAATGTTTTTATTGCAGTTTTTCATTGAATAACTCTCCTTGGTTCAAAGCACAATAATGGAACTGGGTTGCAAAGTGTTTGTTTTGTGTGTCTAGCAGAGTATTTGAAGAGGAGAACTATATTGGGGTTTTGAATGAATAAAACTTGTTGTGATCAGGCATTCAAAGCCATAGGTTTATCCTACTAGTTAATAAATAACTTCCAAACCAAATAAAACAAAATGAAAAAGGTCTCATTTTAACAAAGCAGGCCAGGTCAGGGTTGTGAAAGGGGAAAAGATAATGGAGGGTTTAGTCTTTGAGTCACTGATCTGATTCATATGTTCCTTAGTTGGGAAAAGTGCTTTTCTTCTTTTGCTCTTGAGCAGTTTTATCTTCTTGGGTTTTTCACTTCCTGATGTATAAACCTGCGACTGTTCTGTTCAATTTTCAGGAATACCTTGATAGTGGCTGGAATTTAAACAACATGCCTGTGATGGAGCAGTCTGTGCTTGCTCACATCACTGCAGACATCTGTGGGATGAAATTGCCCTGGCTGTACGTAGGAATGTGCTTTTCCTCATTTTGTTGGCATATAGAAGACCATTGGAGCTATTCCATTAACTATCTGCATTGGTGAGTTTGAGGAATAAACCCAGCCTAGGAAACAATCTCCCTTTCCTTCCCTGTTCCCTTTAATTAGTGGAATAAAAGCAGATTCACAGAGCTCAGCCAGAGTAACCATTGCTGTCCTGTTACAGCAGGGTCAAATCTGACAGTGTAATTCTTACATTGATTTACTTTTGGACAAGAGGTCATATTTTGGAAAGAGACATCCATTCCCAGTTTTAAAAAATCCATGAGAGATGCAGCAGATACTCCATCAAATGTTTTATTATATTCAATGTAAACTAAAAACCATGCAAGTTTTCTTTTAAAAATCATCCAACTTCAGCTAGCAACTCAGTTCCAGCACGTTTTGTCTGTTAGATGGATCATGCTGTCATAAATCCTCTCATCAAGCCAACACTTGTCAGCTGTAATCAGGACAGATCTTTGCCATCTCTTTGATATTCTAAATAGACTGAACTCCTTGAACTTCTCACCTTACAAGAGCTTTTCTAGAGTCTGGATTATGGTTGTCACTCTTCCTGAAACCTGTCAAGCTCTTTCTCTTTCCTAGTTCACATGTCTATTCAAGCAGAATGGTAAAACCACATCCCAGCTGCTGTTTGGTGGGTCCTTTTTGGTTGGTTATTCAGTTGCTGGTCCTTGAAATAGCAGCTTCTGCAGTGCAGACCAAGAGCCAGTGACTTAATTCACTTGCTTTCGTGGTGCTCACTGTTACAAAAACAAATGTTTGAGTGAGGGTGAGTGAAGGAGTGACAGGATTACATGGTAAAAATTATCTTTCTTGTCATGTGTTACTGCTTTTTTTTCCTCTTTGTCTGAGTCTTCAGTCAGACTGAAAACTGTGGGTGGGAGAGGAGATGGCAGCACAGATTTCATTTCTTCTAGGAGAGTTTCCCTCACTGTTCTTAGAATGGCTTTCTGTCCTCCATAGTGTGCCCCCATCACATTATTGTCTGCAGAAGGCCAGAAAGGTGTGTCACTGCATAGATGTACTTGTGCATACACAAGATACATACAGACACACAGCAAGTTGCTTGACCTGCTTTCAATTTATTTATCCTCCAGCGGGAAAGTCCTTGATGTCCTTTCATTTGCAGATATTCTTCTTTATTTCCCTTCAGTGCAGAGGTTTAAGTCTGCATTGGAGAGCAATGTGCAGTTGAGGCTGAAGCTGTTCTTGGCCAGACCAGTCTGAACAGCCTGCTTCTGCAGAGACAGTGCTCCAAACTCTGAGTCAAAGACTCCAAAAAGCAGGACTGGTTCTTGGGAGAGCCCTAGGGGTGGCATGTGTGTCTTCAGTGTTCCCATGTGCCTTGGAGGAGCCTGTGTCCTGCCTGGTGCAGTGTTGTGAGCAGCTAATCCCAAGAGACCCAGGTTGCAGCAGCAGAGCTTTCCCAGGGTTGAAGACAATAGTCCTCCTACAGAACTCTGAGACCCGTGTTAGTTCTAGAAATGGTAAAAGGGGAAAAAAACCCCAAACCTTTGCTTCTAAAGATGCTTGGAAATAAGTAAGATGTCAGTCCTGGGCAGAGGAAGAAAATTGCCATCATTGCTGTTAGTATTTGTACAGGCAATGATGTGGAGCAGTCAGGAAGCAGAGCAAAAAGACCTGTGACCTCCCCTGCTGCTCCCTCAGGCTGCTGGCACCTCAATGCCTGCATTAGAACGCTGTTACTTGTTTCCCTGAGGTCCAGAGACCCCCAGTTCCAGTATTCTGCTCCAAGTTTAGCACAGTTCACATCTGTCACCCATTCCTCAGTGCTGGCATCTGTCACGGAGCAGAACTCTAGACTAGCCCAGTCCAGACCAGGGGATGGTTTTTAGTTGCATCTGTGGCTGGTCTTCCTGGACTCCTAGAGTTGTCCCAGGAGGATGGCCAGGTCCAAGGCTGCAAAGTTGTTTAATACTCTGTAACAACTCCTTGTGATACCCGGTGTGTAACTGTCCCTCCCCAGTCCCTCCTGCTGGCTGTCCTCTTCCCCTGGCTTTGTGAGTACAGGAATGAGCTCCTAGGGATGAGAGACTTCTGGATTCACACTTCACTCTTTTCTTTTGGAATCCTCCCAATTTCTTCATGATTGATGGAAGAAAAGAACACTGTTGGGTCAGTGTTAGTCTGCCAGCTCTTCAGAACTCTTGGAATAAGGTGATTTGTCTGTTTTCCTTTCTAAATATCTTATCTAAGATATTTATCTAAATATTCTTATCTAAGTTCATTCTTTTGAAGGCCCTGGAGGTATTTTTGTCTCAGTGCTGCAGTGAGCCAGTGTCAGTGTAAGCTTGAAACAGTATCTGCTGGAACACATCTGCATCCCCTTAATTCTCTCAGCTGGCTTGCATCGGGTAAAGCTGGTTCTGAAAGTTCTTTGTTCTTACTCTGGATATGCATTTTTTCCCTTGAAGTCTTGCATAATTGGGAAGTTGGATTTCTACTTCCTACGTGTTGCTTTTATGGCAGTTATGCATTAGTCAGAAAGAACTGGCTTTGGTTGTTGGACCCAAGAGGGAGTTTGTGTTCATGGGAAAAGACAGACAGCTTACGTTTTGAAGTTGTGCTGGTATCAGCAGAACTTCACTGAGAACTTCTTCAGATTTTTTCTCCCTCCCCCCCAATATTTGAAGTACCTGCTCAGAAGTGTAGGCAGGTGTGGAGAAGAGGGACCTATGTAAAATGTGAAGATTCAGGAAGGTACAGAACCTTTGCATTCCTTCCTGGTGATATGCCCTTCTTTTGACATGGTGTATTTTAAAGCAGAAGACTAAAAATGTAACTTAAAGTTTGCTTATATTTAACTTTTTTTAATAATCTTGCAGGGGGGAGCCTAAAACGTGGTATGGAGCCCCAGGGTACGCAGCTGAGCAGCTGGAGGATGTAATGAAGAAACTTGCTCCAGAGCTATTTGAGTCCCAGCCAGATCTCTTGCACCAACTTGTCACCATAATGAACCCGAACACTTTGATGGCCCACGGGGTGCCTGTATGTGTCGGACTCCTGTGCTACTCCCCCACCCCAACCCTCTGATTGGAACGCTGCTTAAAGCTGATAATTGAAAGCCACTTTTATTACAGACCTGGTGTGGTGGATTCCATGTGTGTTGCATCTTCCTTATCCACTATAATGTGCCAGTGTGAACAGATGGGCAATGGAATTGTTGCCTTTGGAATCCACTGGCAGACTCTTCTCTGGAGATCCGTCTTGCATATTTCTATTTCTGTGTCTCAGATGGAAGGTTTAGGCTTTACCTGTGGAACAATGGCAGGAGCTCTTGTATGTCTGTTCAATCAGACACTGTATTTTTGGCATAGAGTTTCTGTCAAGGGCCCAAACCCCATTCTTCCCTTATTTGTCATCCACATTCTCTTATTTTTCCTGGATAAGTCCTTAGGTACTTAAAAAACATTTTTTCATCAGATTTCATCTTATTCCATACTAGATTATCCATGGGAATTATGTCCCTTTACAACTTAATTGGCGTTTGATGAGCTGACCTTGGGACTTAAAGGAAAATCTGGAAAAAGTAGCAAAATTTGTGGTAGTCTCCTATGGTAGTCTCCAAAATGGAAGGCTGCAGGAATACCTGCCTGCTTTCATGATGACTCTATAGCCCCAACAGTCTTAGATGAAAAATAATGTGAATGTTAAGGTTCCCAATTTTTCTTCCCTTTCAGCTGCATGTTGGAGAGAGCTGGATCTGTGTTGACCCTAACCCTGAGGTGTGAGGAGCACAAGGCCCAGGCAGCCAACGTAGAGCTGTTCAGAGTGGGGTGTGGCTGGGTGGAACCCTTGGCTTTCTGGGGTTTTACGTGGCACTTTATCAGCTGCCAGTTGTAACTCTTGGGCTTATGGTTTAAAACTCTCGGAAGTCCTCACGGAATTACTGCGAGTTGGAAATCCATGTTCTCCTTGCAGCTGTGCTTGGGTGTGAGCTGACACTGGCCTGTCTGTCCCCCCAGGTGTACAGAACCAACCAGTGTGCTGGGGAGTTTGTGATCACCTTTCCCAGAGCTTACCACAGCGGCTTCAACCAGGGCTTCAACTTTGCTGAAGCTGTGAACTTCTGCACGGTGGACTGGGTACGTTCCAGACCATTTTTTCCCTAAGTGAGCAGTTGCAGAGCTGTTCCTAGCTGGTGTACAGCTTTGATTTATTGCTGATGCACAAATCTAGGCCATAGATCAGAAGGAGCCTGATACTGCCAGCGTGGTGTTTGCTGAAGTAGTTTGTCAGGCGCTGAACTGTGGGCTTCCTCTGGTTCTGAAGATTTGGTTTGGAATTATGTATCAGGGCTGATGTAGCTTTTGCAGCAGGAGGGAGGCACAGTCCCCTGCATGCCTGGAGTATGAATGAGATGCACCAGTGCTGCTAGAGTTTGCTCATTTTTGTGTCCCCAAATTCCATCTCAAATTAAAGGCTGGAATGAAATTGCTCAGTTTACTGCACTGGGAATTCTCTAAGAGGTGCTTTCTGCAGCTGGAAGCCAAATCCAACTTGGATATCTTTTCTGCTTTAGCTTCTGTGATAAAAGTCAGTTGATATATGTAGCACATTAATAACAGTTAAAGACATTGGTAGTCCTCTTATGAGGAAAAAAAATTGGAATTGCATCTCATGTGAGAGCATTCTCTTAGGTAGCAGAGGTGGTCTAGGTTTTTAGGGAGGAACACCTTAATGAGAAAAGAGCAGGAAGATCTCAAGTTCAAGTGGAAGGTTTACAGAGCAGTGTGTCATTCCCAGTAAGTTTCACTCAGCTCACTGAACCAGCAGAGATGGGCACACATTACAGTTACGAGGTTAGAGTTATTGAATAAGATCTTTGTCTTTTTAAAAATAAACACAAATGGAAGACAGTTGCTCCTAAGTTAAAAGTAATTTTAACTTCACAGCAAATGACTCAGACACACAGTGCTGTCTGATCTCTTTGAAGCTTCTGATATTTCAGATTCTCTTGTGATTTTTTCCCTCCCAAAAGGTCTTGGCTATTCGTAAGAGTAGCCCAACTAAAACATTGCTAGATGTAAAAAACATAACTTAGAAGAGGGAGATGACTAATATGGCAAGAAAGCTTTGTGCACTTGACTGTGCTCACGTGTCAGTTGGTTTGGTTTTTTCTCTTGTCCTTCCCTGAATTTCACACTGAACCCAACACATAACCTCACTGTACTTTGAGCATTCCTGGTTGCCTGGCCTTAAAATAGTGCTGAGCGACCTGCCCAGCTCAGGATGAGCTGTGTGCTCTGCCAGCAGCAAGTTAGGGACATCAGTGCTCCCTGAGCCAGCACAGTTCATGTCAGCAGGAAGAAGGCCCAGAGTGCCCTGCACCTGCCTGAGATGGGGCATCCCTTGGGTGGTGGAAACAGGCCCTTAATCACAACCTCTACAAGAGAGGGCACATCCCCCAGCTACACAGCTCATACCCATAGAGTCCCCTGGGAAAGCCATAAGCATTCCTGGTGTCCACAGCTTGGGATCTTGATTTCTCTAGTTTTACCCTCTGAAGTACGAATATTGTTGCTGGAAGGGTTTGTCTTGGCCTTTCCTCGGGGCAGTTTTTGGTTGGTGGCTTACAGAGTGAGTACACTGATGTCATTTCCCAAGTGCACGCCCTGATGCCGTGTCTGCCCCGCAGCTGCCCCTGGGCCGGCAGTGCGTGGAGCATTACCGGCTGCTCAACCGCTACTGCGTCTTCTCCCACGATGAGATGATCTGTAAAATGGCTTCCAAAGCAGATGTCCTGGACGTTGTGGTGGCATCTACAGTCCAGAAAGACATGGCTATTATGATTGAAGAGGAGAAGAGGTTGCGTGAGAAGGTTGATAAACTGGTGAGTTGTAGGAAATAATGGTTTGGGTGGGAAGGGACTTCAAAGACCATCTTGTTCCATCCCCTGCCATGGGCAGGGACACTTTCCACTAGACCATGTTGTTCCCAGCCCTATCCAACCTGTCCTTGAACACTTGGAGGGATATAATTCATTATAGTGAATGAATTAACACTTGAAACAGTGATGTGAGAACATGCTGGTTCTTGTACTGGGGTGTCAGAGGCTTAGAGGTACCTACTCCCTTCCTAAGTTGTGGATTTCAGAGGACTACCTGAGTAAATGCATCTTATTTTAGTGCCTGCCCTTTAAAGTTGTTCAGAATGTCACTTTCAAGGTAATATTTGTAATTCCAGTCATTGGTCAGAAAAGCTGATTTTTTCATTAACCAAGATTTTTGTGTACCTGGGTTGAATATCTTATATCTAAACTCCATTATTCTTTTGATAAATTTACCTTCTAATGTTTTAGCTTTGAGTAGCCTCCTCTTTGTAACAGTCACTTCTTCATTAGGCTTTGATGTGACACTCTTGCAGGGAGTGACTGACTCGGAGAGGGTGACATTTGAGCTGTTCCCTGATGATGAGCGACAATGCCTGAAGTGTAAAACCACCTGCTTCATGTCAGCAGTTTATTGTCCCTGCAAACCTGGGTTGTTGGTGTGCTTGTACCACGTCGAGGACCTTTGCTCCTGTCCCAGCTACAAATACAAACTGGGGTAAGCTTGAGGCTAACACCACGATCTGGAAGTAGTGTTGTCTGTGTAGATACTGTAGTTTGGTAATCTCTGCTGCCAGTGGGGCTGGTGTCTGTTTCTGTTTCAGTCCTTTGCAAATCCAATGTCCCCACAACAATGGGACTGTTTTGTGCTCACACACAAAGCCTCTTCAGCATTCAGCTCTTCTTGCTCTATAATGGCAAAAATTGCTTGCTTAGTTTGCATTTTTATTTATAGCAGCTAGGTCATTGTCCTTTAGATCCAGTCCTTACCAAGGAGTATTGTTTTGGTTTTTGAAGCTTTCCTTCCCATTGTTAACTTTCCTCTGCTGTTTAGTACATCTTTTGTCCTACATGAATATAACTTGCTCTAAGACAGTGTCACAATTCCTTAACTGTCCCGTAGAAATTGCTTTTTGAAGCAATTACAACATGGAAATTATCTCAAAAGGAACATGATGTGGTTGTAAGGTCTTAATTGTGTAACACTGAGAAACTTATTTCTCTGTTGTATGGACCAACACATCTTAGAATTACCAAATGGTTTGGTCTGGAAGGGACCTTAAAGCTCATCTCATTCCATCCATGCCATGGGCAGGGACAACTTCCAGCAGTGCAGGTTGCTCCAAGCCCCATCCAACCGGGGTCCTCATCTTGGTGCCCCTCCTTCCACCCTCGTGCTGCCCGCGGTGTTGCTGGAGGTTTGAGTCGTGTGCTGCCCGCAGGTACCGCTACACCCTGGAGGAGCTGTACCCGATGGTGAACGCGCTCAAGATGCGCGCAGAGTCCTACAACGAGTGGGCTTCCAACGTCAACGAGGCCCTGGAGGCAAAGATCAACAACAAAAAAAGTGAGGATCTTACCTACTGCCTGTAGCACATCATTTAAAAGGAGTGTTTTTTCAGTTTTTAGTTTCTGAGCTGCAGTAACTTTTTGCTTACGTGACAATCAAAAGAAATCATTTATCACTTCATGTTTTTAAGTAAATATTTTAGCTGTTACAGTCCCAGAAATGATGCTAAGCTGTCTCTGTGTGACAAGACTGTAAATCACTTTGACACAAAGTGTAACTGAAGTAGAAATAGAAATACATTTAATGCGTTGTGTTTCTAAGCCTTGCCGTGGAAAATCCTTCTCAAAGGGAGACTTCTTAACTGAATGTCTTTCCCAACAGGTCTCATCAGTTTTAAGGCTTTGATAGAAGAATCAGAAATGAAGAAGTTCCCAGACAATGACCTGCTGCGACACCTCCGGCTGGTGACACAGGACGCGGACAAATGTGCCTCAGTGGCCCAGCAGCTGTTGAATGGCAAGAGACAGACCAGGTAAGTGCCACTCCATGTCTGCAGCAAAACTGGGGCACCAGAGATGGATGTCAGTGGCCAGTGATGGATTCAAGTGCTCTGCAAGACTTAAAAATTAAAAGAATCTTTGTCTCCTCAGCAGAGCCGTCTTTGACAGGGAGATTCAGCTTTACTACGTGTAATAATAAGTTAAACATCCTGAGCTTTCAAATCTCTTCTTCCTCTGTGTTTGACAGTTAGTCTGTAAATTTATTCCAGCTTTCCCTGAAAGAAAAAACGATGTGGTATGTCCAGACAAAGTAACATTCAGCAAGATACAGTCCCCTTGTCTTTGAGCTGTGGGCACTGTAAATCTGTCCATAGTGCAGGTGTTGTTGTATTCATTACCCTCTGTGTTGTGGAAAAACAAAGTGCCTTAACTCCCTGAGCAGCTGCTGGTGGGAATGCTGTATGAGAGCTCTGAAAAAATACCTGCTCTTTACATTGAATCTTTTAGACGTGTTATTTGCTCAAGGGATTTGAAGTAGGGCGGTGTTCTTTATGACCTGCCTGCCTGGTCCTGCTGGTGCTTCATGTCTGAAATTAGCTAAAAAGAGCCATAACAGAAGGCTGTGGCCAGTTCTCCTCATTGCACAAGCCTAGTTGTGCCTGTACTGATGTAAGAGCCTTTCTTGCAGGATTCTCAAATTACCATCTTCTGTTGTGTCATTCTTCACCCATAAGTCCCAGACTGGTGTGGGTTGGAAGGGACCTTAAAGCTCATCCAGTTCCAGCCCCCGGCCATGGGCAGGGACACTTCCACTATCCCAGGTTGCTCCAAGCCCCGTCCAACCTGGCCTTGGGCACTTCCAGGGATGGGGCAGCTACAGTTTCTCTGGACAACCTGTCCCAGGGCCTCCCCACCCTCACAGGGAACAATTCCTTCCCAGTATCCCATCTAATTCTGCCCTTCTTCAGCTTAAAGCCATTGATTAGGGCACCCAGACTCACCATGGGCACAGTGAGCCTCGCAGGATGGTGGTTTCTAAGAAAATGTTGAGTTTATGTATGTGGAGAACAGTATGGCTCATGTCCACCAATCTTAACTGTGAAGTACTTCAGAAAAAATTGATTGTCATTTGTCCCATTTGGAGAATTTCCACCCATTTCTGCTGCTTAGAACAACGTGGTGTTTATTGGAGCAGTTGCCTTTTGTGCTGGTAGAAGTGCACGTGTGGTTCCTGCCTCATCAGGGGTCATGGAGCTCATCACTCCAGCACTCTTGCAGTACTTTGAAGACTGGCTTGGAAGGACTTTGGAGGTAGAATGTTCTGCTTTCACACTTAGACATGATTCTTGTCTTGCTTCCCTGTGTTCCCTCTGTAAGCCTTTGTAGTAGGAACTTGATAAAAATTCACTTCTGCTGTCTTGCACACACGGGAGGATGAAGTCTCTGTCACAGCACCATAAAAATACTGCAACAGGGAATGAGAAATTCAGCACTCCCACAGGCACATACGGAACTATCTTCTGCCAGATAGGGAACTTACAATCTAGAGATTTGAGGCACTATCATCAAAGGACTTGTCCACTTCTGATCTCCTCCTTTACTTAGTGTTGAGCCATCTCTTCTTCTGGCACCCCCAGTCCATGTTCTCCCATCCCTGGTACTTGTTCAGGTCTCGTGGTGCTGAACTGGGAGCAGCAGCCAGTCCCTTCCCAGCTTCTCTGTGCTAGATGGGCCCTTCCTGCATTGAATGTGTCCCTGACTTTGTTTGGCCTGGGAGGAGCTGGGAGCAATTTTTATCTTCATCTCCTTGGCTAGGTCTGCTCCTTTGTCGCTATGAGAGGCTCTCAGCCTTCCTCACAGCTGGGCCTGCCAGCTCCTGAAGCATGTGCCAAGTAATTGACCCTGTGCTGCTGTGCACAGTGTCAAGGCACTGCTTGCATTGAGATTCTTATTTGCTCTAGAAGAGGTTTTAGTCCTTCTCTCGCAATTTTTTCTTGGATCTTCTTTGGCATGTTTCTGGGAAAAGTCCAGTTTCATGTCTTCATAATTTTTAGGAGCCAGAACAGAAGGCTGCAGTTTTAAAGTCCATGTTACTTGATTTTTTTCTTGTAAGTTTGAAGTAGGGAATGCTCACAACTTTTGAAGAAAGATACAAAGAAGAGAACTGTCTGCTTAAAATCATAATACATGTTACATCACATGCAGATTCATATGCCTGAAGCTGACATCTGCAGGATGCTTGACAACCTCCAATGTCAGTTTTTGGTTAGGAAGGATTGTGGAATCTGCCTAAAATTTGGTTTGTGCTTTTGGCAAAAAATTGTGGACTGAGCATTTAGGCCTGATCCCGAGTTTGGAAGAGTCATGCAGTAGACTTGTCTCCTGTAGGAGGGTTGTCCCTGTCAGTCCCAGCAGTCAGTGACACTGGGGGATCTCCTCCAGTACAGTAAACACAGCAGTTCATGGGGAGAAGACCAGGACAGAAGGTAATAAATCAT
Organism: Hylia prasina; assembly: GCA_013397195.1. NCBI lineage: Eukaryota > Metazoa > Chordata > Aves > Passeriformes > Sylviidae > Hylia > Hylia prasina. Next base: position 111,375 of record VYXD01015992.1, read on the forward strand.
AGTGAATCCTGTGACTCCTGCTCACCAGCTCCTCTGCAGTACCTGATGAGATGCAAATGGGCTGTACCTCCCTTTTTCCTCTGGTTCTCTTGGTGCTGGGGGATTAAACCCCCACAGATGCTGGCTTGGAGATGTTCTGTGAACATCTGAATGGGGCCAGAGCACCAGAGCACAGTGTGGCCCTGTTCTCCTGGCACTGGAAAGCAACAGTGTTCCTGCCCTGCTGCCATGTTTTTCCTGTCAATCCCCTTCCTTCTCTAGGTCTCCTGAAACCTGTTCTGTTCCATAGAGTCTCTGAGAATTTGTGCTTGGAGACCTTTGCAATTAATAACTGTGGATGGACATGGGTTTGGCTTCTGGCAGTGGTTTTCCTTAGGCTCATGTAATTTCTGGTTCTCAAAAACATCTCGTGACAGCTTTGCCATTTGGATATGTGTATGTATATGTATTTAAATATTTATGTACTTAAAAACTTGTGATTTTTTTGGAACACACTGTGGAGCTTACCCAAAAACCAGTAGAAAAAAGCAGCCCCTAAAGAAACCTGTGTTGAACCTGAGGCTTTGAATTTATTTTATTGTTCGGCTGACTGTGGGGTTTGGAACTCCCAATGTTATCCTGTATATCTGTTAAAAATGCCTATTTTTAACACAGAATGGTAAATTAAAATATATTTTATAGTGTTCACATTCCAGTCATGCTGGCATATCCTGCTGGGCTGTTCTCCTCTTTTGTATAAAAACACACTGTGGATTCAATTGGAGCCAGCATTGTAAGGGATCTCTTTCCTTTTCTGTTCAGGGTTCTCAGACCTCATTAATACTGGCTTGAGTTTAGAGAGGCTTTTAATTTTGGGCAATTTGTTAACACTTATAAGCCACCCATTTGATACAAAGCTTTTAGATAAAAGTAAAAATGCTGATTTCAGGGTAGAGAGGATTTTTCAGAAGTGCCGACGCAACCTGTCAATATAAAACCCATTCAGAATTGGGATTTGTTCTCTTTGGTGTTGGCATGGGCAGAGCTGACTCCAGTAGCTACTGCAACATAACTGAATAGTTTATCCACAGTTGCTTTGTGTTCTGGAAAAAAAGCTTAATTTTATTCCATAATAACCAGTGCCCTTCCAAGGCTGAGTAGTTGTTCCAGAATCCTATTTATTATGAGAGTTTCAATGATAGCTCGTTCTGCAGTGGCAGGCTGAAGTTTCCCACATGTGTTAGCCCTGGGCTGCTTGGATGCTTGTGAATATTCTGCTATTCCTGAAGAAGGCCTGGCTGACATGAAATCAAAAGCAGATGTCAGGGAATCAAAAAATCACAGAATGATTTGGGTGAGAAGGGACCTTAAAGCTCATTCTGTTCCACTCCCCGCAGGGACACCTTCCACTAGGACAGGTTGGTCTAAGCCCTGTCCAGCCTCAAAGTTCAGTGTTTTGATCTCTATTTTTTTCAGTGATAACCAAGAAAGCTGAATGGTGTCGTTGCAGGTACCGCTCCGGGGGAGGCAAGTGTCAGAACCAGCTGACGGTGAACGAGCTGCGGCTGTTTGTGAGGCAGCTCTATGCCCTGCCCTGTGTCCTCAGCCAGACACCCCTGCTGAAGGTAACCTGGGGAAGCCTTGGGAAGGGAGCAGGAGCATTTACAGAGTGATGGGTTTGCACCACGTTCATCTCCTATCTCACTGTTTGCTCCAAGCATTAGTACCTGGGCACTGGCTTGGGGTGACTTGTGCACGTGGGATGCTGAAGAAAGGAGCTCTGACTGGCTGCTGTTCGTGGTCAGCAGGGTTTTATACTGCACAGGCAAATCAAACCATTCATGTTGTGTGAAGGATTGCAGGATGACCTGGGTAACTACAGGTTAAAAGTTTGGGGTCAGTTAACTGATCTGCTCTTATAAGTAAAGCCAGGTCAATCTGAGAACATTCAAACTCTGCAATGCTCTGAGGGACAGCTCTCTCGTTCTTATCCCTTTCCTTCTTTGTTAATCCAGAATCAACTTTCTCAGTCTTGTAATTAGATCCCTCTTTGTGGTCTCAACTCACATTCCAGGAAACCCCACAGATAACTCCAGCCAAACCCAGCCCAGGCTGGCCAAATCCTCTCTCTAGCAGAGAACCTGCTGCTGGCAGGAGTCAGATCATTGTGAACCCCACGTCCACCAGCTGTGCTGGTTCTGTGCTCCCCAGATGATGAGTGCACAGGCAAACTGAAAGTAATTCAGAATTTGCCAAAATGTTCCATATCACATTTAGGGGCAATTTAAAAAAAATTCTGTGCAGCTGCAATTCCTGTCTTAAAGGAGAAGGGTTTTGCATATTTGTGACACTTGAAGCCAAGAGATGCTGTGTCCAGCTCTTGAATTGTCGCACAAGTATCCATCCAACACTGAGACACGAGATGGTGCCATGTGAATGAATGGGAATAAACCAGTTCAACTCACCTGTGACTGCTGTTTTGGAAGCTTTATCTGCCCTGCAGTGTGTGGATCAGATTTGATGCAGTCCTGTTTACAGTTATTTGTTTATAGCACTGAAGCTGTGAAGTTTTCTTGCTGGTTGAAAAGCAGAATTTTGGAAATACCAGACATGCAAACAGTTCGTCTCCATCTGGCATTCCTGAACAGGGAAATAACAAACACATATGGTCAGAGTGTTCCTTTGTATCATCCTCAACAAGCCTCAATTATATGTCATTGTGCAATTTAGGCTGTTAATATAAATGACCAACAGTACTGAAGATGGGTTCACAGTTCAGTCTATCTCTAAAAAATGTTTTATTCTGTGCTGGGAGAGGTTGCCCACCCTGGGAAACAGCCCCACAGGCAAAATGCCAAGGTGTCAGCTGTGAGGGCAGAACTTCCTACAGGAACAGCATTTCAGGGAGTACTGGGCAGGTTGCTCCATGCAGAATAATCCCAGCCTTCAATGTGGGATTCCTCTGGATGACTGTCCTTTATCCTGGGGAAAGTGCAAACAGCCCCAGAAATACCTGTTGGGATAATGAGCTCCTGAGTGCATGGAGAGACAGAAGGGGTTGCTCTGCATGAGAGAATAAAATGCCTGTGGCTCACTGGGACTGTGGGCTGCAGCTCAAAAGCCTTAGCAGTGCAGCAGAAATGAACTACAGAACCTCTGGGCCCTTCCCAGTGTTTCGCAAAACCTTCATAATCCTCATCTTGATGTTCCTCAGCTGCCTGAACCATTCCAAAACTAAGCCAGACAGCAGCACCCATGGAACACTCAATTTCCCTTTACATCCCTTCTGTTCTTCCGAGCCCTCTTTCTGACACCTCTGGGACTGGGATTGCCTTCTTCTGGGATACCCAAGCTTGTGGCCACCTTAGGTATGAGGAGGTGCTGGCAACACTGTGTTGAAGACACTATTACAGTGTTTCAGCCTCGGGATAATTTGCCACCTGCACTGTGTGCATTGCAGCAGGGGTTTGCCAGGAGCCCGTGCTCCCATTGTTAACTCTGTGCTTCCATGGTTAACTTTGCCACTTCCATGGTTAAGTGACTTGGCAGAGGACTTTTGCCTGATTTATTGTTGCATTTGTGTATTTCAGGATCTCCTTGACCGCGTGGAAGCTTTCCAACAGCAAAGCCAAAAGCTCCTCTCTGAAGAGATGCCCAGTGCTGCAGAGCTGCAGGAGCTGCTGGACGTCAGTTTTGACTTTGACGTGGACCTGCCGCAGCTGCCGGAGCTGCGGACGCGGCTGGAGCAGGCGCGCTGGCTGGAGGACGTGCAGCTGGCCTGCTCAGAGCACAGCTCCCTCACTCTGGATGACATGAGGCGCCTCATAGACTCCGGGGTGGGGCTCGTGCCCTACCCAGCTGTCGAGAAGGCCATGGCGAAGCTGCAGGAGCTCCTCACCGTGTCAGAGCACTGGGATGACAAAGCCAGGAACCTGATAAAGGCCAGGTAGAGCCAAATCTCAGTGTTGTATTTTGTAGTTCCGTGAGTTGTTTCAGATGGATGTGCCCTGACTCCTGAAGGGGCTCCCCTTTGTTCATCCAGTTCCCAGCACGGAGGCAAAGCTTGTGCCGGCCAGAAGGGGCATGGCTGGAGGAGGGAGATGAGGGATGGAGCAGTTTCAGGTGTCAGGTTTGCCTTGCAGTGTTTGTGTTGCTCAGCCATCTTGTGTAAATTTTTCTTGCACCACAGGGAAGAGGTTTAAGATGCCTCTTCGTTCTTTTCCACCTTTCCCTCTCCCCAGCTTCAGGATGGAGGCCACATGTTCAGATCAAGCTCAGATAGGTACTACCAGCAGGTAAAATGTCATAGTCCATAGAGTTCCATGTAGGAGTATTTCTGACTAACAAGGAGGAGATTTTTCCAGATTACTTGGTGGAGGGAAGAAGGAAATAAGCTAAATACATGCTTACTAAGAAAAGTTTTCTTGTGGTTTTTGCCTTCTGATTTATAAAGTAAAATAGGGGATAGACAGTGTACTTAAAAATTAGGAGCATGGCACAAACTTATGTGCCAGGTTTCTTCCCTCAAGATTCCTTTCTTTTTAAATTTTGTCATACTTGGAGTATTGGAACATTTCTTACCCACTACTAACCACAGTGTTTTAAGACAACTTCATATAGCACATTAATGACTAAGCTTGCCTTAAACATTTGATAGGGAGGTGTGCTGTGTTTGTACCTCTGTAAAACCTCATAATCAAACTGGGAAATACAGAAAAGCCAATTTGAGGGCTTTAACCTTCTAGTGCAGAATCTCTCAGCTGGTGCTGGTCTGGGGTTTGGTGGGTGTTCGTCATCAAGAAGTTAATAAAAGGTAAATCTTCCTTAAGTCCAAATGTGAGAATATTTCTAGTAGGAGTCTAGAGTAAGCAAACAGACATTTCCAAACCTTCCCTGCTCCTGACACCCCAGCTCTGCTGGGTGCAGCCAGTACTGAACATACATCATCAGTTGGAGTGACCCTGTGATTTCAGTAACACAGGGGAGTGGAAGAGCCCCCTCTGCAAGCAGCTTCTCACATCTGGGCTGCTGTGTTCCCCCAGGCCCCGGCAGTCCCTGAGCAGCCTGGCAGCAGCAGTGAAGGAACTGGAGGAGATCCCAGCCTACCTCCCGAATGGAGCAGCGCTGAAGGATGCTGTGCAGAAGGCCAAGGACTGGCTGCAGGAGGTGGAGGCTCTGCAGGTACGTGAGCCTGGCTGCTGGGGAGGGACAGTGACCCTGCTCTTGTCACCAGAGCCACCCCCCACCCCGTGCGGGATCTGGGGCTCTGGTGTCGCTCTGATTCGGAGCACCTGGTCTGGGACATTGGTTAGCTCAGCCATGGAGCAGCTACACTCACTGCCCTGACTCTTGCTTCTGTTTCTGATCTGCATTCCTTCACCTTTGCAACTAACTGCCTGCAATAAAATCTGTAAAACAGCTATTACCAAAAACCTAAAGTTAAAAAGTTACTGCATTGTGGAACTTCACCTTAAGGTCACTTTTGCATAGGTGCTCGGTAACAACTCCCTATTAATCACATTTTTGTGTACACTGAGATACAGAGTGATGACACAGAAGTAGTTTCTTGCTAGTGCTCAAGCCAGGAGTCAGTGGGACTGCCCAGATCAGACCAGGGCATCACTGCGATAGCCCTAATTTCACATTTTGATATAAATTACCAAATATTTTCCTTTGTCCTCATTATTTTCTATAAAGTGAGCTCTAACTTACGGGTATGTTCAGGCCCCTCTGACCTAAACTGGGCTTTTAATAACAACACCTTTTGAGCTTTTTTAAAAAAAACTAATTTTCCTGGATTTAAATATTTTGAAGGAATAAAATTCATGTAATACTAACTTTCATTTGAGGGCTGTCTTGAAAGAACTTGAGTGATTTTTTTTTCCTGACATTTACTAATTTCTTGGTCTGGACTCTGAAATTCTGCCTCCTGAATATGGGAAAACTAGTTCTGTCTATGCCAAGAATTTTTGCTTCAGTTCTGTGGAGGTTTTGTTAAATGCCTGCAGTCACTGCAACTTGCAGGAAGTTCTTGACATCAGGACTTTAACATTGCTAGAGGTGTTGGGGTTGTTTTGGTGAATAGTTCTCCAGTCCCACATCAACTGCCTGTTCTAGAAATTACCTCTGGAATTACCTCTTGTGCTGCTTTACCTCTGGGTGTGTGCTGCCTGCATTGCCTGTGGCATGGGGTGCCAAGGGTAACTGGAGCTTGCTCCTGAGTGGCACATGGGTATACTGGAGGTGGTTCTCACTCTTGGCCTGGCACAGCCTGGGTTAAACTTGTCTTGTGGTGCTGTAGCTCCCTACAGTACCTGAAAGGAGGCTGGAGCCAGGGGGATCAGAGTTTCTTCCCAGGGAACAAGGGACAGGATGAGAGGAAACTGCCTCAAGTTGCACCTGGGGAGGTTTAGGTTGGATATTGGGGAAAATTTTTTCACTGAAAGGAGTGGTCAGGCCCTGGCGCACCCTGCCCAGGGTAGAGTCACCATCCCTGGAGGGATCTAAAAGGTATGTGGATGTGACACTTGGAGACATGGTTTAGTGGTGGCTTTGGCAGTGCTGGGTTAATGGCTGAAATTGATCTTGGAGATCTTTTTTCCATGTTAGTAACTATGATTTTATGATTTCAGAATTATTTTGATTTTCTGCTGTGAATGCAGTGTGAAACTCGGAGGCTGCTTATATTGTTGGCAGTCTCTGGTCTTGTTCTGTTTTCTTTTTCAAGGATCATTTGGCGAGTGTATTCCTGCTTCTCAGCCTCCAAACGTGTTGTTTTGTCTGGTAGTCAATGACTACGTGCACGAGCAGTACAAATGCTGGACTGATGGTGCAGGTCATTGAGCTGTCTGAGCATTAAATTCATTCATACAAGCTCTGCCCTGAATTTCTTGAGTGACTGCTGTGACTTGGGCAGTGCTGTGTCTTGGGTGCATGCAGCATCTCCTCGTTTCCAACCCGGCAGGTCGGGGGCCGTGTGCCCGTGCTGGACACGCTGGCAGAGCTGGTCACGAGGGGCCGGTCCATCCCAGTGCACCTGGATTACCTGCCCAGGCTGGAGGCCCTGGTGGCCGAAGTGCAGGCATGGAAGGAGTGTGCAGCAAACACGTTCCTGTGCGAGAACTCTCCGTATTCCCTTCTGGAGGTGAGAGGCGTGGATGGGGGATCAGCCCAGTCAGTCATGCACAGGGACTCAGAGTATGCCCAGGAAGGAGCTGTAAATATTAAGTAGATTTGCAGAATTGCTTTAGGAGTACATGAACTATTTTAATAACAACTTTTGTTTGTGACTATACTTCTAATAATAGTTTTAAACTTCTAAAATGCTTGAGATTTAGCTATGTTTTCTCTGTACTTCTTAAGCAGTGGCTAACAAGAGCAGGCAGTGCTAGTGCCTAACATTTTCCATGTGAATATGGGAATACTGATAAATCTGTGGCGCTGGATTAACTCCAGTGCATCAGGCCAAGCTGCAGGTGTGCAGGTTCCTACCTGCTCCATCCTGCTCAGGATCAGGTGTGCTGGGGCTGTGTTTGCTGCCCCTCTAGAGCTGTGGCTGTGTCACACCTGCAGTCCTTGAGCAGTGTACACTCTGCCAGCACTGAGGCCCTCCTGTTAGGGGCAGACAGGAATGTAGGGCAGCCCCTGGAATCGCTGCTCTTTCTCAGGGCTTGCAGTTTCAGTCCCATGGAGGCTGTTCAGCATATTGGCTGGCTGTCTCTCTGTGTCTCTCTCCCAACAACCCTGGGAGAAACACAAGGGTTGTTTGGGTCTGGACATTTTACAAAACTGAAGTTCCAACTTTCTGGCTCTCCCTACCTTCCAGATAACCTCATCCTAATCCCTCAGAACTTTGGAATAACTTAAGGAACCCTAGTTCTCAGCACTTGCCTGGTGCATCCAGGCAGGAAGGTGCATTAGGAACAGTGCAGGTGTAACTGCTGCAGGTGGGACACTGCTGTTCTGTCCCTCAGGTGTTGTGCCCCTGGTGTGACATCGGGATGCTCAGTCTGAAGAGGAAGCAGAAGAAGCTGAAGGAGCCAGTGCCAAGTGGCAAGAAGAAGAGCAGTAAGCTGGAGACTCTGAGCGACCTGGAGCGGGCGCTCTCCGAAAGCAAGGACACTGCGTCCGCGGTATGTGGTCACAGCTTTCCTAACTGGAACTCCTTCTGAGTTCCTTGAATCCTTGTTTCTGTTTGCCTCCTGTGCAGGAGAGTGGCTTCCACCCTGTTCTTGCTGTGCTGCTCTGCAGGATTTCTGGGACTGCACTTTTCTGTGTTTGCTTCAGACTTCCCAAAATTGCTTTCAGTGGAAACAGTCTGTGTTGCTTTGTGCATTAAGCAGCCTCACAGTTTGCTAGACAGTGCCTGTAGCTGAACAAAGCACAAGAAAACAAAAAATGGAGACCTGTTTTCCCCTACCATACCTTATTAAAAATGGAATAGGGTTTGCCCAAGTCTGATCCTTTCAAAGAACACATTAATCCAGCACCATTTATAATTAAAACAAACACTCTAAATAATTAAAGAAAATCTCATGCGTTATGGAGTCACTGAAACACTGCTCTGGGTGGAGCAGACTCAGTTGCTGTTGGGGAAGGGCTTCATTCCAGCAGACCTAGTGCAGAGCCTCTGCCTGGGTGGGGTAATGATGTCCTGTGGCTAAAGAGATGCAGTAGGGGCACATTGGGTGGGGCTTGAATGTAATTTGATGTGGGACCTTAAGTTTTAAAATATGGCAACTACTTGAAACTTGTGCTTTCAGTGCTTTGGTGTTGGTCTCTCTTATTTGAACCCCAGAGCTGGAGCAGTGTCCCTGTTGTGTTCCTGTTGTGGCACTGTGGGGACAGACTGGGCCCTGGGTCACACTCAGCCCTCTGTGACTCCAGCACTCCTGGCTAAGGAGACCCAGAGCACTCCAGAGGCTGCACCCAAGAAAGGGAAGTCATTCAGGGTAGCAGGGTTTGCTTCTGACACACAAGGGGAACCAGAACCTGCCCACACTCCCGGCCCAGCTCAGCACCTGTGTGCACACCGAAATGTGCTGTACCCCAGTCCCTTGTCTGCTCAGGATGGACACAGCTGTCTCATTTTTCCAGAGCTGATTTTAGTCCAGGAATTATGCTTGAAAGCCATGGTGTGAGAAATAACCACTTTGTATATATTTACAAACCCTCCTCAGTATGTTTATATACATTATAAAATGCATAGAATTAATTAGTTGCAGCTGGTTTGAACAGCTTTATGGAACTGAAATATATTGCTGTCTTTATAGGACCTAGTGCTAAAGATTCCTGAAAAAGGATCACGAGCATCTGCAGAGAGGGTGAATAACACACCCAGGGTACACCTGAACTTGGCCTGCTGTTCACAATCACCAGAGCAAGTTCATAGGACAGGGCATGGCCCTGAGCACTGGGCAGCATGTACAAAGTGAGGGTCAGAGGTATATTTGCATTTGTGAAAACTGCCCAGGAAGCTTTTCTGAGTATCCAGAGTTGAGAGACACATTCCCAGAGCAGTGTCTGCAATCCAGACTTGCACTTCTTGAGGATTTGAGCTGTTTGAAGGCAGACCATGTTTATGTAGCACAAAACACAAAAGCTTGGAACAGAGAAGGGCTTAGGAGCTATTTTTTTACAAAGGGTTAAGCTTTTTCTCTCAGGGCCTCATGAGAAAATGGAAGGGAGGCGAAGTCACAGCACTGCACGTCCCCACTGCTGCCCCACTGCACATCCCCATCCTTGCTTCCTTCCAGCATTTAAAGCCCTGAAGACTGGCGTGTGTGCAGGGTGACGGGGCAGAGGGCCCCGTTTGTAAGGAACAGCGTTCCCTTGGAGATGCCATCCTTGGACTCTCTTTCAGATGGCCACGCTGGGAGAAGCACGGCTGCGGGAGATGGAGGCGCTGCGTGCCCTGCGAGCAGCGAACGAGGTGAAGGTGCTGTCGAGCGAGGAGGACGCCGAGCTCAAGGTGTGCCTGTGCCAGAAGGAGCCGGCTGCTCCCATGATCCAGTGTGAGCTCTGCAGGGGCTTCTTCCACACCAGCTGCGTGCCGGTGCCTGGGGCCGCGCCGGGGCCGCGCGTGTGGCTGTGCCCGCACTGTCACCGCTCCCAGAAGCCGCCCCTGGAGAAGATCCTGCCGCTGCTGGCGTCCCTGCAGCGCATCCGCGTGCGGCTGCCCGAGGGGGATGCCCTGCGCTACATGATCGAGAGAACTGTGAACTGGCAGCACAGAGCACAACAAATGTTGTATTCAGGGAATCTAAAACGCATCCACGACAAAGTTGGCTCAGGATTACTGTACAGCAGGTGGCAAGCCTTGACGGGCCAACTGCCAGAGACAAACAAGGTGAGGCTGAGCTGGGGCTGGGCTGGGGCTGGGCTTCCCGGCACTGGGAGCGCGGGGTCGGCGGGGACAGGGGGTGATGCTGCTCAGGGTTTGGGTCTGCTGTAGCTCCCTACAAATCCTTACAAGGCAGAGGGTTTGTTCCTGCTTTACAGCTGTCAGGAACTGGGTCCTGCTGTGCCCCTCAGCCAGGGGCACAGGATGTGTGTGTGCCCCAGCAGCAGCTTTGTGTTCCCTTCTGCTGGAGTCCAGGAAAAATTCCTCCCAAAGAGCCTGTCTTCCCCTCTCCCAGCTCCTGTGTTGTGTGACACAGCAGGCTGTGACACCGCTAACGACAAAGCTGCTGAGTTACTGTTTCTGGAGGCCTCGCTATTCAGTTGGTCTTTATATTCTGCTCCTACAAGTATTCAAACAGTTTTTACTGTTGAGAAGTACTGACAGAGGCACAAACTGTCCTGTGCATTAGCAGCTTGGCTCTCAGACAAGGTTGTTTTCAACAAAGTGTCTTCATCCTTTGCTGCTTCTCCTCACTCCCACTAGACCTCCCAAGCTGAATATTCTGCTCATATTGCTGGGTTTAGCTGCAACAGCTGTTTCAGGTGGAGTAGTGAGGGAGTTTTGTCTTTTTTTCAGTGAAGATCTTTCAGCAAAAAGCACACATAAAGAAGGAAAGGAGGTAAAGAATTTTCCTGAGATGACAAATGCAGAAAAGTGTGAGAAATCAAAGCTGTTTGCAGTATAAAAAACATGAAACACCACAAAAGGAAATGTACTCTGTTGCTTTTACATTTTGAAATGCCTTAGTTTTGCTAGTCCAGTCCAGTTACAATTGGGCTGTGTTTATGTTTTCGTGTTCACTTATGTTAAAACATAAACCATGCCACGCATGCCTGACGGGGTGTTGCAGCTCCTTCTCATTCACCCATCTGTGCCAATGGCTCATGGACCAAATTTTTCAAGCAGGCAAGTCAAGATATAGAAATTAAAATATCTTTAGGTATTTAAGAGAATTTTTCTGGTCATTTAGCTCTGAAAGTATCATTTTGCTAGGTCAGCTAGTGTAGCTGAAAAGAGCTGGCCAAGATTTTGGAAACAGAAGTTGATGTTTCAACCAGAAATTGAAACAGTGAGTTTAGTTTTATTTGCATCATGATATTAGCTCAGCCTGGAACTGTGAGGTTCCTCCCACCCAGAGCAATGTAACCACTTTTGAGGAGTCTGGACCTTAAGTCAGTAAACCTTCCAAATCAGAGTGTTACTGGCTGAGCTAGTCCAGGTCCATGTGACTACATTTCCCAAATCAGAGGTCCCTGGGAAGCTCAGTGGAAGAGCATCTGACCAGGTGCCTCTGCCTGGGTCCCTCACTGAGCCAGGAACTCTTCTGGGCCAGGCACCCAGCCCACCTCGGTGCAGGTGTGAGCTCAAAAAGGGATCTCCATGGATCTGAGGTGGTTTTCTGGTGAATCCAGTATCTCACCGTGGCTGTCCTGTCCTGTCCCAGTTCTGTTTTCCCTGTCATCGGGCAAGTTCAGCACTCACTTCCCCACAAGAAGCTCTTCAGTAACCACTGGAGTTGGGCTGCTTTGACACTGGGCAAAGTGAGGAATGTGGGTGAGTTTGAAAAATTCCCTTGAGAGCAGCAGTGGGAATTGAGGAGAGCCATATTCTGCAAGGGGTCCAGGCACTTGGGTTAGTGAGGCAGAGGGTGTTGTGGAAGATTCCTGGTGAGATGGCCCTGGCAGTGTCAGGAGGTGCAGGATTTGCTGTTGGCATGTCCCTGCAGGGCTGCAGTCTTTTGGACCAGGGCATATAAGATTTCAGTAGCTGTAAGAGAAACAAGTGTTGATCCTATCACAGTTATTCTGCATTTCAAACTTCATGTTTAGTGAAACCATCTGCATTTTGTTTTCTAGGTGTCTCAGACAATTGGAGCAATGTCATTCTCCATGCCTCATGACTGGGATAACAGAACCGTGTATTTGCATTCTCCATTCTCTACAGGACAGCACTGCATCCCACTTCATGGTTTGTAATCTTCACTCTGGTTTGGGGGTTTCCCCCTGCCCCTTCCTTTTTTCTCCCATGTTTGGTGGGGCAGGGAGGGTGTCCTGGTCACCAGGAGCTGGCTGAACAGGCCTGTGACTGTGCAGCACTGGTGGTTGTTTTCTCCATCTCCTCAGCATCTTTGGAGCTCAGTGTCCAGCTTTGGCAGAGGGGTGCATTGCTCAGGGATAGAAATTTCCCATGTGTAATGAAAAGATATGGCACATTGGGATGAGGAATCAGGAGAGCTGGCCCCTTCCCACAAGAACAGCTCCCCCAGGCTGTGCCCCAGCCGAGCTGTAGAAGGGGGAAGGAAAAGGGTGGGACCACTGGAAGTGTAGGAGGTGGATGGGAGCAGAAGGAATGTGATGTTGGAAGCCATTGGATACTTAATGCACAGGACACAACTCCATGTGAGCTCCTGCAGCACAGCTGTCCAGCTGCAGAGCCTGGAGCTGCCCCAGCCCCCATGGGGCTGCTCTGTGAGGTCGCTCAGCACAGGCTCTGGACCATCCTCACCTCAGACTCGCTGGGTTGGACTAAGAGACAAGCTGTGAATTGCATCATTTTATGACTCTGACAGAAATTAATTATCATTTCTTCCCTCCTCATGCATAACACTCCAGGGTCACAACTCTAGATTTACCTTCATGTCTGTGCAGCTCAGTCCATACCAGTGTTAGAAAAGCCATTTCAGTGGAATGTTACCGTTCACATCAAACAAAGCAGTTCTTTGTGTCACCAGGTTTATTTTTCATATTTGAGTTGTAGTCTGTCAATAAGCTGTTATTTATACAAAGATTTTGGGCTGCCCAGCTGGGACTGTTTCAGAGCCCTGCGTGAGCTTTGGAGCTTTGGAGCCAGTAGCAGCAGTGGGTAGTGACCACAGAGCAGGACCTTGTCAGCAGGCTCATCCTCTCAGCCTGCCTTTCTCTCCTCTCATGGCTTCCTGTACAGATGTCACTCAGTTTGTTCATTTTACCCACTCGTTAGGCAGTGAGGGGATTGTCACACTCCTGGTAGCTCCTGAAGCAGGAGAATTTGCCAGGAATGATGGCAGTGCCTTATCCTTGAACCAGCAGGGAATGGGAGCATGGCAGGGTGCTGAGCCACAGTGCAGGAACTTCTGTGCAAGCCTTTATCTTTTCTTTTAACCCAGCTGTTAAAAATGAGCAGTCAAGAGGGAGCAGATAAGAACTAGCTCATACAGTTGCAGATTAAAAGTCTTGCACCGTTTTTTGTTGTGCTACCAGAGTTTTTTTCATTATCTATGCAGTTCTTGTCACTGAAGAATTCCTGCTGTGTCTCCTTGTCTTTCACACTAGTCATTAGCACTGAGCTGGATGAGCTGATGATGGAAGCCCAGCTGCTGCAGGTTTCTTTGCCTGAGATCCAGGAGCTGTACCAGGCCCTGTTCACGAAGCAGAGCCCTGCCCTGCAGCCGGAGCAGAGGTCACCCAGCGCAGCCACAAGTGAGAAGGCAAGTGTCCAACAGCAGCACTGAGCTGGAGCACCCTGGGGAAGGGCTCTGGGGCTTCACAGGGCATTGTGTGTGTGGCTGCACTTCCATGAAAATACATTTTCCTTGTGCAAAAGGAGCCAAGAAGTCGATAAGAAATTAGTTACAAAATATTGAATACAATTTGTGGCCTAATACCTTTTTGAAATTTAGATAGGTGTTTAAGGTCAGTCTCTGTACTTTAAATACATCGTAGATTTCATAGAATTGCAAAATCCTAGACTGGTTTGGGTTGGAAGGGACCTTAAAGCTCATTTTGTTCCACCCCTTGCCATGGGCAGGGACACCTTCCACTAGACCAGATTGTTCCAAGTCCCATTCTGGCCTTGAGCACCTGATTCTTGTCCTATGTGGAGGCTTTCCAAGGAAGCTGCTGTGGAAGCTGTGGGCTCAGAGGCAGGAAATGAGGGTGGTTTTCTCTCTGAGTTCTGTCCTGGGGCTTGACCCTGCCCTTGGCTCCTCTTACACGTCTCATGCTGCTGAAAATGCAGCACTGTCAAACACTGCACTTGTAAACCTGTTCCTAAAATCATGGTATGGATAACAGGATAATGGGTGTTAGCTGCATACTTCCAACCTTCCCAAAATGTCTTTTCCATAGAATGAGTGTTGCCGAGGGAAAAAGGATGGGATTAGTTACATGGAGAGAAAACTGAAGCGGCGTTTTGAGAGAGAGAGCTTCTGTGGTGAGAAGAGGGCGAGAGTAAAAAAGATGAGAACGCCCAAAAAGAAGAAACTGAAACTGAATCACTCAAAGGATGTGTGCAGTAACAAACTGGAGAGAGAGCGGGAGCGGCTCCTGGAGCTGCAGCGTTCCAGCGACAGCCACTTGCTGCCCTCAGACATGTCGTTCTCGGAGCAGGAGGACTCTGAGGATGAGGATGCTATCTGCCCAGCTGTGAACTGCCTCCAGCCCGAGGGGGATGAGGTCAGGAGGGGCAGAGCCACCGTGGCGTTCCGAGTGCTGCTGGGATCTGGGACAGGGAGCTGCCCTGGGACTGTTTAACTGCAGAAAAGCTGTTCATGAGGAGAGGGGGAGGCTCTGGCTAACCCAGGGCCGGTGTCTGTGCAGCTGGGATGGGAGAGCTGACCCCACCTGCCCTGGGGCAGCTGTGAGGCGTCAGAACATCTGCAGACACCATGTCCATGGCTGCTCTTGGGATACGGTGTGCATGGGCTCTGTGGGTGGGGACAATGCCTGGGGCTCTGCTCAGGTCCATCCATGCTGGAAATGGAGAAGAGAGACATTGAGTCTCTGAGAGGTGGGAAAGCAATGGAGAGATAAGGGAGGGTGTGCCCTGCCCACAGCCCGGGAGAGCAGGGAGCACAGTGAATGTCCAGCACCAACCAGCTGTGGAACAGGACATTTCTCGTGTAAATAGACCGGGAGCCCCAGGATGAGCCACAAGTGTGGGGGCCTTTGCCTGGCCCTGCTCTGACCCTGTGTCTGCTCTTCACCAGGTCGACTGGGTCCAGTGCGACGGCAGCTGCAACCAGTGGTTCCACCAGGTGTGTGTGGGCATCTCCCCGGAGATGGCGGAGAAGGAGGATTACATCTGTGCCAGCTGCGCCGGGAAGGACGCCCAGCACCGAAAGTAAAACCCCACAAACCCTTCAGGACTCGAGCAAAGAAGGTTCCTGGTTTTCCAGTTAAGCCACAGGGGCTGGTTTAAGAACCAGATTGCAAATGGTGCTACTTCTATCCTTATGGGATCATTTTCCAGAACTCAAAACAATTTTTGACACTTTTGTATTTTCCCTTGATCTGTTTGTGGTTGTTGAGGTTTGAGATGCTGACTGTTTGCAGGGGTTTCCACCGATTGGGAAGGCATTTGACACATGCACCTTTATTGTACAGCATTCAGTTACCTCTGGGATTTACCAGCGTATTTAATTCAGCTTGGTTTGGGTGCAAAAACAAACAAACAAGAAAAACCCCTGCACCATTAATTTTTCAATAATCCTCTTTTGAGGAAATCCCTGTTTACTCTGTTAACTCTTTGGAAACTTTAGTTTTTTTCCACTTTGTTTTTCGTAGACTAGGTTTATTTATCTGAGCAATAACTTCTATGTCTGGTTTCAGTGACTGGAATGACAACTGAACAACGTGTTGCTTCTAGCATTGGTTGATGTACAGACAGCAAATGTTAGATCCTAGTGTCACTGAGGGCCCTGTGATGTAGAAGACAGGAAAAAAAAATCTGTAAAGTAATTGCCACAGCTGTATTTTGGCTTTCTCCTTTTTTGGGTAGCTTGTATCAAATGTTGCAGTTTATATTGTGGAATAAACCCCTGGTTATGTTATAAAATTAAATGTTGTTGTTTTTTAGAGAGTTTGAAATGCAGTTTTATTTCCCTCTGAATCCACACAGCATCTCTGGGTTCTCATAGCCAAGAAATAACCACCTTCCAAAGAGGCAGTGCAGAAGGTGTGGTCGTTCTTGTCTGCTCAGGTTTGGAAGGAGGAAGGAAGTCAAAATGTTATACCAAAAAGGAAAAAAAAAAAAAGCTTTTCCAAGATTTTTGCAAAGCTTTTCCAAAGGTGAAATTATTTGCAGGTCGAATGCATGAAGAATTGAAGGTACAGTTTGGGACTTGGTAGGGGCAGGAATGGGGGGTTCACCCAGGAGGCAAAGGTGTGGGGCAGCCTCTCCTGCCAGCCCTGCCCAGCTGCAGCAAAGGAGAGACCTCCCCTCACTGCCTGGGCTGGTGGCCACAGTCACCTTCTGTGTGGCACTCAGGGAGCTGGCTCTGCACAGCCTGTGCTGGTGGCCACAGCAAGCTCTGCTCTGCCTCTGGGTGGACTCCCCTCAGCTGCTTCTGCCTGCATTTAGCCCAGAAGCCTGAGGAATGAGAATTCTGGTTCTCCCAAAGGCTTTTCAGGGGCTGTAGCTGGGGCACTGCAGGTGTGGCACCACAGTGCTGCCAGAGGAGACTGGAGCTCTGAGCAGCACAGCTTGAGTGTTCAGGCCCACAAGGCATTTCCCACACGGGGCTGCACCCAAAATCCCTTGGAGAGCAATCACTCTCCAGCTGCAGAGCACAGCTGGAAGTGGCCTGGGGACAGGGATGTGCCTCCAGGGCCTGCCAGAGGTGGAACTTCTGGAGCCCAGGGAGATGGGAGGGCTGGAGATCTTTGTCTCAGGGAGAGCACTCTCCGTGACAGTTTGTCCTCACCAGAAGCGTGGTGGGCTTGGTGCTCTCTCCACTCATCACCAGAAGGAATTTGCTGGTAAGGTTTTTCCCTGCTGGTTTTACCTCTTTTCCTCTGGGCAGGAGTGCACAGAGTCACTGGGGTAGGGCAGAGCCTTGGATCATCTGTAGCTGATGGTGACATGGAGGGCCTGTGGGTGGGATCAGAACTGTGCAGGAATTTGGTCCCACATGGGTGTGGTTAGCTGGGGGTTTTTGTTTGTTTTGGTTGGTTTGTTTGTTTGTTTTCAGGTGGGGTTTTTTTGTGGTGTTTTTGTGTTTTGTTTTGTTTTGTTTTTTTAACATTAATTTTATCTTGTTAAAAGAATCTTCAGCCTGACCCAAGTGATCTGTCTGAAAGTGCTGGTGGGGGGCAGAGCCTTGAGCCTGTGTACATGAGTTGTGTCTATGCTTCCATGGTATAACTGGTCCTTTTTATTTAAGTACCAAAAGGAGGCTTTGAGAAATGGGGTTTTTTCCTCTTTTTGCTTGGAAGAATCTCAGTGCAATGCTGAGATAACTGTCTGAGCTGGGGAAAAACATTGCTCTGTAATAACTTCCTTTCAGAGGCGGCACACAGACAAACTGGAGCTGGAGCTGGAAATGGAGCTGGCACAGTGTCTGATGCAGCTGAAGCATTACAGATGTTTCTTTGAGTCCCTTTTTTTTTTTTTTTCTATTGAAGAAATGGCTGTTTATCCAAAAGTGCCAGAGGAAATGGGATGCAGTTAAGTTCAGCGTGATGGTTCCATACAGGACCAACCATTGTCAGTTTGGGGACTCAGGGTGGTCAGAGGAGACTTCTGGCATCCCAACAGCAGCATTTATTATCAGGATTATTGACTGCAGTCGAATTGGAGTGCAACTTTTTAGAAATGACTGCATTGTTGCTTGAAATTTTTCAAGAAATTGAACCCCCCCATCTGTGGGTGACCTGTGCCTGCAGCCTAGGACTGCTGAAGGATTGGTGTCTTACTTCCTGCTGGAGTTGTGACTCCTGGACAGTGTCTGGAGGCTGGAAGAGGTGACAGTGCCTGCCATGCTCTTGGGTTTCATCCCCATGTGGATGCCCAGACTTGATGAAATCAGGGTTTGATTTCTGTTAAACAAAACAAGAGAGAGGTCACTTTGGGGTGCAGGAAGAAGGTCTCTCTCACATCATTCTGCTGCTTTTTAAATTTTATTTATCTTTATAATGTAGCACCCAAGTACATCAAACCTCCCTGGATTGCTCAGATGCTAAATCTTTGTTTAATAAGAATAGTTAGTTATATTAGTTAGTCATTAGTTTAGTCATAAAACAGGACAAAAATGAAATCAAGTAGCCCTACCTGTGGATTTGAGGCTGAAAACTCTGGTTTAAAGCCTGCCTGTACCATATGCCAAGACCCTGAGATTGTACCTGTTGTGCCACCTTTAGTCCATGGGATGTGCCCTGTGTTGTGTCATACCCCAGGAGCATCAGAGCAATCCAGAGTGGTCACACAGCACCAATAACTCACCCAAGGAAGAGGCAGGGCTTTGATTCCACCTGTTCAGGTGCTACAAAGATGCTCCAAGGGATGTAGCAGCTCTGCTTTGGAGCCAGGCTGGGAGGGCTGGGGGTGTTCAGCCTGGAGAACAGAAGGCTCCAGGGAGAGCTCAGAGCCCCTTTGAGGGCCTAAAGGGGCTCCAGGAGAGCTGGAGAGGGACTGGGATGAGGGTCTGGAGGGACAGGCAGGACAAGGGGGAATGGCTTCCACTGATGGGATATTGGAAAGGGATTGTTCCCTGTGAGAGTGCTGAGGCCCTGGCACAGGTGCCCAGAGAAGCTGTGGCTGCCCCTGGATCCCTGGAAGTGTCCAAGGCCAGGTTGGATGGGGCTTGGAGCACCCTGAGGCAATGGAAGGTGTCCCTGCCATGGCAGGGGGTGGAACTGGATGAGCTTTAAGGTACCTTCTAACCCAAACCAGCCTGGGATTCTGTGATTCTATCAACTTATCCTCTGGATACAGAACATGGAATTCATTCGAAAACTCTCCATCATCTGGGATTTAGGGAAGACAAAACCCACGTTGGAGAGCATTTGCTGGGTGTTTGGGCTGCTCCAGAGTCAGTGCAGCTCAGGGAATTGGGGCTTCCAGCAGGGATTCAGCTGCCAAGGACCCTGCCAGGGCATGCAAAACACCAACAAATGGGAATGAGGAAGGTTTTGGCTGCAGGAGATACATCTGTAGGACACAAGTAAACGTGTCAACCCAGGATTCAGGAAGGAACTGTCTCCAGAATGCACACAAAGCAACATGAAGAGCTTACAGGGCTTTTCTGTGAATCTAGAAATGAGTGTGCTGTTCTGAGAGAGTGGCTGAAGTACAGCCCTGACAAATGGCATTATCCTTCATTCAGAAGGGAACAAGTCTCATACTGAGAGCTCTCCTTGAGGATGTGAACACCTCAGTCTATGAAGAAACAGCTCCTCACTGAGAGCAGCATCAATGGAAATAAAAGTCTGTCTGGAAGAGGAGATAAAGCAGCCACAGGAGAAGAATGCAAAGGCAGGTTCAATACTCAGCTGCTTTGAGAGACAGACAAGACTGGCATCAGGGAGGTCCTGCAAAAAGGCCTTGGGTAGAAAGAACAAATATTTTACGACAAAAAGAAAAGCCTGTGTGATCATGTGATGGACTGCCAGGTCCAAAATTTTGCTTGCTGAGAGGAAGGTTTGCTGCAAGGTGGTTGAAAAGAAATAGTGATGTAGTCTAAATTCAGAGGTACCCTAATTCAAAGGCTCCTTGTGCACCTCAGTTTTTCAAGTTCTAAAAAACTGCTTACAGTAGTGTTTTAAAGGAATTAACTGTTTGTTTAATCATAATACTGGGCCAGATTTTTTATATATATATTAATGTGTGTGTGCTCTTGTCCCTTGAAATCTGTGAGAGTCAGGCTTCTAAGCAGGTATAAGTTAAACCAGCAGCCTCCTCTCTAAAGCACATGGAATTCACTTGAAGAGTCTCTCCATCGTCTAGGCTTTAATGAATATAAAACCAATATTGGAGAGTGTGGGTCAAGTGTTTGGGCTGCTTTGGTGTCTGATGCAGTCGGACACGAAATGATCACACAGAGACCTGGAATCTTTTGAGATGCAGCCCTGAGGCCAAAAAGGGGCCTTTGTTTATTAATTTCCAAATATATACTTTTATCAAGGTGACAATGGATTGGAAGGTGAAATTCCCCCCTCTCAACCACATTGGTCAATCAGACTATCAATCACATTCTCCTCCCATCTGAAGGAATGCAAACATTGGCCATATTTACAAAAGTCAATTCTTTGTTTATGTTAAAGGGCATGGGAAAGTGAGAAACTCTGACTCCAACATGAAACATCAGAAGGCTAAGAAAATTCTGGGTGACAGGTGTCTGTTGGGATTTTGGATTTTTGTGGTTTTGTTACTGTCTGGAGTTAAATTTTAACCAAGCAGGGGACAGGCTGGGCTAACACCTTCTAACTCAGGCAGATCCTTTGCCTGCTCCATGTACTGCCCTGATATTCCTTGGGCGGTTTTTGCTGGTTCTAGTAGTCCTGTGCCACCTTCCTGTGGAGTCTTCCTTGGCATGGGCCTGTGGGGGGAGCTCAGAGCTGTGCTTTGAGCTGAAACAGCAAAGGGAGAAACAGGGAGTTCATCATAAAATACCTTTGCGTACCAAGAATGTCTTTTTGTGGTGAGGGAACTGTCCTCCCTAAAGAAGGTCAGAAGAAGGGATGACAGAACTGGGATTGGGCTTGGAGACAGAAGTATTTGACCAGCAAACTCTGAGTGCTGACTATTCATGAGGGATCCCTGCAGAAACCTGTGCAGAACCTGTGCAATGCCCAAACGGGTGGGAATGCAAACCTGGAAAAGCCTGGAAGATTCAAATAAGTGGAGTTTCTACAAATGCAGAAGGATGTGTTGGCACATTCAGAGTGGTTATGCATCACCAGCTAAAAGGAGGATGGGCTAGACTGGCATTGCTCTGGGATATTCCTCCTCTCCCTAAACCTCATCCTCTTTTTTTGCAATGTGTTTGTAAGGCAGAGGAAACAGTTGCCATTTATGATAATTTTTGTCCCTTACTAACAGATACTTGCAGAGATGTCTCAGATATGATGCTGGCAGTGACAGCCTGTTGTGATGGAATCAGAGAATCCCAGACTCAGTAGGGTTGGAAAAGCCCTCCAAGACCATCAAGTCCAGCCATTCCTCAGCACTGCCATGTTCACCACTAACCCATGTCCCCAGGTGCCACATCCACACATCTTTTGAACACTTCCAGGGATGGTGACTCCACCACTGCCCTGGGGAGCTGTGCCAGGGCCTGACCACCCTTTTGCAAAGAAATTTTCCCCTCATACCCAACCTGAACCTCCCCTGTAGCAACTTGAGGCTGCTGCTTCTTGTCCCTTGTTTCCTGGGAGAAGAGGTCTGGACCTCCTGCCTCACTGATTTTGGTACAGCAGCAGCTCACTTGTGTTTTCCACTAAGCCAAAATCCTGGGACAGTGCAGAGATGAATGATGACCCTGGGCTTGCAGAAGTTACACTTACATAAATATGTATTTATTCCTGCAGCAGAAGCAGCAATTTGGATTGGGAAGAACAAGAGAGAAAAATAAAATAGTCCCCTTGCAGAGACCTCTCTGGGGCCAGCAATGACAGAGGCATGGCATGAGCTCCCTGGCTGTGCCACTCAGGGCAGGCCCAGTCTGGGTTCAGCAGCGTGGCTGAAAAGTGCCCTTCTCTTGCTACAAAAATCCCAGCTTGTCATGGTTTTGCCCATGGAACTGGGAACTGCTATCCCCATCCCAAAACACAACTCCATCACCATTCCTCAGGTCAGAAACCCACTTTGTATGGGTCAATACCACTGTTTAACACTTGTAATGCTGTGTAAAATTGCTTATACTTCCTAAATAAACAGCTGCAGAAAACACAGGTGGGCCCCTCAAGGCTCATGTTGAGTGCTCACCACATCTACGTGTGGGAAAAGAGGTTGTGAGGGACTCAAGGCTTTTCCTCCCTATGACTGGTCCCTGCACCCCGGGGGGGTCCCTGCTCAGGGCTCCACTGGACTCTCTGGGGGCTCCAGGTGCTCCACAGGACCCTGGGCACTGCCTCTGTCCCCTGCTCTCCCTGTGGCATCCCACCCTCACGGGGTAGGGAGCACCCAAGGTCCCTAGATGCTCCTGGTGGAAAAGGACAAAAGTCAGAGGGTCCACCAAAAATCAAAGTTTTATTAGTAAATCACACATTTGTCATGGAAATTGCTGTGTTAATCCCAGATCTACTATATAAGCCCATGGCAGTGGGGTTTGGATAAAGGGGTAGGAGGAAAGAGAAGAGAGGAAGGAAGAGATTTATTAAAGAGCGGGGGAGAGAGTAATCAATCAATCAATGAGCAGTCCTAGTTCCAGCATGTTGATCCTGCTGTCCATGGGATGTCCAGGGTCCTGCCTGAGGGGTTGCATTTTCCGGACAGGTTTCCCCAGCCTGACCCAGGTTCCTCGCTTTCCATGCCAATGAGTTCTCCTGCACAGTCCCTCCTTTCGGACCCTCCTGGACATGCCGGGGAACTTTGAGGGTGTTGATGGTGCACAGCCCGTGCCTCTGCTCGGCCTCCCTCCCGCGCCGGTGCCGCACTGGGCTGTGCCGATCCCCAGAAGTACAACAAGGAGGTTTGTCGCAGGGTCCCTTGTCCAGCCCCTGTGCTGCTCCTGGCGGGGTGTTTGTTCATCATTCCCGGCCCTTCCCGAGCTGCTCGGGGACATTCCCGGACCCGGGACGGCCGCGCCCCCGCGGTCCGCCAAGCCGCCGGGGGGCGCTGTGCGCCGGTGCCTGCCCNGGTGGAGACGCTGACGGGGATCCTGTGCCCGGTGCAGGCGGTGCGAGCCGCTGCCGAGGAGCAGGTGAAGGTGCTGGAGGTGACGGAGGGTGAGTGAGGGCCGCGCTGAGGGGATGAGGGGGACCCCAGGCCGTCGCCGCAGCTATTCCCGGTACCGGCGCCTCATGGCTGCGCCCTGGCCTCGGTCGAAACTTCCAGCCTCGTCGCTCGGGCCGACGGGAGCAGGCGGCTGTGGCTGGGTTCCTGCCGGCTGTCGGCGTGTGCGCGATGTCTGTCACGGAATCACAGAATAGTTGGGGCTTGAAGGGACCTTTGGAGATCGTTCAGGCCAAGCCCCTGTCCAGGCAGGATCACCTGGAGCAGGTGATACAGGGACACGGCCGGCTGGGCTTGGCATGTCTCCAGAGAGCGATCTCCCTGGGGAGCTGTTCCAGTGCTCTGTCTCCCTGAACGTAAAGAAGTTCTTCCTCATGTTGAGGTGGAACTTCTTGTCGTTTAGTTTATGGCCATCGCTCCTTGTCCTGTCGCTGGCACTACTGAAAAGAGTCTGGCACCAACCTCTTGGCGCCCGCCGTGGCGGAATACTTGTATGCATTGCTGAGATTTCCCTTTCAGTCTTCTCTAGACTAAACCAAGCCCAGCTCCCACAGTCTCTGCTCACCAGAGGGATGGATGCTCCAGACCCCTCATCATCTTTGTGGCCTCACTGGACCCGCTCCAGTAGCTCCTTGTCTTTCTCCGGAGCAGCCCCGGCGCAGGGCTCGGTGCCCGGAGGGCCGGGCTGGCTCCCGCCTGCAGCGGGGTCACGGCGGGGCGTGTTCGGGGCACTGCTCTGGTCAGGGGGGCAGGAGGGCTCTGGCCGGGGATGGGTGTGGGGTAGTGTGTGAGATCTGAGCACCAAGGACCGCTCGGAGCTCACCAGGGGTAGGGCGTGGAGGGGCCAGGGTGGTGAAGCAGCAGGGCTGTTGCTCTGGGCACCTTGTTCCGCCTCAGCTGGAGTGCCCAGGGTTGGTCACATGAGGGTCATGGAGAGCCCTTCCATCTGTAGACTCTGGCCTGCTCCCACACGGATCCTTTTCACCTCTGGATGTGTGTTCTGGTGTGTGCCCCTGTGCTGCAGGTGGTCATTTGCACATGGTGTGTTTGAGGTTGAGGATGGTCAGGATGTAGCTGTGCCCTCGTCCAGTGTGAAACTCCAGTGACAGACCACTGTCTGTTATGGAAAGCTGAGGACAAGCAGGACACTGGAGCTGGATGGCAACTGGCTTATGGCTTTGGAAAGAGAGATTTTAAATGAGCAAACACCCTAAGTTCAAGCACTGTCTAATCATTCCATTACTCCTTTGGCCTTTTCCTGGTGGCACTAGGTTAGTTCATGCACTGGCTGCTTTTTATGTGTGGAAGATACATTTAAAAACCTATTAATGCTAACATTTTATTTTGCTTCAGCCCAAATGACTGGTGTTTCTAGAAACCACGGGAAGAACCACTGCTGTGATGGGAGCTGGAGAGTGCAGCACTGCAACCCCAGGCCTGACGTTTTGTCTGTGGCCTGGCAGCTTGATGGGCTGGTTGTTTGTGGACCCTCCTGGAAATTTTGCCTTACCTTTAGTCTGATTGCACTATTCTGAAGGTGTTTGGTGAACTCTTTCTGTTCCTGAACTTCAGCTGAGAGGTGTTACCAGAGGCAGTTTGTGGTACAAAGAGGGAAGGTGTAAGGTGAGACAGGGTGAAGAGTGGTGGTGTGATTTTGCTGCTCTGGGAGTGAAGGCAGGCAGATTGTTTGATAAAATGTTTGTTGTTGTGTATTCCCTTAACGTGCTTGTACCACACTCAGCTTAGCTCTTCCTGGCATTGCCAGGAATTCTGTGTGCTGCCCCCACAGCTCCTGGAGTTTTACTGAGTGGTTTGATGATGTTGCAGCAGCACAGGTCTGGAAGTGCTGGGAGGTTCATTGACCGTAGAACCTTGGCCTTCACAGCTACTACTTCAGTGGCAGCTTCTTCCCAAAGAGTCTGAACTTTCCACAGTTGTTTGGGTGACAGATTTCCAGAGAAAAATGTTTTCTGAGGGTTCTAGGCAATGCATGTCCCTGAGGTGCCTTTGGGAGCCCAGGATTGCAGAATTGCTTTTAGTGGATGTTAGGGTAAGAGGAAAGGAGTAATCTGCCCCTCTATTTTGTCGTGTTTTTACAAATCTGCTGAAGTTCCTGATACTTCTCTGCAGCTGTAAGGCCAGAACTCTGAGGTGTGGTGTAGGATCTGTCCCTGTGACTTGGAGGAGGCTGCAGAACACCTGCACAAGCAGTTTGTTCCCAAACTGGAGGGGAGGCAGTTGATGTCCTGAGGGCAGAGCTGCAGTCCAGAGAGCCCTGCAGGAACAGAGCCAGAGGAATTCAGCAAGGACAGACTGCACGTTCTGCTCCTGGGACATCCCACTGCTGGGATGTGGGTCAGGCACTGCCTGGCCCTGGAGCAGCTTTGGGACAAAGGGCCAGGAAATACCAGTGGCTGGGGAGTTGGGATTGACACACTGAGCAGTGTGCCCTGAAGGCCACCTGTGTGCCCTGAAGGCCAGCTGTGTGCCCTGAAGGCCAGCTGTGTGCCGGGCTGGCTGAGCAGGATCAGAGGCAGTGATCAGCCCTCTCTAGTCACTGCTCCTTAGACCACACCTGCAATTCCTGGGCAGTTCTGCTCCCTCTCCCCCTGGTGAGGTACAGCAACAAAGGGGAGTGAGTTCAGCAAAGGGTCGTGGGTTGGGTGGGGGAATTGCAGCACCCCCCACATGAGGTGATGCTGGGGTGGCAGGGTTTTCCACTGAGGAAGCAAGAGGGTTTTGGGGATGGGTCTGACAGCAGTGTCTGGTAATTATGAGGAGATTGTTGGGACACTGAGAGGTGGAAGAGGATGAGAGATAAATGGGCACGAACTTGAAACAAGACGTTCCAGCTGGATATAAGGAGTTTTTAAGCAGATTGTCTGTAAAAACTGTGTTGTTTCCATCCTTGAGTATCTTCAAGACCTGCCAAGAAAATCTGAGCACCCTGGTCTAATGCTGCAGATTCTGCTTTGACCATGGGGGTTTGACTGGAAACCTCCCGAGGTCTCTTTCAGGGAATTATTTTGCACACCTTTGATTCCTTCCCTCTTGTATTAGTCAAGCAGCATGGGAAGAATAAGCTGTATTCTCCTTTCTGTGCTGTCTTTGGTATAGAGAAGCTTGCAAAAACCAAGAGGAGGAGCTACAGAAATCTGGTATGTGCCAGCACCATATTATTGAGGTAGAGAAATGTAGATCATGTGTGTCACAAGTACTTACTTTAAAAGAGCAAAAAATGTATCATTAAGCGGCACGAAGAAGACGCTGAAGTAGAAGTGAAGGAGTAGAAAAGAGCACAAGTGTTGGCACTTTTAATGCAAAACAAATGAAAGTAGGGCAAAAAGAGACTGAGGAAGAGCTAGTTAAAGTCATAAAAACCTCTGCACCTTTCAGAGGTGTTGAAAGCCAGCGACTGACTTGGGAAAGTACATTCAGTACAGAAGGACTGCAGAAGAGCCAAATTCCTTGTGCTGATGTTGGCTTGACTTGTGACATTGAGGAGCCTCTCCAGGAGACATGCTGGGGAATCCATGTCAGATTGAAGCCCGAGTAGAAGCAGTTCCACTTACCAGCTTGCCATAAACAGCAAGTGCTAAAGAATGGATCTCCCAGAGTTTAATGGGATTCAAACATTCAATTACTGTGCAAAAGTTGGGCTATAAAACACCACCTAGGGACCAGCTAAGTCTTAAGCTGGTAAACATGGGACAGCCTTTAGGGTGGGCTCCAAGGTGAGGAGCAGCAGGGGGTGGTACAGGGGAGTGGGAATGGGTTTTGCACTGCCTGTTATGGTTAAAATTCAGCAGTTGGGATGAGAAGAGACAGGCACATGAAATTGTTGTGGCAGAAGAATTGTTTGTAAGAGTGCTGGGGCTCCCAAAAAACTCTTAGGAAGTTCACTTGCTGAAATCTTTTGCAGAAACTGAGCTGCTGAGCACAGCTCTTGACTGGCAGGGTCAGGAGTCCCGGGTGAAGCTGAGCTGCTCAGCACATCTGTAAATGATGTGGAACGGAGTGAATAGTGGTGGGACAAAATTGCTGATAGTGCTGCTCGGTCTGGCCAGAGTGAGAATCAGTGGCACAAATTACAGGATGATTTTACAAGGTGTGTTGAGTGCAGATACTGAAGCTAGTCAGTGTTGGTCAGCAGAGTACTGTTGGGGGAGGGGGAGACAGTCCAGATAATGCCCTAAAAATTTCTGGGCGGTCCTAACTATTGTCCCTGGGAGAAGAAATCCCATTGTGTGTGTGGAGAGTTCCCTGAAAATACCCAATCACTGCTCTGTCATGCTCCAAAAGCCAAATGGACCGTTAAGGAGGGAATAGAGAACAAAGCCGACATAAATTCCTCATGCTTCCACAGCCAGTGCTGCATGCATTACTGGCCTGCTGCTCTGGCAGGGATCAAGCAGGGCAGCAGAAAGGCAGCACAGACACTTGCAGAGGTGTGAAAAAGCTGCTTTTTTCAAAGGACCTAATCCATTGGCTTTTCTGCCTGGGAAAGGGTTAGCGGAGATGGAGGCCCTGAAATAATAAGCTACAGAGAAGGTGAGTGAGGAGGGATTGTTTGTCCATAAAAGCTGAGATCACAGAATCATGGAATATCCTGGGCTGCCAGAGGAGATGAATCTGAAACAGGCAGAATTAGGCTGTTGCCCCAGTGTGCAAACCGTGGAATTCATCACTGCTGGATGTTAGAAGTAGAAATGGTTTTATAATGATTTAACGTTTCTGGAGGAAAAGAACTCATCAAGAACCGTTGAACACAGTGGTTGGATATAACACCCACTTCAGGAGGTTCCTAGTGCCAGCATTTCCTTGGGGGTATTGGGGCAGCATTGCTCTGCCCCCACCTCTTTTCCTAAGCTGCTCACAGATTGGGTTGTATAATGTGGTTAAGCCAATGCAGCTGTTGGCTCTCCTGTGTGGTGTGTGCTGCCCTCTCTTCCAGGCGGGTTTTAGCCGGGGCAGGATGGTTCAGGTGTTTAGACAATGCAGTTGGGCTCCCTGAAGCAGGTTGACAGTGGATCTGGCTGGTGCTTGTACAAGGAGATGAGTAGGAGTGCACAGTCAAAGCCTCTGGAACAGGCTGAACTGCTCAAGGGGAGTCTCCTGTCTGACTCCATACACGTGCTCTGGAGGAATATGGGATCTCTCCTCTGGATTAAGGACATGGCAGCAGTTTCTTCCCACCACGTCACCCTTTGGCAACTGCTAGACATGTCCTCAGCCACTCAGTCTCTCACCTGCTTCTGCATCTTCTGTCTGCTGAGGAAACACACCACTTGGGAGCTTGGGGATGGGAGATGCATTACTGTAGGTCTCTGGAAAGAGGAGAGCTCACCTGGTGACCTTTGTTGCCTCTAGATTTTAGTGGAACATAAATAAAGGCAATGCCTGAGACTGTAGGAGGAAGGCAGAGAAAGGAGAGCTGCAGCTGTGGGGTGGTGCTGCTGTGAGTGTGTCTAACTTGGCTTGCCTGTGGTATCAGCGTGTTGCTGGTGAGGGGAGGTTTCTGTTCCCTTTATCTGGTCCATCCAGGTAGCACCATGCACCACCCCAGTGGTGTGCACTGCTGCCACTGTCAGGACCTGAGGATAATTACCAAGCGTGGAAAAACGATCTCTTCCTCTTGGTCTTACTGTATTGCAGAGCATGTGTGGAGCCCAAGTGATCTCCAGGAATGCCAGAGCAGGGCAGTGGCACTCTGAGGGCAGTTCATGTCCAGCAGGAGGGCTCAGAGTGCTGAGAATCACACACTATTCTGAGTTGGAATGGACCCACAAGGATCATCCAGGCCAGCTCTGTTCAATAGCTTCAACCCTATGGAGAGGAGCAGTGTCTGCCACACAGTCCTCTAAATTATGTGGATAAGGGGATTTAATGGCAGCTTCTCAGATAGCTGGAAAACACTGCTCCCTGCTTGCCAGGTTAGATACCAGGTTTGATGTTTTATTTCGTTTCTGAGCTGTCAGCTCTTGTGCTCTGGAAACGTGGTGGTGAGAGATGAATGGCTCCAGGCTGGAGAATTGCCTTTCTTTTGCCTGTCTGCCTTATGTGATTCTGTGTGTCCTTTTTGCAGGTAAAAAGGCATCACAAGGCCATCTTCAGCACAGTTTGTGTTGTGACACCCCATGTGTGAAAAGGTGCCTTCAGCTCAGTCCTTTACAAGATTTTTTGTTGCCAGAAGCTGAGATGTGCAGGTGGCTGCTGACCCTGGCAGATTGACTCCTGTGTCAGTCTGGGCATGCTGACCCTCTTGTCCATCTTGTTTGAGACTAGTCCTGTTTAGGAGACAACCAGTGCTTTGGTTTGAGTGTGATTTCAGCGTGGAAGATTGGCTTTATGGGTCTTGTTAATGTTCTTTCACTATCTCCTCTTCCAGAGCAGGTGGCTCAGCACGATGCTTTAAAACTCATTGATTCTCTGACAATATTTTCATGATACAGTTTGCTGTCTGTTTGTACCAGAACACCTACAGCTACCATAATGGCACAAAACGTATTGCATCACTTGTGCTTCCCTGGTTCAGCATGTTTTTGCTTATGGTCAGCTCCTTCCCAACAGACCTGCTTTAATATGGCTTCAGGAGGGATTTCAGTGTTGCATCAGGTGCTCTGTGAATACATAATTTTACGCCATAAATCCAAGCATTGTTTGGAAGGAGAGATTCTGGAGAATATAAAGACATTACTGCAACATGTGGTTGTGTGATGCACTTTTGGCTGTAACTTGAATTGTAGTAGAGTGAGTGATGGGCAAAAGGGCGTGGAAGTCCTGTGGGTGGATTGATCTCAGTTCATAACAGGAGTAAACTTTGACATTGAACTGATCTGTAACAGGGAAGTTGAAACAAGAAATGGCCACATTGCAATGTATGATACTGCCTGTCTGGAAGAAAGGTTATTCACAGCAGCAAACTAGTGTTCGCTTTTTAAAATGCTGGAATTATGTTGAATGTAGAGAGAAGCTGTGAAGAAGGGATTTCAAAGGAGATACTTAAAACCAGCACAGCTGCTGGAGAAGTCTGACCTCAATCTTTCTGGTTTTTGCTGAGAAATGAGGAAAATACTAATGTAGTTTTAGAGGTGTGCTAACAAAAGGAGTGCTTTTGGAGCAGTTCTTGAGCATCATGATGGAGGATGAAGAAGTTCCTCAAAGCAGTAGAGTGTCAGAACTCCAGCTAAGCATTAGATTCTTGCTTGGTGTTTCCTCCTAGTCTGTCTGCAGATCCCCATCCTGTTCTGTGCTGGTCTGATCTTGTGGCTAACTCTGCTTTGAGCAGGAGATTGGAGTGGGTGACCTCCCGAGGTCCCTTACAACCCAAGTCACTTTATGATGATGTTACTGAAAGCCAGTCCTGTGGAAAACGTCTGTGCCTGTGTGTCTGAGGACCACAATGCACAAGGCTGGGCAAGTACTGTGCAAAGGGAACTCAGTTTCTGGTGCTGCTGTGGTGGTGGTGAGATCCAGCCTCTGCAGTCCAAGTGTTGCTTTAGGTTGCAGTGTCAGTGGCCGTGGATTCACCACCTGGATTCACCAGACTGGCTGCAGCAGCTGCTGCAGCCCCTTCCTCCACCTCACCCCGTCTCTGCCCTCAGGAGAGACAATGAAAGGGAGCTCTAACAGCTCCTAAACCAGCTCTGTGTGCATGTGCTGAGCTGACTTGGTCAGTGCTGACCCACTGCAACTAGGCAGATAGGTACAAAAGATTCAGTAGAAACTTCTGCTCATGTATTCAGTAGAAACTTCTGCTCATGTATACTTCCTGCTTGCTTAGTAGTAATTTTTGGTTTTATGTGGCTTAGTTTTGCAAAAATGTTGAGGGTGAAGAGGTTACATGAACTGGTTACATGGTAGATAGAGCTTGTTGTGAAGGAGGAGAGTTTGATTTTATTAATATTGAGGTTAATGAAGAAGAAAAGCAGAGCTGGGAGAAAATGTGTTTGCTAAGTGCTCTCTGTGCCAGGCCCTTCATTAAAAGCTTCTAATGTTTGAGGTTTACAGAATTTGTCTTGGGGAGAGGACTTGGTATTTCTGATATCTCAAATCTACAAAATATAAGTGAAGGAATTGCCTATCAAGGTGCATTTGAACAGCATTTACCCATGATAAAGATAAAAGTTTTCAGCCAACAGGGAAAAAAATCCAGTAATAAACCAATCCTTTGAGAAAAGAGGAGCCAGTGAGCTGTATGAGGATCAGTGTAATAGCAGGCCCTGGAAAGATTCTTGGACAGCTCCTTAAACAGCTTGTCAGTGTCTATAACAATAGGATAAATAGTTGCTACACAACTAGTACTGTTTTATGTGATCTGTTCTTGATAAATCCATCTAATTTTGGTTTGACAGGCGAGCTGGCTTATTGCTTAAACAAGTGCTGGGTGTGAATGATCTGAATTCAGCAGGATTCCTGATAGGAATTTACCACAGTGGTAATTTATCAGTTAAGAAGATATAGTTTTGTCATATTTTTAAGCAGGATATCAGGCTGAAAACCTGGGCAGGGGACAGGGGGTTGTCAGTAACTTATTGTCAGACCCAAGAGGATTTTATGACAGAACCCTTGGTCACTGCAGCAGTGAGTGTATCTGGTGTCCCAACAATGGCACTGCCTGGGGAGCAGAACTGAGGTGTTGGAAAATGGGGAAACTAAATATTGTAAATCACAGGCAGAGCACTGTATGCAGAGAGAATACATCAAATGCATGTATGTAAACAAATTAAGGCTTGTGAACTACAAGAGTGAGTTGTAGCTGTGTGAAGCTGTTGCAGTTACCCTGACTTCCTTTATACCTATTTTTACCCTTTTTAGCTTTCTATTTATACTCTTTATAGCCTTCCAACTTACCCTTTAAAGATGGGGCTGAAATGCAATGCCTCATTTGAGCATGGAAATTGCAGATAGCACATAGAATAATGACTGCTTTAGTTAAGAGAAGTATTATGTTAAGTACATCTTGGAATGAGGCTCCCTGCTTTCACAGCTGGGATAAGAGGGTTATTTTCCTCTTTCTTAAATGCATGATCTATGAAGAAAGGGTAAAGGAACTGGATATGTTCAGTGTGTGCTGAGGAAAGTGAGAGGCAATTATCTCCCAACCCAGAAAAGCCTCTTAGCAGTGAGGTGGGTATTAGGAGATGTTCAATAACCATTTGTGAAGCAGTCATATGTGCTGCTGAGGGAAGTCACAGAACTCCCTTTGAGAAGAATTTTCAGTCTGTTTTTGTCAGGGATGCTGTCAGCACCTTTAGCCTGTCTGCAGGAGGCAGGGTGTGCTGACAGGACCCCGGGGCATAACTTCTGCTCCACAGCTTGTAAGAGCTAAAATGTCACAAATGTGTTTCTTAAGCAGACTAGTGAAATTAAGTGAAGTATTTAGGACAGTTATCAGCTGCCTGGAACTTAAAATTGCAATTTTAAGCAAATTTATTGGGTTGTATGGATTTACCATACCAGAATAGCTGTACTTCCTGGCTTTTATTTCCTGTGCTCAGCATCAACAGAATTGTTACAAGTGTTTGAAATTTTGCTTTTGTCATGGAGCTTTCTTGGCAAGAGCTTTCTTCGACAAGAAGCCATTGCATTTTCTGGACAGATTCTTTGCAGGAGAAGGTCTCACAGCCCCGAGGATTGTCCAGGCAGTGCTGGTGTCACTGTGCTGGGCAGGGTTTGCTCAGGAAGGTGTTTGGTGTGCCCTGGGCAGTCGCAGGGTGAGGGCTGGGACAGCTGAAGCGATGCCTGCACATCCCTGTGGATGAACCCAGGCTGTCCAGAAAGGGACTGCTGGCTGCCAGTCTGCTGCTGTCTTGCTCCATCCTGGATCTCTCCTGTAGGAACTTGAGTAATGATTTTACATCGTAGATAGGATTTTTATATATGTAATTAAAGTTTAAATAATTTATTTGTTACTAGTCTGCATTGCAAAATTTTTTGCCCGTGAGAGAAGAAAATAAAATGCCAAGACATTAAATGAAGTTTTTGTGGAGAGCACAGGGGGGAATTAATGCTCATGATTTATTTGAGTAGCTGTGCTTTGGAATTGCCTTCTTCCTGCATATGAGTCACTCAATTGGTATGATGTCCTTCTCTAAAAATCTTGATGACTTTTGCTGTGTGGCAATAAAAGTTACAATACCAATATCTGGGTTTTTTTTCCTTGCAGAATTTGGTGTTCATTTAGCAGAACTGACTGTGGATCCTCAGGGAGCTCTGGCCATCCGGCAGGTGAGTTTGCCTGGAACGGCAGAAAGAATTTTGATGGAAATTTTCATGGTTTTTAAAATATTCTTCCATGTTTTCAGGTAAAAATTTGAAGCAGCTTTCTGTTACTGTTTCTCTACTTTCTTTTACATTTCTTTAGAGTCTTTCTTTCAACATTATTCAGGTGTTATCCTCTTACATTTTTTGAAAAAAGTTTTTTTGACTTAATGAACCTGGTGCTGAGACAATACTGTACTGGAAATGGACACAACTTAGGAGGTGGGTGGTAGACATCAGCAAGCAGAAGTGTGGTTTCTCTTTGCAGAAGCTTTTTCTGTAGATGTTTTCCTCCGTGGAAAGGAAGTTTTGATTCTGTATTTCTTTAGTTATTTTGTGACCTGTATCTTGGGCCTTTCTAGAGCTGCTGCCTTGGGTCAGTGCTGTGCAGCCATTGTTCCTCAGTGCATCCCCAGCAGTTCTTTTTACTGCAGGAACTTTGTGGTCCATTTCATGGATTTTTTGCATTTTTGGCAAGTCCTGATGCCCGTCTAAAAGAAGCATGATGGGACAGGAGGCCGAGCAAATGGGTCAAGAGTGATCCTTGCACCAGGATAATGTCCCCGATTCCTGCCCTCTCTCCTGATACAGCTGGCGTCTGTTATTCTGAAACAGTATGTGGAAACTCACTGGTGCTCTCAGTCTGAAAAGTTTAGACCTCCAGAGACCACAGAAAGGGTAAGACTTGGTTTCACCTTATCTGGTTTGAAACACTTTATCCATCAAGAATACTAATTCTGTAGGCAGTTGAAGTACCAGTGCCCTTGCATATTTGGAGGATTAATGGCTTCAGTTAAGGTATTTTGACATTTTCCACTTCAAAAATTTGTTTTCAGTTGCTTAAAACGCCACTAGGCTTGAGAAGCTTGGGCTGCTTCCTGTAGGGAAAGTTCAGCCACAATGCTCCTGCTACTCTCAGAACATGACTAGAAGAAAAGCTGCTTCCTAAGTTTCATAAATACTGATTCTGGCAGTCCTTTTTTTGAGATTTGCTAAACCTTTTGTTATACATCTTGGGACTTAAAGGTTATTTTCCCATGACAAATTTTAGTTTAAAGCTGCTGGGTTTCATTAAGAAACTGTTCAGCAGGAGTGTTTAACAGCTGAGATGGCCAGAGATTCCAGCCCTTTCTACTCTGACTGGAGCATCCTTCATATCTAGAGTATGATTCATCCCATCCAGAGATAATTGCTTGAATTATGCCCCAGAAGTGGCTTTTATTTTTTCCTGTCCCTTCAGGGCTGTTCTTATTTACTGAAATCTTCCAAAGTAAGCAAACATAGTCCCTGACACTGGAGCTGGGATTTATCTCAGCTAACTCTGGATGTTTTCCATGTAGATGTGTACATCCTGTGTAGTTGCAGCTGTGAGCTATTTACTCTGTGCTTTTCTGATGCTGTGTGTGAGATGATGCTATGTTAAAACACACCGTGCAGTTTTCCCTATAAAATTATGGGGTGTAGTGTGCAAGAGCTTTTTTGTGTCCTTGATGTTCATTTTGTAAAACCAATATAGAATCAATATCAGGTCTAGATTTTCTTCATTAGATTATGCTGTGGCTGTGGATCTACTCTAAAGGCTGCTGTTTTCTACAGGCAAAAGTTGCAATCAGGGAGCTGCTGCCCAACGGGCTGAGGGAGTCCATCAGCAAGGTGCGCTCGAGCGTGGCCTACGCCGTGTCAGCCATTGCCCACTGGGACTGGCCCGAGGCCTGGCCCGAGCTCTTCAACCTCCTCATGGAGATGCTGGTCAGCGGCGACGTCAACGCAGTGCACGGGGCCATGAGAGTGCTCACAGGTGTGTGGGGGCCTGCCTGGGAGAGTCTGCTGTAGGAAGCTGTTCAGGCTTTTCCTTGTGCCAGTATTCTGTCGTGTTTCATCCAGCCTGAAGGAACTGGAATTTGCTTCCTCTCTTCCCCTGGTGCCTGTCGCTGGCTGTGGAATCGTGTGCTCAGCAGGTGTCATGACAGCTGGGGAAGGAGGTGCTGTGCTGCAGCTTAAAGCTCAGCAGGGACTTTGTAACACCCTGTTTTCCAGATACCTGCAGTTTTTAGTGTGATATTTTTCTGCTTGCCTTTGAGGATTGCCTCAGGTACATCAGATGACCCCTGACACTGGAAGTGCAAATCACCATGTTTCAATACACTTAGTGTTTCCCAACAGTTCTATTGTTGCTGTTCCCTACAAATTGGATTTCTTATAAGAACTTCTTTTTCCATTTTTTAGAATTTACCCGAGAAGTGACAGACATACAGATGCCACTTGTAGCTCCAGTTATTCTTCCAGAGATGTACAAAATTTTCACAATGGCAGAGGTATGATCTTCACAGGGAGGTTGGTATTGGATGAAATTAGTGGGAATGTTTCTTGGAACAGAGAAACACCAGATTTAATGGTGGTCATACCCTAATATGACTTAGACTTAAAGAATTTTCTTGATTATATAATAGTTGATGGCAGCTAATGTTTCAGCAGAAAAGTTGAAGCCAGTAATAAAATTTCTGAAGCAGAAATGAAATAAAATTAAAAGATAATTAAAGGAAGTAGCTTGTGTCAGAAGAATGTTGTGTTCCTGATGTTT
Organism: Hylia prasina; assembly: GCA_013397195.1. Classification (NCBI taxonomy): domain Eukaryota; kingdom Metazoa; phylum Chordata; class Aves; order Passeriformes; family Sylviidae; genus Hylia; species Hylia prasina. The sequence goes on from VYXD01015992.1 coordinate 147,251, forward strand.
AACTTTTCTCTAGGTATATGGGATTCGCACAAGGTCACGTGCAGTGGAGATATTTACAACGTGTGCCCACATGATCTGTAACATGGAGGAGTTGGAAAAGGCAAGAATTTAACTTGACATACAAGATACTTTGAATTCAAGCTGAGTGAGGTTCTAAATAATAGTTAATATGGAAATGAAACATGAAAATTACCTACAGTCTTAGCTGGAATTCAGGGGAAGAGGCTGTAATTTAATACATGTAAAGTAGCTGACTCCCTGCTTTACATGCATGCCTCCGATAGTGGCACTTGGTTTCCATAATTAAGGTTATTTTATGGTTTATCAACAGATATGTTTGTAGGAGCTCAGGAAAGGGGGGAGTCAGCATGGGGAGGAGACAGTAACATCCCCTTGTTTGGAAATCCCTGGCTTAGCTTCCAGCCTTCAGCTGAACCGTGTGTCCCAATCACCTGCCAGGCCTTGGGCACCTGGGTAACGCGGGACCCTTGTGCAAGGCTTTGGTTCCAGGCTCCTGGAGCTTCACCTGTGCTTCAGGAGGTGCCTTGGCCTTGTGTTCCTGAAGGAGTGGGGGAAGCCAAACCCAGCCCAGTTTTGGAAGAATAGCTGTTAAGAAGCAAACACAGCAGTCAAGCAGCTTTATACGTGAGTCTCCTGTCTGGCTCTAACTGAGCACATCTGCATTTTAAATAGCCTTTGACAAGTGGCTTTTCCAGCATTCCTGGACAATAAATGGTTATTTTTAACTTTTTGGGGTGTGAGGATAGGGAAGGGTGACTCTCAGTCTAGTGGCTGGTCACTGCTGAGTGGCTCAATGTGCTGTTCCCTCCCTGTTTTGCACAGGGAGCAATCCAGTGCAGACTTTTGGAAAGTTCTGATAATTACACTGTATCTGTACTGTCATGACAAGGTTATTCATGCACTATGTCATGCAGCTGGTACCAGTATCCAAGAGATAGTAGTAGCTTCTCACTCTTATTCTGGAGAAGGGCTGAAAGTGTCCTATACATTGAACACTAAACCTTTTCTATTAAAATTTTACTTAAAAAAAGAAAAAGGGAATCTTTTTATAAATGACATTTCCTAATTGATTTAGACATAGGACTTCACTGTCCTGGCTATGGAGTTATGAGGAATAATCTCAGTAAAATTATTTTGGTCCTGTATTACTTGCTCTGCCAAGGACTGCTTATGGAGTGCTCTGACATCTGGAAAAATACTTGCTGCATTTTCCTAGGAAGAATCATCCTGTTAATCTTCAGGCCAGCTGTTGCTACTCAGCTTGTTTGGTTTGGGGGGTGGAGGCTTTGCAGGGAGATAAATGCCAGCCGCAGGGTTTGGAGTAATTGTGTGTGTGATGGAGCCACCCCAGGTTGGGTTTGTAGCCTGGGGGTGCTGGGGTGCAGGGCAGGATTCAGCTCAGCAAATGAAATGCCTCTCTAGGAGGGGGTGAGCACTGCTCCTGGGCTCTCCAGACTGGATTTTCTGGATCTCTCCTGAGACTCCAAAGTGATGAGTTGGATTGTGTGTGTTTTGTGGCAGCCTGTGCTGTGGGGTTGTGGAGAGTGGGATTCAGCTGGGCTTAGTTCCTAACATAGAGAGCCCAGGTGATGTCTGAAACAGTTTTCATGTGACTTTGCAATATTCTGCAGTTGCCATGAGTTCCTCTTCTATTTTGTACCAGAAAAGTGCAATTGCTGTTTCTTCTAGTGCTTTACCTGTCAGATGTGGGGGTTCTGTATCTGGTATTCAGCTGTGCTTGCCTTGTCTGTAACCAGGGTGCTGCCAAGGTCCTGATCTTCCCTGTGGTGCAGCAGTTCACAGAAGCCTTTGTCCAGGCCCTGCAGATGCCTGATGGACCAACATCGGACAGTGGGTTTAAGATGGAAGTTTTAAAGGTGAGTCACTTAGGGCTGATTAAGTGGAGAAAGAATTGAATACCAGCACACACTCAGATATGCTGGAAGACAAACTCAAGTGGCATATCTCCTAGTATTGCTCATGGTGTGGAACAGTGAAGGCTTTTGACTCCCAGCACCATCAACAGTGAAATAAATTGTTCGTCTGTACTGAAGATACCTATGGTGAGATCCATGAGGATCTGTCTGTAAATGATCCACAGGAATCTGATCCATAGGGGCATCTGTTGTTGTCATTTGCTGATCTAATCTGTCTTGGATATGTCTTGGACACCATAATCTGTAAATACCAATCTTTTCAAAAGGTACTGCAGAATTTTGCTGCAGTGAAGTTGTAAAAGCTTATTAAGTGCAGATGCATTTCTGGAACTTGCCTGCTTTTTTATGCTAAATGATTTCTGAGAAAGAGAGATGGAAGGTGTTTGTACTGTCCTGGTTTCCTGGAGAAAGGAGATTGGATTGGAGAGCTCTCTGTGCATGGGGACGAGGGCAAGTGCAGACCCCTGTAACAGCTTGGGAAGCACTGGAGCTGTAGGGAGTGGTGCCTGCAGCTGGGAGAGCAAAGAGCCAAAAGCATCAGTTGCAAGATTAAATTCAGATCTTTCACTTCCCTGCCTGTGTGCTGGGGTGAGCAACACTCAGGTCTGTGTACAGGGTTCTGGGGATGGGCACTGAGGCCCATTCAGTTCCCTGAAGAAAGCAATAAAGAAGTTACTGAAGACAAGTGTCAAAAGTTTTTCAGGATGATCAGCTTTGTGCTGAAGTAATGAAAATACATGCTGGGAGGGTGCTATTTTGTTACACAAACCAGCAGCTCCTGAGCCCTGTGTTGTGGAACTTGTCTCAGTCCTGTTCAAGGCAGCAGTGCCTGGTCTGGGCATCCTGTGACTTCTCAGTGAGGGCCTGCAGGTCTCACACTCTAGGAATAGCTGGAGCTGTTCTTGCTGTGCAGCACCTCTGGAGAGGAGTTTGGGGAAGGATGTTAGCAGTTTTTATTGAGAGAGCATCTCTTCTGTTGGGTTTTTTTTTTTCCTTTCTATTTGCCTGTGCACTGGGATTTCTGGGACAGTGATAGATGGCAACAGCAACATGAAAGGAACACTACAGGGTATCATCTCGATTTGAATAGGCTGCAGCTCAAGAATATTTGGATATCTTACTTCAGATACTCACATTGGGATTGTTAATGAGTTGTGGAATTTTTCAGCCTCCACAGAAAGCCATTGTAACTGATGGCTTCACTCTAAACCAGGCCAGGCCAGTTCTGTTCTCATTACATCCATGCGTTCTGCAGCCTTTTCTGTTGTTTAAGTAAGTGCTTGCTGGCATTGGGCTGTTTGCATGGGTATGTCAGCACTGGTCCCACCAGGAGGTTCCTGAACAATGTGACAGGCTGGGACGGTCTCTGAGGAAATGTCACCATGTTCTTGCTCTGCTCCTTAGCTGTGTGAGGGCCTCTGCCTTTGTCCTCTGCAGGGGAGGTACAGCACAAGAGGATTTGGATCTAAATACACTGCTGTGTGTTGGATGGCATCGATGGCAGCAGACAATCATTGTGGATTTAAACAGTAAATTCAGATCTGCTGCTGACAAGTGGTTTGTAGGAGGCTCTTTGTGAAGAGATGAGTGTTCTGGCTGTTGACTTAAGGCAATTCATGGTTTTGTCACTTAGGGTTTCTAAGCTGATGATAGCAATTTTCTGAGGAAAAAGGGATTCAGGTGAAAGACCCGTGAATTGCCTTCACTTCCAGAGAAGTGGATTTTAAAGTCATTGTAATGCAGAAGTAAGAAACCTTAGGGGATTATTTAAACCAGCTCTACAGATGAGGTCATTACAGGAACCCCTTGAAAAGCTGATACAGTGGAACAGGGAATTGAGACTTTTTTATAGCACATTTTCAACCAGATGCAGACTCAATCCCATCTTCTTTTTCTTAATAAACTGCTGTGCGGCAAATGACAGGAAGACTTCTTTTTCCTTCCCTGTCACTTGAGAGCTTTGTACTCCAAGGTTCAGGGAGTTCTTGATGGAAGTTAGAGGCAGCCCTGACCTAAATTGTTGTGCTGTCAGAATGTTCTGCAGGACAGAGGCAGAAGCTGTAAGGAATGCTATTGCAGTGTGCACATCTGCCTGATCCCCTGGCAATTATAATTATCCTCGTTAAGGGAGTGAATTGTTTGGGTCACATCATGGGGAACCAGTGATGGTTAATGTGTCCCAAGTTGTTGCCAGGATAGTTACAAGTTTTTAAGCAGTTATCAGCAGGAAATCGGGGCCTTTTATCCTTGGAGGAGGTGGGAGGTTTGGCCACAACAAAATACTATCAAGTGTGAGGACTAGAAGGAAATACCCATGGTGTAATTTATTCTTGTGTTTGATAGTTCAGCATGAATTATATTGGTGTCTCTAAGGATGAATGAGCTGCAACTGTGCAGTTCTTGAATCCTAATTCCAGTGTTGAACATGCTGCTATTGATTGTTTTGAGAGAAACAGAGTGATTAAACATGACAGGTGATAGATTTAAGGCAGGTTTCACAATAATGGAATACAAATTGGAATACAACGGTGTACTTAGTGTGCAGTAATATATCAGGAACACCAATTAACCAACAATCTTGCAGCCTTGCTGTTGTGCTTCTTCATTTTTGCTTAGAAGCTGTTCAACACCTGTGGATCAGAGAAGTTATGCTTACATTTTTTCTGACACTGGAACAAATAACTAGCTAGAAAAAATAATTAATCATAACTTCTTTTTTCTTGGATGGAAGATGAGGTGGTATCTGTGTCTCGGAATGAACTTCCCAAGTTTATGAACAAGGTACTTCACCTGCCCCTGCTGAACTCTGACTGACAGTCAGCTTAAGCATGCTATAAGCTTTTTATCCAAAAATTTGGAGATTCCTTCTCTGTTTAAAGATGCAGACAGGAATAAAAGCAATAAAAGGCTTTGATCGAGTGACTTGAAGGAGCAGCGCTCTGAAGAGAGAAGGATAAGGGCTTTCTTGAAGGATTAATAGGTGGTGGAGCAATACGTGGGGATTGGCAGAGGATCTGTGAAGCAGTTCTTTGAGTTCAGACAAGCAGTGGGAATTGGCAGAATGAGGGGCCAGGGGTTAGAATACAACATCTGACAGGAGAGTGCTCTGATTTTTAATGACTTGCTCTGCAGGACTGTGGTGACCTTGCAAATGCAGCCTCCTATTGTTACAGCCACAGAGCCTTGAATTGAAGAACTCCCTTAGCACTCCAGCAGCACTTCATGCAGAGTTGGTTGGGCTAGAGCTTAGGAACATTTACATAAGGTTCATATGCCGTGGCATCTGGAACAAGTCTGTTTGGATGCTCCTGTGGCCCTAGGCAGGGTGTTGAGTTTGCAGCAGTCCTGAAGACCAGGTTCACATCCTTTGCCAACACCTGCATAATTTTTTTTTCCTGGAGACTTCAGCAGCATTACTTTTCTGTAATGCTTCCTTCTAGCACCTGCCAGATTCATTCCCAAACCCACATACCTGGGCTATTCCTGACGCCTGCTCATCTCCAACACTGATATTAGATTGTTACTGTTTTTCTGAAAGGTGAACTACTATTTTTTTTGTTTCTATTAATGTATCCAGTGCTGCAAACAAACAAACTTCGCTGAGTGGTTTGTATTGGGTAAGCACGAACAAACTGACACCCCTCACAGGCAGTTTGTGAGGAGCTGTTCTGTAATAGGTGTAACACAGCTGGAGCTGTGTCCCTGGGGAGGAGAGGGGGGAGTGAGAGCTCTCTCACTCCTGTAGGGTCCCAAAAGGCTTTTGGCAAGTGTCAGTGGAAGGGCTCCCCTAAGTCAGGATGATCAGCTTCATGAAAGTCCAGGCACAATCCCCTGTGGAGCTGCTAAGCTGTGCTGGGCACGCACAGCCACCAGTGTCTGCAGCCAAAATGGGAAGGGAATTGATCTGGGCAGGTGTTTGCTTCTCTAGCTACTCCCTGGGTGTGCACTGGATGTGTTGCTTGCCTGAGCAGAAGTGTGGAAAATGGGAAGTAGTCTAGTTTTGCATGACATATTAGAGTTCTTTTTCTGGGACAAGACACTTCCAGGATAATTGTATCCAGACAGTGCTGCACAGTGATGTGCTTTGGATTTGAGTCATTTTCTTACCACCACATTATGGCATTGTCTTCACTCCAGAGTGCCACATCTTGTGTTATCCCTTTGCTTCCCTGCAAAAGAGGAAACACCAAGAGAGGTGCATTGGTCAGTGTTTGAGCAAGAGAGGGGATTGTACGGTCAGGAGTGAGAGGTGACCTCAGTGACAGGAAGACTTTGGATGATCTCAGTTGTTAATGAAGCAGCAGCCTGTGATTTGAGTGTGTTGTTTGCTTTCCCAGTTTCACTTTTGACTGATACACTTTTTGGTTCTAGGCTGTGACAGCACTTGTGAAAAACTACCCAAAGCACATGATTTCATCAATGCAGCAGATCCTGCCCATCGTCTGGAACACCCTGACAGAAAGTGCTGCTTTATATCCTTGGTAGTGAATGGATTTAACTGGAATTGAACAAGACAAACTCAGTCTCATACCCACTGATGACCTGACTGTTGGAGAAGCACAATACATGGAGTGCTCTGCCCTACCAGACTAAACAGGATCTTTCTGTTACTTCTGGAGGCTCCATTAAGTTTCTTTTAGCTTAAAATGTGTTCTGATTGATGCATGTGCCATGTAGAACTGCCACGAGCTGTGCATTGTTTCTGGTACTTTTTGGTAAAAGTTGTCTCCTTAAAAAGATGCTGGTCACAGTGTAAAGGCTTCAGGAGAAGGAGAACCAGCAGCACCCCTTGCACCAGAACTAATGGCTGATTGCACTTGCTGTACAAGCTGATTTACCATTTGAATTTTCAGGCTCCACTGCATACCCAGCTGTGGCAGAGTGGTCTGTCTGTGGGTGCATTGCCCAGTACTTGAAAACTGACAATTCAAATCTCTCCATATTGTTTTTTCAGACCCCTGTTAAAGTACAATGGAAGATGTCCCTGCCCATGGCAGGGGGATTGGAACTACATGGTCTTTAAGATCCCTTCCAACCCATTTTGTGAATCTATGAAAATTCAGGGAGCTGTTTGTTGGATTTTTGATGGTATATTTCTCCCTCTCCTGTCCTGACTCCTACTACAGTCCTGCTGGTACCTGAGCTCACAAAATGGGCTTTTGTTTGCAAAAGGGGAGAGTCTTGTTCTTCCTTTCCTTGTGTTTGTGCTGGTACTTGTTGGATCTTCAGTTCACCATTCCCAATGAAAACTCCTTCCTTCTCACCCCCAGGTTAGTTTTCTGCCATTTCCACAGGCTGGCACTTGTGAAGAAGTTTGGTAGGGAGCAGGAAGGATGTGGGAGCATGGAGTGGCTCCTCACCCTTGGGCAGCAGTGAGGTGTTGAATTAGCTCACATCCCCTGAAAAGAGTGAGTCTGGGGTGTTCTGTTCTTGCAAAGTTAACATAAATGGAAGTTTTGGGTTACCTTGGTGAGTTTGATCTAAGTTAATCAAATAATATGAAAGATGTGCTGAAGTGATGTGTGAATGGTCTGTGGAAAATGGTCCTTGAACGTGGGCAATGCACAAAGCCAGGAGCTCCTGGGGTGGTTGTCTCTGTGAAGCACAGGACTCTACACAAAATCAAAGGGTTTTTAAAGAACAAAACCTTCCCAAGTTTTCAGGAATTTTAAGACAGGAACAGATTAATTCCAAACCAGATGTTCTTTAGAAAAAAGCATTTCCTTAACTCCATCCACTTATGTGAGAACAGAAGTAAATTACACAGAAGAGGTAGAGGATCCTGTGGATTCTGATGGTAAGAACTTGCACTTCACTTCTGCTATTTGAAGAGGAATGGAGTTACATAAATATTGTTGTCAAAACAGTGACTGAAATACCATGGGAGATTTGTGCTAAAGGTGTATTTATCCTGTTAGAATGGTGTCCATCACTTCTTTGCAAATTATGTGTGATTGTGGTCAATGAAGCCACACAATTTAAGTTTTCTAATGGCTCAAGGAGTGAGTTCAGCAACAATTTTGGGGTAAAAGTAGTGGGACAAATAGGTTTTAGGTTGAGCTTGATAAATTTTAATGAGGGGTGTATGGTGGGAAGAGAGCAGAAAGTGATGAGGTCAGAAATCCTCCGGGGGCTGCTGCTGCTCTTGCTAGTCCAGGAGAATGAATACACATCTGCTCAGACAAGCTAACAGTTTGTAATTATTTTCACATCCATTTGTACTTTTTTGTATGTTGGCATATTCAGTCATGTTCTTTGTTATTTTTTCCACTTTGTTCAGGTGAAGTTCTGGGCTTTGAAAACCTGGTGTTCAGTATATTTGAATTTGTTCATGCCTTGTTGGAAAACAACAAATTTAAGAGCACGGTGAAGAAGGCTCTGCCAGACCTTATCTATTACATCCTGCTTTACATGCAGATCACAGAGGAGCAGGTGAGCATGTTTGTGTTGTGTAGGAAACAAAGGAAATGAGAGATTTAAACCAGCAAGTGTCCTGGGAAGAGTTTCAGTGCATGGAAGCTGCTGTAATCTAACAAGCTGTTCCATCACTTTGCTGTGGCAGCACTTAGAGGTTCCAAAATGGTGCAAGGTGGACAGTAAATCACAGATCACAGAAAGGTTTGGGTCAGAAGGGACTTTAAAGCCCATCCTCTTACATCCCCTGCCATGGGCAGGGACACCTTCCACTATCCCAGGTTCCTCCAAGGCCTGTCCAGCCTGGCCTTGGACACTTCCAGTGATGGGACATTCACAACTTCTCTGGGCAAGTGTCTCAGCATCCCCTTATTAAGGAATTTCTTCTGTAATATAAACCTAGCATCTGTCAGTTTAAAATGTTTGCTCCTTGTCCTGGTAAAAGGGCTTTATTTTTAAGGCAATTATAAGGTCTTCTTGGAATCTTCTCCAGGCTGAAAAACTTCAGCTCTTTCAGGCTTTCTTCCTTCATTCTTCTATGATGCATTGTGCTGTGAAAATGAGGATTATCATGCTGAAAGGAATAAACAGCTTTCTGGGAGAGCAAAAATGTTGTGCTAGTAGGGTGAAATAATTTGTACTGAAATTCTGCATAGGTCCTGGCCTCTCAAGTGTGACAACCATCATCTTTTAGTTTAGGTAGACATGCATAAAAACAAGCACTCTGTTAAAAGATTTATCTGCTTCTCCCATTCCTCATCTAAAAATAAAGCTGTGTAGCATTGATTCCAAGTCAGTCAATAGATCTGTCAAACTCTGATCTCAAATGAGGGGCAGGAGAGCAAGACGAGGTCAGAACAAAGAGACTTGCTTCTTTTCAAAGGTTTCTCCAATGGAGTAGAAGAAAAATCAGTTGAGGATGAAGACTTCTTATGGCAGAGAAAAATTCTGAAAGTAGTTTTCCAAAACAGGTTGCAGGGAACAGAAAAGCTGCTTTGTACCCATGGTGTCCTCAATTCTCAGCTGCCCTCTCCTTTTTGTCTCCTCTAGATAAAAGTTTGGACTGCGAATCCACAGCAGTTTGTGGAGGATGAAGATGATGATACATTTTCCTACACAGTGAGAATTGCTGCTCAGGATCTGCTGCTGGTATGAAATGTATTCCACATTTAGATACTGAAATAGTAATAACAAGTATCAAACCTACCTTCAGGAAAGGCTTTTAGAGAAAAGGCCAACTTTTAACAGTCCATACAATGAGTGCTATCATTTCCTTGTGCACAGGCTGTGGCTGCTGATTTCCAGAATGAGAGTGCAACTGCTCTGGCTGCAGCAGCTACGAGGCATTTGCAGGAAGCTGAGCAGGCTAAAAACAGCGGCGCTGAGCACTGGTGAGGGGCTGGGGCTNCATGATTTAATCACATTTCATTTGTGACAATGCTGCTGATGGGCAAGGATGGAATTGGGGAGCCCTGATTAGAAGAAGCAAAAGAAAGTACAACAGTTCTTGAGCCAGATGGTGAAATCTTCATGTGGAGTGCTTTGGGCAGTTCCTAGCACAAGCAATCTGTGCCAAGGCTCCTTCCCTTCAGAGCTTGATGTTCCTTAAAACATCTCATGGGAAGCGATAATTACTTACATAAAATCAGAAGAGAAATTTGCAATACTTGGTGTTCAGTTAATTGGGATAAAAATTTCAGGAATATATATGTATAAAAATATAATTTTTTTTGTTTTACTTGATGTCAACAAGAGCGGTGCTGTATGCAGATCTATGTGTTCAATTTTAGAACTTCAGAGTTGCAGTTTTTAATGTTATTTGGGGATAGAAGAAGAAAACTCCACTGCTGGAGCACCTGGTTGCTGGTCCATAGTGATTCTCTCCTGGTTTTACAGTGCTTTGGTTCAGTGTTTGTGTTTATTTTGAACGTTAGTGTCAGAGTAGCCCACTGATAATGAGCAGCAGTGGTATGGCTGCAATCAGACATTAGGTTCCCATCTGCCTCAGCTGTGAGAAGTTGTGAAGTAGGTTCTTGGCCTCACAAATAACAAGGAGAAGTGTATTTGCACATAGTTCTATATCATCATAATTAACAAAATGTTAAAACGAAATTAGATGTTTTAAACCTTTAATGTACTGGGTATCCCAGTGCTTCTGCACATAAATTATGAATGCATGGCTGCAACACAAGCTTTCATGGAAGAGGGGGTTTTTTATTACGAGAACAAAATTGGTACAAGTAACAACTATTCCACCAATATTTTAGGAAGTGACTGAGAATGCTGCCCATCCTGAGGGAGTTTCCAATCCCCCATCTTGCAATTTGTGAATGTTAATCTCAGAGGGCTTTTTTGGATTCTCTTTTGGGTTCAAGGAAATAGTTGTGATAACTTAGACCAAAAAATTACTTGTGACTTAACTTCAGAATATGTATTTATTTCTTGAGTGATGCTGGAGGAAAAGTCTTAAGGCATCTGAACTATTTTGCAGGTGGAAAATACATGAAGCCTGTATGCTGGCCCTGGGCTCAGTCAAGTCTATCATTACAGACAGTGTGAAGAATGGGAGAATACACTTTGATATGCATGGCTTCCTGACAAATGTGGTCCTGGCAGACCTCAACCTTTCAGGTATGTGTGACCCTGCATCCCTGGGAACACCTGCTGAGTGTCAGACACTGGAGTCTGATGAATCAGTCAGATTGATGTGTGCATGAGATATTGGGAAATGCACTTGTGCACCTTACTCATGTGAAAAAAATCTTGTGAGTTCCCATGTGCTCCCAGTTCTAGTGTAAGTTCTTTAGTATGTGGGACTGTACTTTCAGCTGGATCTCGTTGGCTGGATGCATGAGCCTGTAGGGCTCAGGGAGCTGGGTGGAAAATAGCTGTTCTGATGTCTTGTGTCTGTTCCTGGGAAAGTCACCAGCAGTGTTTAACGGCCTTCAGAATTCCTGCTGCACCATGTCATCCCATTTGTTTTATGCTGTGGCTGACACATAGCACATGAATTCAAATAATGCTCCTGGCTAAATGGGATTCTGTTATTAGGAACTCAGCAGGATTTTGCTCTCTATGTTATCTTACATCAGTGTGCAAGAAAATCAGAGGAATTGTTGAAAGTCAGACCTCAAAAGTCTGTGCAAATTAAAATCTTAGACAATAAAGGCAATGGGAGCATCATTGATGAGTCCACACTGAGTTGTCAGTGTAGAAAAAACTGATTCCTGGATTCCTTTTCTCATCAAAGAAACACTTATTTAGCCTACTACAAAGAAGGGGTTTTTCTTTTCTTTGTGTTAATATTGGGTGAAGAGCTAGTGTGCAAAGTGCATAGTGTGCAGTGCATGTCAGAAACCAACCTCAGCAATTTACATATATTTACATTCATTTACATGTGTGGCATTGGGTTGTAAATGAGCTGCTGTGCTCTAGAAGGGCTCCCGGAGTCAGTGTGTTGATGGCTCTCCAAGGATATCCATTTAATGGTCAGTAATGGTACAGACAAAGAAATGTTATGTTTTATGATACTGACTTAAAAAAACAAAGCTCTTCTCTTGCTGTACATCTTGCACAGAGTGTTTTATGTCCTCATCTTAAAATTAGTACTTGCAGGAGCATAAATAATGGCAGTAAAGATGCTGAGGAACAGAGAGCATCATCACTTTGAGGCCAGCCTAGATAGGTAAGGAGATTCATAGTCTGAAAAGGCAGCAGGATTAAGTGTGATAAAGATATATCATACCTTGGTGAGTGCAAGCAGGTGAGTGGATAACAAATGTCCACTGCTTCTGTGGTGCTGGTGAACCACAGAATTCTGTTCTGTAACTGCAGGGTGATGGCTGCAAAGTAGTAATGTGATCTGTGAAAGGTCCCTGGTTATGAGCTCTGTTATTCTGATTCTTCTCCCCTAAGATGCTGCTGTTTTCTTCAGTTGGGGACAGAACATTTAGCTGGATAAATGGGAATTACTGGAAAAGCCTCTGTTCTCTTCCTTTGCTTTTGTTCAGTGATGAACAAATTCAAGGGTAAATAGTTGAAGGGAGGAGTATTTTTAATAAATGAGAAATTACTTTTTGAAATAACTAAGAAAATAAACTGGATTCTGCCCATGAACAAAAATTCTTTGTATGCTGGCACACTTGTTTTGCGTGTCACATTTCAGTGTTTTCCTTATTGGGATGACAAGATTTTAAACAGTAGATGGAAGCAGCTGTGATTTTAAACTCCTAAAGCTTGTTCTGAAAGCACTGAGGCTTTTTGTTTTGCTGCAGTATCTCCTTTCCTCCTGGGCCGGGCGCTGTGGGCCGCCAGCCGTTTCACCGTGGCCATGTCTCCAGAGCTCATCCAGCAGTTCCTGCAGGCCACTGTCAGTGGGTTGCACGAGACCCAGCCCCCGTCTGTGCGGATCTCTGCAGTCAGAGCCATCTGGGGGTAAGCAAACCCTGGGCTACAGATAAACTGGTTTGTTAAAATAGCATTTCTGTTTGGGCTGCGGGAGGTTTTGCTTGGAATGAAATAGACATCAGCTTAAAAAGTGTAAGCAAACAGGATAACTGTTCAAAATAGAATAACTCTAATGAGGTAAATGGAATTGAGATTCAAGGTTGGCTACAGTAAAGCGTTGTGATCGATATGGTCACAGGGAGGAGCAGCACTAGATAGTGTTGGAAGGCACAAGGATGAAACCCAGGTTATTCTTGTTTGGTCATTAAGGTGACTGACATCATACAGGCCTATGGAGCCAATCACAGCAAGAAAGGAGTGTTTGGGGCTTGATTTTCTTACCCCATTTTTGTCAGAAGGAAGCTCTGCTGTACTCATTCTAAAGTAAAAAAATGAACATTAGCATAAAACAAAAAAACAGTCACAAAAAAATCTGCTAAAATCTAACTGTGCACCACTTCCAAACAACACTTTGTCTGTTATTTGCACTGAAATGTTAACGAATAAATGAAGTCAGATTTATGACCTAGCTATTCCTGAAATTGCTTTATCAACCCCATCTCACTTGCAGGATGTGGTAACAAAACACTTTGTAAGCAGTGTCTATCCTAGACGTTTTTCCTTTTATTCATCAATAGGCAGTTCTTAGGAGAGATCTGTCACTGAGGGGCAGCAGAAGCTTCTGACATCACTCAGCTCAACTCTGCTTTTTGTGGAATGCAGAGGGAAGATTTCTGGTGAGAGCTTTCCTTCTCCTTCCTGCTGAGCTGCTGAGAGGTCAAGCAGTAGTGGACTGAAGAAGTCCTAGAGGAGGGAACTTCAGGAATAAGAATGGACAGGAGAGAACAACCCCTTACATATTATCTAGAATGCAATATATTTAAGTGACTTCAATATATTAGGAATGTATTTTTGTATCACAAATTTCTTGTCTAGCTACTGTGACCAGCTGAAGATCTCCGAGAGCACCCACGTGTTGCAGCCTTTCCTTCCCAGCATTCTGGATGGCCTGATCCACTTGGCAACTCAGTTCAGCTCCGAGGTGCTGAACCTGGTGATGGAGACGCTGTGCATTGTGTGCACGGTGGACCCGGCGTTTACAGCCAGCATGGAGAACAAGATCTGCCCCTTCACCATTGCAATATTCCTCAAGTACAGTAACGGTATGCATTCCACTTACATTCCCAAAGCACAGTTGCTTTTGCTGTTGAATCCTGCTGCTGAAAACTTAATCAATGGTCATTGAATGAATTGATTTCAGTGGTAAAGGTAGAGGGGAAACTTGCTGCTTTGCCCAGCCAAAATATTGGTGGCAAAGACTGAGATGTGTGTGTGTGTTTTAGTAAATGGTGCTTTCTCTCTCCAGATCCTGTTGTTGCTTCTCTTGCCCAGGATATTTTTAAGGAGCTAGCTCAAATAGAAACCTGCCAGGGTCCAATGCAGATGAGGCTGATCCCAACCCTTGTCAGCATCATGCAGGCCCCAGCTGACAAGATCCCGGCTGGGCTGTGTGCAGTAAGTGCTTCAGTGGGCATGGCCTGGGCTGGAGGTGTTCCCTGTTCTGTAACACCCGCGGTGGCTGCTCTGCAAAGGCAGAAAGGCTGCTGTGGACATGCTTTGGGGCAATGGCTTCAGTCACTGGGGGAGGTTTCTCTGTTGAGAAGAGGCAAACTGCAGGTGCAGGAAGATGCTTCCAAAAGTTTGCTTTAAACTGCTTCTCTGGCCTTCTTCCAGGCTCCACAGTAGCAGTCATCCCCGGTCATTTTGCTGTGACATTGCCATCTTTCAGCAGGAACAGTCTCCCAGCAGACTACACAACTTTTCCCTGCACTTCTTTCTAAGACTTTTTGATTTATGCATCACATATGTATGAATTGGAGATAAATGATACAGGTGCCCTAATAAAAGATGAAGCATTGACTGTGTAGAATGGTTGTATGGAATTAAACCCATAAACATCTGTATCAATATGCATATAATCTGGTAATTGGTATGACTAACAATTGCTTATGGGTAATTAAAATAAATTTAAAACAATATAACCAAAATGGAACAAGTCAGCTAGAACAGTTCTCTGGCTCTTCTGATTAACATGCATCTGTTTGCCATGTTTGAGTGGTGACACTGCTCTTAATATGGGAGCTGTCTTGGGAACTTTAACAGCTCACACCAGTGATGCTTGGGTGTATGACTCCAGGGTTCTCACATTTAAAAATTATTCTAGACTGTGAGTTCAGGGTGTGGTTGCAGCAGTGGCCACATCCCTGCAGGTCACACCTTTGATGTTTGAGCAGGGGTGGGTAGGGCTGACTTCAAGTTGTGTGGCTGCTGCTGTGACAGCTTGTGCTTTCCTTTCAGACTTCTATTGATATACTGACCACGGTTGTGAGGAATACAAAACCCCCTCTGTCCCAGCTCCTCATCTGCCAGGCATTCCCTGCAGTGGCACAGTGCAGCCTGAACACAGATGACAATGCTACTATGCAGGTACCCCTGTGGGGAGGGAGAGACAGGTGGCACTGTGGGGAGGGGGAGGATTGCAGGGCTGTACCAGTCCAAGAGAGGTGACACAGTCTTTGAGGAAGATGTGCTTGCCAGTTGCTGTATCAGCAGCCCCCCAGAGCCTCTGCCAGCTCCAGTTTATACCATGAAAGTACTGTTGTTCAGGGCCTGCAGTGACTTTTCCTGATCATTCCTGAATGTGGAGAACTACAGTGAGAAAGGCAGCAGCCTGGATGTTTTTTCTATTTTAGTGCACTGGAGCATGTTAAAAAAACAACCAACCAAAGCCCAATAACACCAAAAAAAACCCCAAAAAAGAAAACCCCAAACAACCAAGCAAACCTGTAATGCTTTTCTGCCCCCATAACATTTATCACACCTGGTAATGGCAGGGGCTATCTTCAGGAACGTTCATAGGCACAGGACAGCAAAAGCCCTCCTAGCCCTCCTCCTCTAGCAGCTTTCTGCTGTACTCATTTATGAGGGAAGGGAAAGGCAAATTTCTTTTTGATTGAGCCAGGTGTGGGATGAAGGGAAAGTAGGGAATCACCAGCATCAGTAGTGCCTGAGCTGTGCTTGCTGGCAGGCTTGGCTATGGCCTGATGTCTTTGGATTATTTAGCAAGGAGGAAAAAGCATCAGAGGCCAGAAGTGCAGGGAGCCTTTTCATTCCAGGTTTTAGATGGCATATGAATAACAAGGGTGGTTTCATTCCTTATGTAAGGAGTTCCATAGTGGCGGCTACTCTTTGCCATGTGAATACAGACCATGGGAATATGGTCTTTGCCTAAACAACAGACGAGTAAGAATAGGCTGGAGACCAGCAGGAAGAGATTGTAGATCTGCACATTGGTTGCTTTGCTGGATCTTTGTGCTAAGAATTCAAAAGGACTGCAGCTTAGCTGCTGAGCTGTGTTTTGTTCATGTCACACTTCTGTCTTCATCTCTCACTTGTTAAAAACTCTTTGAATTTCTTTAGGCACCAAGACTGGCACAAAACTGCAGCTATTTGAGGTTGTTGTTGTATTTATTAATTACCTTGATTGCTGCTGATTGGACAGTGAGGAGTAGTGTATTCGATAATGAGCTGGAGTCTGTAGAATTTGTCAATCTTTTAGAGGTGGCACCGGTTTTCCCCTTGTTTCCGTCTGGGTTCAAGGGTGGTTTTGGGGTGGTGAAGGGGATGTGTGCCCGTGCCTGCCCGTTCCCTTATCCACTGCTTGTCTCTAGAACGGCGGCGAGTGCCTGCGCGCGTACGTGTCGGTGGCGCTGGAGCAGATCGCGCAGTGGCACGATGAGCAGGGCCACAACGGGCTCTGGTACGTGATGCAGGTGGTGAGCCAGCTCCTGGACCCACGGACCTCGGAGTTCACCGCTGCCTTTGTGGGCAGACTGGTCTCCACTTTAATTTCAAAAGCCGGGAGTGAGCTGGGAGAGAACCTGGACCAGATCCTGAGAGCCATCCTGAGTAAAATGCAACAAGCAGAGACGCTCAGTGTGATGCAGGTGAGCAGGCTTGGCACCCAGGAGAAGAAACTGTCATAATTTTCTTTCATTTTGTGCCCGTTTATTTATGACTTATGCAATTGGAGGATCTGTGTATCCTCTTGAAGTAGTCAGGAAAATGCCTACTCTGCTCAGAGAATCATGGAATCTCCTGAGTTAGAAGGGACCCAAAAGAATGATTGAGTCCCACTCCTGGCCCTGCACAGGACACTCCAACAATCCCACTCTGTCCCACTCCTTGAGATCTGGCAGCCTTAGGGATGTGCCCATTCCCTGGGGAGCCTATTCAGTACCCCAGCACCCTCTGGGAGAAGAACCTTTTCCTAATACCCAACCTAACTGTCCTGTAACACAGCTCCATGCTGTTCCTCAGGTCTGAAATTTCAGGTCTGAAATTTTTGTCAGGTTACAGAGTAAGCAAGATTCTCCTGGATAAGCTGTAATGCACCTTCAGCAGTCCCTCATGCCCTTGTATTTGCAAGCCTTCTTTGGAGGGATAGGCATTGCCTCAGTATGAATGCTATGGCAAAGGCAGCATGTCTTTTTGAGTGGGCTTGTTCTGTATTCCAAGGATAAATGCCTGGGACTTGAGACAAGATGAGCTTTTGGTGGATGGGAGGCGTAGTTGGCCTGAGTGAGGTGAGAGACCAGATGAAGAGCATCACCGTCTCTTCTAGCCTTGACCTACTTGTAGTGACACAGTTTTCTGGAGTGATCTTTTCCCAGTGGTCTTGATTCTCTCTCCTGTCTTTTTTTGCCTGTGCCCTCAATCTAAAACAGTTCATGCTGACTGCCCTGGTTCCTCGGTAGCAGCTGTGGGAAGACATTTTGCTGGCACTGCTGAGCAAGATCCCGTCTCTGCCGCCAGTGCAGCACTCAGCTGAGCTTCACACTTCTTTAACCATTTTATCTTACTTCTCTGATTTTTGAATATGCATTTTTCAAGCCAGCATATGGTAGCTTAATGGCCATTTCAATGTCAGCAGATCTCACCTGCTTTAGGATTTTTTACCCCTGGATATACTGATGATTGTTAACTGTTTGGAATGGCTCTCACTCTACTTGGTTTTGGATTGAAAAGATACAGAAGTTTAAATCTGAAGCAATCCCATGTACCCCTTGTAGCCAAGCATTTTGCATTGCTGGATCTGTTCCCTGTGTTAGCCTTTAACATGGGCCTCTGGGGATGGGCAGCTTTTCCCTGAGGAAGGCTACAGAGATGCCCTCAGACCAGGAGACTTAACATTTAGACATACACAGCGAATGAGGTCTGCCCCTTTAGGTCTTTAGGGGGCTGTAAAACTGCATGTTGTAATGAAACCTTTTCACAAGTTGCAGTTATCTCCCTAAAATCATGTTCAAAATGCATTCAGAATTGGGAAGGTGCTGCTGAGTGATGATGTGATGGTGTTTATTGTCTGCATTTGTAGCGCAGTGTTTTGCAGCTAGTTGTACTTTCCCTTCCTCCCGGGGTTGGTAAGCATAGTCTTCACTCCTGCAGGGAGCTTCAGCTTCCTTCAGTAAGCACAGCTTCACTCCAGCTCCTTAAATATTTGATAAAACATTTCCAGCTGTTAAATTATGTACAGCTAACATTGCCTTTCTCCTCCTGCAGTCCCTGATCATGGTGTTTGCTCACTTGGTTCACTCACAACTGGAGCCACTCCTGGAATTCCTGTGTAGCCTGCCCGGCCCCACTGGCAAGCCCGCCCTGGAGTTTGTGATGGCCGAGTGGATGAGCCGGCAGCACCTCTTCTATGGGCAGTATGAAGGCAAAGTCAGGTGGGACCCACAGATACTCCCGTGTTGGCTGCCCTCAGCCCATTGCCCTTGAGTGCTGGGCCTAGGGAAGGGGAGCTGGCTCAGATGGGAGCAGTGTGTGCCAGCGTGGGGCAGAGCTGCTGCTCCCTGTGCTGTCAGTTCTGCTCAGGAGAGCCGTGGTAACTGGAGCAAGCTCTGATCTTCCTCATCAGTGCTCCTGCTGCCTCGTGCTCCTGTACTGGAACAGAGACACGTGGGGGAAGGGGGTGTCCTGCAAATATGAGGCTGCTTTTGGGATAGAACATCTGTGCATGTGATGAGAAGAGCTTCCACACATGGAATTGCCTTTGTAGACTACTGTAGATTTCCGGGGTGTTGTAGAGGGTTTCCTAAGAGAATCTGGTGATTTCCTGTTGATTGATTAAAAGTCAATCAAGAAGTCAATTGCAACAGTGTTTTCTCCCTTTTGCTGTAGGAGCATGTTAATGTACTGATGGAGGCTGAGCGCTGTATTCCAAAGCATGGATTAATTTAAATTATGTCACAGCTGCTGTATTATATTTTTCTGGAATCGTGAAGCCTTACAGACCACTCTTAGGGGTCTCACCAGCTGTTAACTCACTTAGTGAGTGTTGTTGTATCATTGCTATGGGCAGTCAAATAGCCTGTGAAATAAATAATGAGGAAAAGCAGGTTCAAAATGGAAGTTAGTGAATGATCTTGAAGCACAAGTAGCAGATTTGGGGCTCCAGTGCTCTTTTTGGTCACAATTTGTTGGTTTCATCCCTAAGCCTGGTGGTTCATTCCCATTTTGACAGTGCAGTTCTGTCTGCAGGATCTCTTGAGGCTTATGGCACAGGGAACAGCCAAGGCTGACCAGGAGAACAAGGTTAAAGGTCATTGTTTAGAGATGTGTTGTCCAAGATGAGAACTGTTTGTGTACAGGTGATGTAACAGGGCACCACACTGCATTAAACACTTGGATTTGGTTAGTTGTGGTGACATTTACCATGCGTTAGTAAATGTTTGGTGTTTCTGTGTCCTGAAGAAAAGCAGGGCCTGCTCTGAGGAGCTTCTTGTTCAGGGTTGGTAGAAGGACCCTGAAGGCAGCTGACACCTCCTGTGTGCACAGTCCCCATCCAATGGGGGCAGGTTGCAGAAGTGACTGTTGAGTCTTGATGAAAGGATGGGAAAACTTAGGGCAGCTTGGGGAGGCAGGTAAGACCTGATTCCAAACCAGCAGAAGTCAGAGCCACAGTGTGGGAGAGAAAGAGGGTGAGAAGTGAAAGCACAAAAAGAGTTCCATTCCATGGAACTCCAAAACTTCAGTTGGAGATTTGTGGAGCCAGGAGAGAGAGAGGTTTGGGGGTGCCAGGCATAGATTGTCAGCTTTAACCTGTAGTCAGCATCATCCTCAATATGCTTGAAAACATGGAACTGGAGAAGGTTTGAAGTGTGGAGTAGAAATGTGAGCATCAGAAACAGAAAGAACATGTAAAGGAGAGGAGCAAGCTGGAAGATCTGAGTCTAGCAGAGCCGTGAAGGACCAGAAGTGAAAATGAGGATTGAGATTGGAGAAAGGGGGCAGGTCATCTCTGCAGATCAGCTGAATTACTGCTTTCTTGACACTGCTTTCCTCTTAATTCCATCTTCGTGTGCATGTGGCCTTGCAGGGGCATGTTTAACCTGGTGGCCCTTCTGACCTGGAGAAACCTTTAATGTATGTCTGGGTGGATTTCTGTACTGTTGGTGGTGCTAAATGCAAAGCTTGACCAGTTCCCAGCTTGCCGTGCAGGTTGGGAGCTGAGTCCAGTTTCAGTTGCTGACATAAAGCAGGAGACATGGGAAAATTCTGTCATGCTTGTTCTTGGCAAAGAGGTAGAAGAAAGGGCATCTGGGTGTCTGCTCTGTTCCCTGTTAGAAAGGGGCTATGAAAGCCAGACAGTTCAGGGAAATTCCAGTCTCTAATTTTCCTGTTCTCTGCTCCCAGCTCTGTAGCACTGTGCAAACTCCTGCAGTATGGCATCAACACAGATGACAAGAGACTTCAGGATATTAGGGTGAAGGGAGAAGAAATATTTAATATGGATGAGGGAATTCGGACACGATCCAAGTCGGCCAAAAGTAAGTAATTATTTTGCTGGGTTTAACAGGGTTTTTTTTCTGTAAGTAGATGCTATGAAAGATTAAATAAGTCTGGCAGATCACACAGAGCTGTGGGAGATAGTTCCTGCAGAAGGCACGTGTTGGTTTTTAGAGCTAATTCATACATTGTGTACTTAATAAATCTGTTTACCTGTATCTGTTTACCTTAATTCTGCCAAAGACTGATTTGGAGGACTCCTGATGTCTGATTTAATATAACTGGTTGAGGTAATTATGGGATGGGGAGTTCTTCACTACTGTTTTGTATCATGAGACAGAATTGATATTTCTGGATGCCTGGTAGCTTCTCTGAAAGTGTCTTTAGTGCATGCAGAGATTTAAAACAAAGGCGTGTTTTTTTTCAATGAGACACTTTCACAAAAAGCAATGATTCAACAAATGAGAGATTTATTTTAAGGAAAGCTTGACCAGTCTCCTGCATAAGACTTGTCTTAATTTTAATAGGTTGAACCCAAAGTCTTTGACTGGGGGTTGCTGTTGAGATTAATATTTTAGATCAGAGAGAGCAGAGCCTTGGGCAGTTTTCCCTGAGGACTGAGCTCCAGGGGGAGGAGACTTGGGGACTGCTGTCCTCAGCCATCAGTCAGACTTTGGTTGTGCCACTTGCTGTGCTAGAGCTCCTGTGACCAGTGGTGGAATGGGATGTGGAGGCTCTACAGATCCCAACTGGGAGCCTGTCCAGTGCTCCTTGAGCCTTCAGCTGCCATGAGCTTGGGATCTGCAGTTTTGCAGTGCAGGACTAAGTTGACAGCTAAGGAGATGAATAAGGGCAAGCAGTAGGGATTTTAAGAGGTGAGTGGTGGTCACAAATTACTTGCTAATTGATTATTTTTGGCTTAAAAAACCCAAACCAACGAAGGTCAGACAGAAAAATGGCAACTGCCAGCATTTGAGTTAAACTAAGATTAATACTAGCATCAGTAAGGGCTAAAACTAATGCTTCCAGATTCTTTATTTGATTGGATCTTTACTTTAGTAATTAAGGGCAAATACACTGTCTAGCTGTCCTGTGGAGTAGTTAAGCCCTGCAGAAATGCTAGTAAGGAAAAGTTGGAGCTTACAGTGCCTCAGGAGGGGCAGAGCCATGCCTGCACTGCTCATTTACATGAAAGCATTTGTGGATGTGCAGATGGACTTCTGGAAAGAAAGGTTGACTCCAGATGACTCCATCAGGCAGCCTGCAGGAGTAGAGTCACACATTCATTCAGCTGTGAAGATCTTCCCCCTGCCTCCTCTTCACTTGGAATATGCAAGGTTGAAAATGCATTGAGATCTTTGGGAATATACCTCTGAGGGTATATGGAAAGAGGCTTTGGGGGTTTTATGTTCAGTTGTTTTTCTCTCCCAACCTCCCTAACAAAAAAAAATAAATAAAAACCCAATTAAAAAGGCCCTGTTTCATAACTTTTAATTAAAAGCAACACGAATATGTGTATTTTTTCTCTTACAGATCCTGAGCGCTGGACAAACATTCCTTTGTTAGTAAAAATCTTAAAATTAATAATAAATGAACTCTCTAATGCCATGGAAGCAAATGCATCCAGACAGACAACTGCAGATTGGAGCCAAGGTAAAATACTGGGTTTGCTTTTTCTCTTTGAATGGCTTAAATCTACTTAATCTTCTCTTAAGAAGCATTTATGATATAGGAACTTCATGACAGTAAATCATGTACCTGTAAGTACAAAGGCTTGAATAAGAATCCAGAGGATAAGCTCATAGAATCACAGAATCCCAGGCTGGTTTGGGTTGGAAAGGACCTTAAAGCTCATCCTGTTCCACCCCCTGCCATGGGCAGGGACACCTTCCATTGCCTCAGGGTGCTCCAAGCCCCATCCAGCCTGGCCTTGGACACTTCCAGGGATCCAGGGGTAGCCACAGCTTCTCTGGGCACCTGTGCCAGGGCCCCACCACCCTTGCAAGGTACAATCCCTTCCCAATATCCCATCTAACCCTGCCCTCTGCCAGTGGGAAACCATTCCTCTTTGTCAAAGTACCCCTCCAGATCTCTTGTTTGGTTGTATAGTTCATCATCAGCACAATGTCTCTTCCTTTCCTGTGCTATATTTAAGTGCTACCAATCTCTCCCAGATAAAACTAAATGAAGTGGGAGAATAAAATCAGTAAGTGTTGTGTATCCTTGGACCTGAAAATTCTTTTGGGCTAGTTTGGAAGATGGGGTCTGACCATGTGTGAATAAAATTCCTTTCATGGTGTATCTGGTTTGCCTTTCTTCCTACTTCCTACTTGTTTTTGCCTTTTGCTTAGCTCCAGTTCTGGAATCATTCTAAAAGGATAAAGGAGGATTGTAGGTCTTTCTCTTCATCCACCCACACATGCAGGGATGTGTTTGCCTACAAACTCCAGTCCCCTATAGAGTGATTACAGACTGGCCCTCTTGGATTTGGATCATTTCTAGAAGTTTTTTTCTAAACAGATGATTCAAATGATATGTGGGAGGATCAGGAAGAAGACGAGGATGAAGATGAAGGTTTAGCAGGACAGTTCTTATCAGATATTCTTTCCACAAATAAGTATGGTGAGTAACAGCTTGAAAGTCCTTTTTCAAAGGAATAATCAAGTAGGTAACATCCTAGTCAAAGTTTCCTTCCCTTGCCAGCAGCAAAACAAAGGCTGCAGGCACAGGGAAGGAATTCCGCTCTGGAATTGTGAATAAGGACCTTCTGGAGAAGCCATGGCTTTGAGCAACATGGTGATTAAATTGTTGCATTATAAATAACATCACCTGGGAGTTCACAGGCTGCACATACTTCACATCTGAGAGGTTCATGCAGGTATTTCTTCTAAAGAGGAAATTGCTGCTCAAAGGTGTAGGTGTGACCTCAGCATGGCAGTGTCCTAGGGATGGGTGAGCTTGTTTGTGGAGAGACCTTGAGGAGCAAGTGCTGCATCGAGATGAGCAGGTGCTTTGTGTCTCAGTGTCATGTAGCCTCAGAAGGGAGAACTTTACAGGGAAACAGCAAGGGACACTGCTCACATTAGCTCAGAACTGGCAAAGTGTCACCCTCACATGGGGTTAAGATCCCGGTGCATGGAATTCCCAGACCTGCCTGTGAGTGTCCCATGTGTGCTTGGCTCACCTGTATGTTCCTCAAGCCTCCTCTGACCCCAGTTTTGGGCTTCAGTGATTTCTATCACATGATGTAAAGGAGCAAATATTCTGGATACAGTTTTCTTTTTCCCAGCAGTGCTGAAATTACTTACTTTTGAATACTTGGGTTTCAGTAGCTTAATAGAAAAGTTCCTGAGATAGTCTGCTCTTTTTGATGTTAAAACCTGCTGATTTGCCTCTGACAGATGAAGATTACTATGAAGATGATGAAGAGGATGATCCAGATGCATTAAAGGACCCTCTTTACCAAATAGATCTGCAGGTGATGCTCTAGAATGAGGGGTTTTGTCAGATTCCATTCTCTATAAGCTTTAATTTTTTAAATGTTGTTCTTTAACAAATATGTGTGCACTGGAAACACCAGTTACGGATTGTCATCCAGAAGGTGCTCTGTTAATTGAAATTACTTTGGAAAGGGCCAAGTGTCCCAAGAATTTCTGCAGCTATTTTTCTTTATCACTAATATCTATAATGTGGAAATGTGAATGAACAAAACTCTTTGAACAGAGGGAGATGAGACTTTTCTACCCATGAGCTTCACAGCTACTGGCAGAAGTTAGGACTAGGTTGGAGAATGAACATGAGAGAATTTCATACTCCACTTGGAGATGCTCCCATCCAGTCTGCCCTTGTGTTACCTTTTGCTCCTGCTTTTCCCACCACCTGCAGCTATTGATGGGCCCTTCCCTCTGCTCCCACCCTTTTTCCTCTGCTCCAACCCTCTCCTCTGATTCTACTCCTCCTCCTGCACCACTCCTTTCTGTACCCTTCAATCCTCGGGCCTTACTTGGTGCATGTTGGGATATGTCTCCTGCCAGGTGGAAGCAGCAGGATTTCCCAGGAGGGTGGTGCTGACAGGGTGTTTCTGTCCCTCCCAGGCCTATCTGACCGACTTCCTGTGCCAGTTTGCACAGCAGCCCTGCTATGCCATGTTCTCTGACCACCTCAACGACAACGAGAAGCGGGTGCTGCAGGCCATCGGGATATAGACCCGCTCCAGAGACCACACCTCCCAGATCTGAACAATAGCTTATTTTTGGCTAATTCCACGTTTTATGATTGGACATAAAACATTTTCCAGTGTCTGCCTGCCATGTTCCAGGTTGACAGTGGCCTCGTTGAGCCTCATCTTAACACGCATCTGCTAAGGGAAGGAATCCTGAGAAAGCAGCAAGGACATTTCACATTGGTCTCACCACAGGAGCACTTTCATTTTCCACAGTAACTTTCTAGGAAGTTCTTAAAGATAAAAAATAATGTGTCCTTACTATTTTTAAAAGGAAACTGTCTCTACCTGTGAAGAGGCACTTTTAGTTTCCCACAGCAGTTGGACAGAGAAAGGAACCAGCTCACTTACAGATTGCTTGAGAAGTGGGAAGGTTGTTCCTCTTGGCTGTTGTTCCTCACGTAACACAGGGTAAATATCTTGGTCCTACGTGACTTCTTTTATAGAACCACAGACTCTTCAGAGCTGCCTGGATGGGATGGAGCCAGTTCACAGGAGTTTGGAGGGGAAGCTGAGACAATGAACCTGAGTGCATATCTTCTTTCCTGGTGTGGACAAGGCTCTGTTGCTCACATCTCCCATGGGAGCAGTTCTTCACTAACACTTGTGTGTGCACATCTCAGAGGAAGCCACTACTTAAATTTCTGTTCCTGTGGCATGTGACTATGAAAGACTGGTTTTCTGGAACACAAGGAGCCACAGTTTTTAGGGGAAAAACATCTGATTGTATTTAACATATTTGCTCCATGACAGCCACTCTGAACTCCTTTGCTTTTTATTCACACTCCTGTGTGTATTTTTATAGAGTGGTAAAATAACATTTGCAAATTGATTTCCCCATGAGAACAGTGTGATGTATCTCACGACACCTCTCTGCCTTTGGTTCCCTTTTGGGGAAAATTAAATAAAACTATTAAAATGTACATTGGTATCCTTCTTATAAAACAGATTTAAAAGGAGTTTAATCTTGTTTCCTGAAGTCACTTCTTAAAGACATATTTTTGCTTAGGACATGTTCTGTATGTGCTGCCAGAGGATGTTTGGGAGTTTCACGAGAGTCCTGTGGACAGAAAGGGAGTCCTGTGCTGTATCTGCTGCTTAAAACAACAGACTGAGCCATTACAGTTTCCTTTTAAGAAAGGCACTTGCTGTTCCTTCGTGGAATCATTTGCTTCGACGTTTCATCAAAACCTCCATAACCTGGAGTCCTGTATCTCACTGGTCTCATGTTGTGCCCAAGAATGGGCAGAGCCAGGGGGGAACCCCCCATCCCCTGCAAACTCCTCTGAGCCATTCTCAGTTTTTTGTGTGCCTAACTCTATGAGAAGCAGAGTTTGAAGCCTGATTTTTATGTGTCTAACAAGGTACAAGCTCTTCCCATTCCTTTGACTTTCAGTGTCTTTCTTCCCCGGGGATTCTCTGGTCTGTAAGAATATCGAACAAACAGGGTGCCCTGACCCTCATTTCATACAGTGCAGGGGTTTTGTTCTGAGGCCTTTGCCTCTCAGCTGTCACTAAAAGGGCAAACAAGCTAAACTGAACAGTGCAATTTTGAAAACCCACCCAAAAGCTGATGGCTGCAGTGGTGTGTCCACATGGCTGTTCCAGAAGGGTCTGGAGTGTCCTCAGAGGAATTGGTCCCAGCTCTGGGAAGAGGCAGGGCCAGATTTTTTTTCCATGTGTGTCAGCAGCAAAGGTTCAAACCCAGCCATCCAGACTTGGAGAAAAGTGGATGTCAAACATCTGGAAGCATCAAGGTGTGGTCAGGGTGTCAGAGTAAGCAGCACATTGAAGGCTGGTTAGCCTGGGCTCACAGAGGTGCTGGTGGGATTCGTGTGCACTCCCATGGGAGCTGGAGCTGGTATCCTGTGCCTCAGGGAGGGCTTTAGCCAGGTCGGAGGATGGATTTAAACAAGACCGTGAAAAACGAGGCTGACATTAGTACAGACACTGAACTGAAACTAAGACTATCTGTCATTGTAAGTTCCAAAAGATGGATGGGTCAGTGCCATGTTCCTGCTGGAGCTCATCTGTGTTAGGTAAAAATGGCTTTCATTTGCAGTTATCAATGATTTTTCAAGGAGTGTGAGAAGGGAAGGATGGGGGCATAAGTGGCACTGTCTCTACATGTAAAGATTCACTTACCTGAGTTTCCCACAGCACAGATGGACAGAAAAAAGGCACTGTGTCCCTTATTGATTGCTTGAGAAGTGGGAAGGTGTTCCTCTTGGCTGCAGTGGTGCTCTGCACTCTCCCTCCTTCATCCTCAGCTCGGATGCAGCCTGAGCTGGCTGGGCATGGTGCTGCTGCATGGCAGCTGACGCTTGGGACCAGCCCGAGGGACAGGACTGGCACAGGGATGGTGTGGTTGTACAGCAACTATTGCCAGCACCCTCACCGTGTGCAGGGTGGTCTTGGCAAGAAATACTCTGCCTCAAGGAATCCTTAGGAAGAGGTTGGATAGGATCTGAGAGTGCGTGAGGGAGATGGTTCGAGGGACCTCAGCAAAGTCCTGCTGGTGCTCAAGACTTCATTGCTCTGATGCTTAATCACTGTCATCTTTCCTAATAAAATTCTGAAGGCTCCGTGGTGTGTCTTTATACAAGGATTGTGTTTGCTGCAGGAATTGTGCCAAAAAGCCTGTGACCCGTAACACAGCAGTTGCTGAGGATGCAAACTGCTGGACTTTGTGAAGCAGTCTGGTTTTGAGGTGCAGCACCACTTGTGTTGTCTGCTGTTGCAAAGAAACGAACAAATAGTCATAGAGGTGACTGACACCATGTTAGGAAATAAACTAAGGTGAAGCAAAGAGTGGGCTGTGGGCGACTGCACAGCCGGGGGCACATGCCACGACTGCGTTGATGCCTGGGACACATGCCACTCAGGACTCATCTGTGGGGATGAACTGGCCATGTTTGCTCACTGACTGTTCTCCCGGGATTAGCACAAAGCTCCGACCCCACGGACCATGTTTAACCAGCGAACCGCCCAGCTCGGACCCTGGAATGAGACTTTATGCATATTCATCAGTATTCTTTTTTGGGAGTGGGGTTTTTTTGAATTAACAAATAAACTCTTATAATGTAGAATCCCTCCTGGCTTCCGCGTCTTTATCCAGGTAGCACCGGTACCGGCTCGGCCCGGCGGGCTCGNGCGACGAGTTCGTGGGAGCCCGGTGAGCTGGGGAGCGGACGGGATGGTGGGAGGGGGGCTCCTGGCGCCGCTGACCTGTCCGTGCCGCCCGCAGGCGCAGCAAGCACACCGTGGTGGCTTATCGGGACGCGATCTACGTGTTCGGCGGGGACAACGGGTAAGGGGGGCCGGGGTTGAGGGGAGATGGATGTGGGGGAAGCGGGATGTGAGGGGANGCCGGGAGTTGTGGTCTGACCGCGCGGCCGCAGGCGCGCCGGAAGGCGAGCGCGCGGGGCACGCCGGGAACTGTAGTCTAGGGGGCACGCGTGGGCCATGGCGGCGGCCGCGGCCCCGGCGGGCGGCGCGGGACGCTCGAAGGTGGCCCCGAGCGTGGACTTCGACCACAGCTGTTCGGACAGCGTCGAGTACNTGTGAGGGGAGGTGGGTGTGAGGGGAGATGGGTGTGAGAGGAACGAGGTGTGAGGGGAGCAGGGCTGAGCGTCCGTGATCGCCCCTGTGCGACCCCCGGCCCGGCTCAGCCGCCTCTCCCGTCTCTCCCCGCAGGAAGACGATGCTGAACGACCTGCTGCGCTTCGACGTGAAGGACTGTTCGTGGTGCAGGTGGGCAGCGCGGCCCCTCGCTGTCCCTGGGTGCTGACAGGGCCGGGACACGCTGCGGCTTCCTTCATTACCTCGGGCTGGGTGTAAAAGTTTGTGACACTACCTGAGTACCGTAGAAGAAGTGTCACCTCTGTCCAGCGCTGTCACAGCTGCTCCCTGCCAGCCTGCTGTGTGCTGGGCCGTTGGGGTTATCGATCCTACCCGGGGAGAGGCGGGCAGCCCAGCAAGGGAGAGGACCAGGGTCACCTCTGTTCCTGCAGCCTGTGGGAGGCCAGAGGGACCGGGTGTGCTGCTCCCCTCGGGCCAGGGAAGGTGCCGGCGGTGAGGGGCTCACACCTTTCTTGGCTCCTTTGCTCTGCACTGGGCAGTCTGTCTTATCTCACCTGTGTCTCACTTTCCAGCTCTGCCAAATAGATTTCAGCAGCAGCATGTTTGTAACCGTTTACACTGTATTGCTGTTCTATAAAATCTTAGTGCAATCTACAATCCAAAACCAATGAAACGCTCAGGAACAAAATAATAACTTCTAACAGTTGTTTCTTTTCTGAGTCTGCACAGTAGCTCTGAGTGCCCAAAGCATGACCAGGGTGTATGACTGCTGCTGTTGTAACCTGTGCAGGGCTTTCACGACGGGGACGCCGCCAGCGCCGCGGTACCACCACTCCGCCGTGGTCTACGGGAGCAGCATGTTCGTGTTTGGTAAGGCAGCACCAGCTTGGGCTGGAAATGGTAGATGTGCTGCTGTACTGGTTTGAAAAAAGAATGAGGGATCTTTAGGATGTGTCAAAGATCTCATTCAGTAGCAAACCCAGTATTTTTCGTGGCTGACTGTGATTTTAACTTTAGTTTGGAAATATTTTGCTGTTTTGTTTAACATAAAGACGACTTGAAGCTCATTACCATAGTGATTCTTTAGGAGAAGGAGTGAAGTCTCCTTCTGTAGTAGTCCATTAGCCAAACACTTTATGCTATCTAAAGTTTCTCCTAATTAAATGCCTGGGAGTGTGTCTGCTTCATTCCCTGGGAGTCTAATGGAATTCTTTTTGTCCAGGTGGTTATACTGGAGATATCTATTCCAATTCTAACCTGAAGAATAAAAATGATCTCTTTGAATATAAGTTTGCAACTGGGCAGTGGACAGAGTGGAAGACTGAGGGAAGGTAAGAGTTGCTGTCATTGCCTCATGCTTTGGGGGAGTGAGGGTGACTTGTCATCATGTAACATGGCACAGTCAGACCTATTTACAGTGCTGATGTTAGGGCTGCAGCATGATTGCTGCTTTGCTTTCTCAACTAAAGTTTTTTGGTTCTACAGGAGATTTTTTTGAAGGCCTCCATTCCAGAGGGCACTCTAATGGAAATTTGTTCAAAATCCACTCTTCATGTTTCAGGTCCATGACAGAAGGGATGGGAGCAAAGGGAGTTGGTTTTTTTTCTGAATTGTTTCAGTTTCAGGGATGGCTTGGGATCAAATTGTTGATCCCTCATGAACATGGACTCCTGAGATTCAGTGCTCCAAGGAAAATCAAAATCACTAACACATTGCTTCCTAAAGTTGTCTCTGCACATTTCAGAATGCCATTTCTGACAGTGATTGTGATCCAGCTACTGAGTGCTTTTTACAAGGGCCTGGATAGGATAAGGGGCAATGGCTTCATATTGGCAGAGCAGGAATAGATGGGATATTGGGAAGGAATTCTTCCCTGTGAGGGTGGGGAGGCCCTGGCACAGGGTACCCAGAGCAGCCTGCCTCATCCCTGGAAGTGTCCAAGGCCAGGTTAGATGGGGCTTGGAGCAGCCTGAGATAGTGGAGGGTGTCCCTGCCCATGGCAGGGGGTGGGACTGGATGGGCTTTAAGGTCCCTTTCTGCCCCAAACATTTCTGTGTTTACCACTCCCTGGTAAAGGTCATGTGGTGTCTTTACCTGCAGTCCTATATGCAGCTGAAGTTTCTAAAATGCTGATTTCAGTGGCTACAGGGAAGGGAACATTTGTTATTGTGATTTGTGGAGAAGAAGGAGGAATGTCCCATCCATTCTTGTATTGCTGTTGCTCACCTCTGATGAGCATGTTGTATTTCAGAACAGAGACCATATTAGAATTTCTCCTGGTTAATTCTAGTAGATTGGGACATTTTTGAGAGTAATTCTTACTCAGTTTACAAACTCAAATTTTGCTTGTTGTTTCCCCA
This sequence comes from Hylia prasina, assembly GCA_013397195.1. NCBI lineage: Eukaryota > Metazoa > Chordata > Aves > Passeriformes > Sylviidae > Hylia > Hylia prasina. The sequence continues at coordinate 178,084 of VYXD01015992.1, forward strand.
GAGTTACAGTGTTCATGTGGCACAATGACCTCAGACAAGCCAACAGATGCCTTGTGGCATCACAGGTTTGTTCACCTTGGCTGATTCAGTTAAAACAACAAAGATTGTGGAAGAAAAATCTGATTTTTGATTTTTCATTGTGGGCACTACATCTTGGGAACAACGCTGAATGATCCCAAATGAGTATCCTGAGCTCTGTCCTGGTCTCATTTCTGTGTTTCACCTGCTTAGTCTGTGGGAATACCTGTGGGATGTTCATAGCAAGTTGGTTGCCACCTTGCTCTACCAGTGGTGCTGTGAATTTTCCCATTACTTAACTACATTACGCAAAATACTCTTAAGAGTGTTTGAGTCCTGGCAAGGAATTACTTGGAATTTTTTTCTTTTTTTTTCCTGTCTGCATTATCTGAGTGCAAAACTAATACATGCCTTCAGAGGCTCACTCAGTGTTTGGAGGGTGCTCGGCAGAAGCAATTTTGTGTAGGGGACTTTCTTCTTCTTACATGTGCATTTTAGCTCTTAGATCCTTCTGCAGCCCCTCTGCAGCTGCAGAGGAAAGATTGTTGTCTGCATTTTCTTCCTTGCAGGTTGCCAGTGGCCAGGTCAGCTCACGGCGCCACGGTGTACAGTGACAAGCTGTGGATCTTTGCTGGATACGATGGCAATGCACGGTATGGGGCAGTATCACCCTCTCCTTGACTGCTTTTGTGAAATCCCAGCCCCTCAGTTTCCACCTTTGTAGAGACATTTCCATATTCCAGGAGATTTAAACACTCAGCTGGAGCTTTGCTAAACCCAGTCTTGTTGAGCATTGCAGTTTTGCAATTCACCGTTCTTGTTCAAATAAGTATGTGCTTAAAGCTGAAAGATCTGGGTACTCAGAGTGGCTGTGTAATTTGACAGCGTGCTTGATTGTAAAGCTGCAAAATGATCTTTGGAATTTGGTGAATGCACATTTCTTGAAAGATCTGTAGCACAGGCTGGCTGATGTTGCTGAAGACTTAGAGAGCAAAGCCTGGATTTGCTATGAATCTGACAGAACTAAGAGCAGTGTGTCAGTTTTTTCTCAGAAGTCTCTGGAAATATGTAATATTTCAGTTGAAGGGAGGTGGGATTTTGTGTGGGGAAAGACTGGAAATGAGTGGTTCTGAGATGTTAGAGTCTGGTGCTTTGTCTCACAGTAGCTCCTTGGATTTGCTGTTGGTCTGTCAGGGAACAGTCAATTCTGGACATGTCATTTTTTTTCCGTTGTGATGAGTTTAAGGACTAATTTACGTTGATATACAATATTTGCATCATGAGAGCACACAGAGATTGTCACAAATGAAGAGCTGGGTTGCCTCTTCTTCTGAGGAGAATCTTCATGAAAGTGTCCAGCTCCACAAAGTCTTCAGGAGAACTGCTGATAATTGGGAAAACAGATGGGATGTCTTTGTTATTTCTGGAGGAGGAATTGGTATAAGATGCATGACTCTGTGGGATTGCTCACTGCCAGCTTAGGGAGTCCCCCAGGGCCTTGGGTAGCTCTTAGGAAGGAGTGGGTGAGAGGAGCTGTCTAATTTATGTTAAATGTGTCTGATCAAGTTAAAAAAAAAAGTCTTTTTATGGAACTTGAGCCTCCAGGCAGATTTGAACAAAGGAAACATCTGTAGTTACTGTGAGTAACTTGTTCTGGGAACAGCACAGTCAGATATGTCAGCTTACCTGCTTCATCCTCCTTTCTGTATTTAAGGAAGGATTCAGCCATGTAAATAATTGCTGTGGTCAGTCTCAGTAGTTAACAGGGATGAGCAGAAGGAGCAGGGTAATTTGGGGTAATAAGGGGTATTTTGTAAATATCCTGAAGATTAAATAGCTCAAATCCTTAAGCTCCAGACTGAGTTGCTGTATGTAGCTATTAACTGCAGTGTCCTTGTAACTAGAAAGATGCTGAAGCAGGCTGGGGTGGGGCTGTAAAATGTAGGTATAGGACAAAGGGATTCTGGTAGTTGTTTTTCTGTCAGTGGAAGTAGGAGGTTCTTCCTGTGCAGAAGGAATGTTGATAAAATAGTATTTCTGTCCTTTCAACATGGTTACAAGAAATGAACTAGTTGAAATCAACCATTTTTTTGTATTATGGCACAGATTAAATGACATGTGGACAATAGGCCTGCAGGACAGAGAGCTGACCTGCTGGGAAGAGGTAAGAAGCTTTAATTTTGACTAACACATAAAATTATCTCTTTTTTTGTTTTAATGTACAATTATTTAAAATTCCCTATGCTAGACTGCACTGCTTTCTTCAGAATGTGTTTTTGACCCACAGTGAAAAGAAAGTTCAAATTTGATTTGGTTTGGGTATCTGGAAAACCAAGTGTGTATAAAAGTGTGATTTTTTTTGCTTGTGAATCTGTGAACTGGACTTGGACTTCCCTTTGGGGATTTGCTGTGCCCCCTGTGGAAGGGACTGCATTCCCACTCTGACCACTGCATTCCCACTCAGACCACTGACACAGACTGGGAGCTTTGGTGGCCAGCTGACTAAAGTCCTGATCCTTACAGTACTGAGAGCTTTAAAAACGTGGCCTCCCAACCTTTTTATCCAGGGAAAATCAGACACGTAAGCACAGCAAGCATCCATTACCTGTCCCCAGCTTTGTAGGGCCCATGCCATGTGCTCACCCTGGCAGTACCTGTGTCCCATGGCCCTGCAGTGTCCTCAGCAGTGTGCACTGTGACAATGCATTTCTGACTTTGCACTTAATTACCTTTCAGATTGAACAAAGTGGTGAAATTCCTCCTTCCTGCTGTAATTTTCCTGTGGCAGTTTGCAAAGACAAGATGTTTGTTTTCTCTGGCCAGAGTGGAGCAAAGATTACCAATAATCTCTTCCAGTTTGAATTCAAGGAAAAGATGTAAGTGTAGGCAGTTAAGTCGTGCAAAAGCGACATAATCCTTGACTGCCTGAGTTGCAAAATGTAATACCTAAGGGTATTGAGGGAGAATGCTGTGTGTGCTGGTGACGAAGGATAGAGTTAGAAAATTGAAAGGAATTGTAGAAAAATACCCTGTTTGCTGTCCCAGCTGGACACGGATCCCCACGGAGCACCTGCTGCGGGGCTCGCCGCCCCCTCCCCAGCGGCGATACGGGCACACCATGGTGGCCTTCGACCGGCACCTCTACGTCTTCGGGGGGGCTGCAGACAACACCCTGCCCAACGAGCTGCACTGCTACGACGTGGACTCCCAGACCTGGGAGGTCATCCAGCCCAGCCCAGACAGTGAGGTAAAACCTTCAGCTCGTGTTTTTTCCTTTATGCTCCATCTTTTTTGACTCATTTTTGCTGTGGACATTTTTGACAAGAGCGTTGGCTTTTAGCTAAATAGTAACAACTTCTTCCCACTGATGGTTAATCAGCTCAAATATTGTGGATAGCAGTCCTTAAAAATTAGTCAGTGTTGACACATCTAAAACTTCGCTTAACACATTTTAAAGAAATACCATGAAATGCTTTGTTATGTGTTATGAGTCAATGATTTGTTCAGTGGAAAGCTGAACAATGAGTTCAGTGTGTACCAGTGGCTCGTAGGTTGGCTGTGTGATCCACTTGAAGCAGAATTCAATACTAGACAAGGTTTTATTTGTCACTGTAATGCCCGTGTGCATAAAATCTTATAAATTCTATTATACATAGAGGTGTGGCTGGCAAAAAGTAATATGGAGGCTCAGAAAGGGCTGTTTTAACATGCTTGCATTAATAAGAGATCCAAATTTTAAAATGGCTGTTTTTACATGGATGTCAAAAGGCTGTAGACCACCAAGTGCCAAGAAAATACTCCAAATGAGACAATATTTAAAAAAAAAAAAAGATGAACATATTAATCTGTTTCTTTTGCTACTTGCTACTCATGCAAAGCATCAATTGTGTGATAAAATGTCTGGTTTTTTTCATAGCACACTCACAAATCCTGTCTTGGATCAGCTTGTATTCCAGGTGGAAGTGCCAAGGGCTCACCTGGTTTCAGTGCGTATTTCAGGTCATGTAAGTGAGGGTCATTTCATCCCAGAATGCACAAGCACTTGTTCCCTGAAGACCCATACCAGTGTTTGTACTTCCTGGCTTTGGAACAGCAGCATGCATTGTGTTTATTAATGTGAATAGGTTTTACCTTAAGCCATGTTAAGGTACTTGCAGCTGATGTCACAGTGGGTTTAGGGTGTGAGCTGCTCTGCAGATGGAGATGCTCCATGTGTGTGTGCTGGGCACTCCACTGCACAGCCTGAGGTTACACTTCAGACAGCTGAGTGTTGCAAGAATTAGGATCAGGTGCAGTTACTGATTTAGCCAGCACAGGTGTGACAGGGCCCACCCCCAAGAACTGTGTGGGGTGTTTGGTGTGTTTATGTGTTTGCAGACACGTCACAGCATTGGATGAACTGGAGAATCCCACCTCCCACACTGCTCAAAATTAACCATGTTCATGGGCCTCATTGGCAACTGTTATTTGACCAAAGTTTCACAGCAGCCTATTTAATGCTTTACAAAGCTGATTTATTGTCACATGAAATTAATAAAGCTGCTTCTTCAACTTTCTAAAGCCACAGTTGCCTTCAGGACTATAGATCCTGTTCTGTTCCTGCCAGTGTTACTGTTAGACGTGTGAGGCTTCAACAGGTTCTTTGGGACACAATTGCTTATCGTTTTCAGGAGCAGAACTGCTCCTGGCAGTGTTGTAAACCAGCGTTATTTCCTGAGTTATCCCCTGCTAAATTTTATTTCAGACTTCAAAGCTCTTTTCCTCATCTGTCTGTAACCCCAGGCAGAGGTGTGTTAGTTGCCTGTGTTGTATTTTGCAGTTTCTTTCTCTGGTACAGCATCTAGAGACTGATTTGGTAGAAACGGGAGGTGAAACTGGTGCTATTGAAACATGTGATATAAATTTTCCTAAAAGACTGATAAACTGCAAAACCTGAAAGACTTTTGGTGTTTCAAGTAAGTTTTAAATTATTTTGTGTCTTCTGGAGTCATAACTAGGTAATTTCTCAGAATCATTTTCCTAAAGTTTCCGTGAGCTTTTGGCAAAGACTTCTAAAGGTAGCAATGAATCTCTAATACCATCCTGTTCCCTGGACACTATGAACTTGGATTTTCCTTTTTTATCCATCTCTGTGAACAAAACTAGTCACGTTAATTTGAAACAAAATAGAAGTCAGTAAGTGCAATGCTGTCTCAGCACTTGAGGGTTTGTGCTGTGTGTGAAGTGACAGTGACCTCTGTTATTGTGCAGCAGAATGACCTACCTTGACTTTTAGAGTTGGGTTTTTTTCTTTCCAGTGAATGTATTGTAGAGTTTACCTTTTGCTTGCTCTGTATTGTGTGGTATGATCTTAGAAATGCTGCATTACAACTTTGCTTAGCTGCAGTAAAGCAGGGCTACTTTCTTACTTATGGTCATGTGATGCATATCCCTAATTCTTTCCTCTTTTGGATGTTCAGCATGGAATGGGTAAAGCCTCTGGAGTCCAAAATAAGGTTTAGTGCTGATTAAGCTATTAATTCAGTGGTGACTTTTACAGTGCTTTACAAAGAGATTACAGAATAGATTGCTTACACTGAAGGAGAGCCATTACTGCCAGTCCAGTCTTGTTCTCTGAACTTAGGCCGCCCTGAGGAGCTTTTCAGGGTGATCAGAGAGTGATTTGGACTTTTCAGACCCATTTTTGCCAGTAGCAGGAGTAGGCTGTCAGGTGGAAATTGTATGTCCTCTGCTACCCTGTTATGGGCAACACAGAAGGTGACAAGTCACACAAGGCTGAAGAATCTTGGGGTTGTTACCTGGAAAAGGTGGCACAATTTGGGCATTAATCACAGCAAAGCTGAGTTCTAGGAAAGTCCTAGAGGCACTTGTTGAGCACAGACAGCAAATGTGTGCCAGGTGCTGCAAGTGCCCTGAGACAGTCTGGCATTTTCTGCATGTTGAGTAAACAAGTAGAACAAACCTGGGAATAGATCTGGCACTGGACCTGTTGTAGTTCTCTGCCCAGGGTGCTCAGAATTCTTGGTGGTGCCTCGCTGTGGGATGGAGGATGGGAAATGGCTTAATGAGTAGAAAAGGGCAAACTGAGGTGGAACACGGCAGTACTTCAAAAATAAACCAGGAGCTGCCATTTTATGCTTTAGAATGTCTCCGGAATGAATAAGAAGACATCCTTGCTGAGCTACACAATTGCAGTCTGTAGCTCCTCAAACCTATATATAATACATGTACATATATATTGTACAGAGCACACAGAGCTATTCCCTGTCTTTGCTGTGAGATGATCTTCACAGCTGGGGGTTCTCTTTTTCTAAGGCAGCCACAGAAATATCTTGTCTGAGTCCTTGCCTGCCTGCATAACACTGCCAAAGCTGCCTGGTGCGCTGGATTTTCTTTCTGGATTTTCTGGGCTACTGAAGGATTTCAAAAGCAAGAAATAGATTTTTTGTTTGCCTCAAGTTTTTCTATTGAACTTAGAATATCCTTCATTTTCTGAAGAGGGTTGGTGCAGCATAAGAACTCAGCAGGCAGTAAGAGTAAAAATGCCCCATGTTGCACAGTTGACAGACACATGTGCACGTGGCAGTCATGGCTTGTGCTACAGAGACGAGTGTTCTGCTGGGAATGACAGGAGCTCTGGGTCTGGCAGGGAGCACAGCCAGTTGTGGACACAGACCCACAGAATCCAAGGTGATGTTTGGAGCAGCCACTGCCTCGTAGAGGCAGGGTGTTATGTCAGGAAGAAGAAAATTCTTCCTCACAGTTCCCATCATCTCCCTGTGGTTGCAGGGACTGGTGAGTCATCCATCTCTCCTGAAGTTATGAGGGAAATCTCTGAAACTTGTTCTGGGAAACATTTCAGTCTCACAATTAGGGCTTTCAAAGCCAAGAGCAATAAAAATCTCCAATTTTCAAAGCTCTTAATTTTTTCTTTTAAGTAAGCCAAAAGGGAGGTTAATGTGCTGGTAACCTTCTTGGGCTTACTTGGAAGCTCAGTTTTGGAGGTTTTCAGACCGATTACAGTGACGTGGTTTGTAGGCAGCTGAGGAAGATTAAAAGGATTTAGTCATCCTCCTGGGGATGAGTCTGCCCCAGTCTCCTTGTGCAGAAATCAGTTTCACCTCTCGAGGTATCTTCAGGCAAGAGAAACATGTTACTGTGTGCACAATGCCCCCCATTCCTGCAGTGAGCCCCCTAACAGGATAAGATCTGCCTCACACGTGGGCAGAGTAGTTGTCAAGGTATGGTGTTCTGCTGGGAGAGATAAAACTGAGCATTTCACAATCCAGAGGGAAGACTGATGCTTTTGATGTTTTGCAGTTTTCAGGCTTGCATCCTTTTTAAAAAACCTTTTTTAAAAATGTAGGAGCTTCATAACAGTGCCCTTTGCAGGTTTGTGCTCAGTGAGCTGGAGAGAGACATCTTGAAAATGTTTGTATTTATAAGAATCTGCACATCAGATTACCTGTAGCCAACACTATTGTCCATTTCTGCTTGTCAATTCTGTGTTCATATCCTTTCTGTGGGGTGTTCATTATTACATCCTTTTACAGTATTCTCCCAGAGAAAGCAAAATGCAAATGATGTGGATGATAGGCAGAAGGAATATTTCTGTGACTCACTGGTAAGGAATTGTAACAACACAGATTTAACGTGACCCACATTAAAGTGGTATAAAATTGAGTAACGGAAGGGCTTGAAATACGCTTTTTGAATGAGGAGCAGTTACTCTGGATAAACTTATACCACCACAGCTTTCCTCCAATATTTACTAATTGTCCAGAGTTTTGCCAATTGCTGATTACAATATGAGTCCACTCAAGGATTTTGATTTCTTCCTAAGGTGGGTGCAACAGTCCGTGTTTCAGTTTGGCTGTAGGATACATTTATGAAGAGGGTGTGTGGTCTGGGCTTCATGGTTTCCCTTACAGCATCCCTGGAAACAATGACTTAAATTCCCCAGTTCTTGTGGAGAGCTGAGAGAGCTCCTGGTGGTCTGAAATGGCTGAAAGTGCTGTGATATTCTTGGTTCTAGAAGCTGACACAGTGTAGTGTCATTAAGTAACATAAATACATGATCCTTGTGTTTATTATATCTTCCAGTATAACGTCTCCCCATGTTGTATTCACAAAGCAGGGAGGTTGTTCAGAGAAGAATGATTGAAGATGGGAAGCCCAGTGACTGACTAGGAAGCAAAGTCTCTTTTAGGTGTAGGAAATTAAATCTTCCCTGGCTTACCTGGGGAACAGAGGGTTTTAATCAGTGAAAGATAAAACAAGATCCAGCCATTTCAAGTTGAAACTAGAAATATCCAGACTGAAAAGGAAAGGAAAACAAATGTTTACAAATTGTAAAGAATGAGAGTAGTTATTTATTGGAACATTTTATCAGGTTTTTTGTGTAAAGTCTTCATTACACTTAAACGAGGATTTGATATTTTCTAAAACAAAAGTTTTCCTCAAAGAAAGTCTAAATTTCAGTACCTCTTTACAGAAGTTTGGTATGTTGGTTTATTCAAGAAGTCAGACTAAGATCCCAAAAGTACTGTTATGGTTATTGGATTTTTGAATGCATGCCACATGCCAAAAAGGAGCAAGTGGTTGGTCACTGGATTTCTGTCAGCTGTTGTCAGATTTCAATATATGATCTTTTGTGATGCGTTCATTGGATTTGGCTGGAGTTTGGCTTGTTCTTCAAACTGCCTCATCCTCTCTGATGAATCATACATTAACATTGCTCTTTAAATTTGCAACTGATATATACTAAAACAATTTTAAAGGAAAGAACATTTACTATTATTATAGCGGTAAATAAATTACAGCAGTCTCATACCCTGACCTTTGTGGTTATGCCACCACGTGTTTGGATGTCATTGTTAATGGATTTACCTTCCTGTTTTCATTCTGTGTTGTCCAGTGAATGCCCAATGGAAAAATCTCATCCTCAGTGTAGAGCACAATTGCCAAGGATGTCTCTGTTGCATCCTCTGTCACTTTTCATGACCAGAGCTGGTATTGCAACAAGCTTTCATTATTATGACTTTGCTTCTGTATGTGGTGATTTAACTCAGAACCCCCCATGTGCTGGGCTGATCCCCCAGCGTGGGCAGCAGGGCAGGGGAGATTCTGCCCCTGTGCCCTGCTCAGGTGAGACCCCACCTGCAGAGCTGCCTCTGGCCCTGGGGTTCCAGCACAGGAAGGATGTGGAGCTGCTGGAGCCAGTCCAGAGGAGGCCTGGAGCCCCTCTGCTCTGGAGCCAGACTGGGAAAGCTGGGGGTGTTCAGCCTGGGGAAGAGGAGGCTCTGGGAAGACCTTGGAGACCTCTCCAGTGCCTGAAGGGGCTCCAAGAGAGCTGGAGAAGGACTTTGGACAAAGGCCTGCAGGGACAGGAGGGGGGAATGGCTTCCTGCTGCCAGAGGGCAGGGTTACGTGGAATATTGGGAAAGAATTCTTTCCTGTGAAGGTGGAGAGGCCCTGGCACAGGTTGCCTATAGAGAAGCTGTGGCTGCCCCTGGATCCCTGGAAGTGTCCAAGGCCAGGTTGGACAGGGCTTGGAGCAGCCTGGGATACTGGATGGTGGCCCTGCCATGCAGGGAACAAGATGAACTTTAAGGTCCCTTCCCACCCAAGCTATCCTGTGATTCTGTGATTTATCCTAAGTTGTAGGTTTCTACATCATGGTCTTCAACTTTCTATCTTCTGCTTCAATTTATGACAGTCTCTTTCTGTATTAACGGCTCCATGTGAGGAAGTGGTGCTTACAGAGGTGATCCTCTGCTTTTAATCATTGTTAAGCTGCAACAGATCCATTTATGTTGACAATATAGTTGAGGAAGTCTCAATGAATAAACTGCAGACAAAATATTTTTGGCTCTCTGACATTAGTGTGGTGTTGAAGGTTTTATGAGGTGTTTTGAGAAGCCTGCCAGTGGAAATCTCTGAGAATCTCTGGCTGGATTTTTTCTCTCAGGTGAAAAATAAGTATTGTTGACCCTGTCTGGAGCAAAGGAATAGAAATAGCCTTTGAAGAGGTTCATTCTGTGTTCTTGTCTGTACCATCAAAGTGGAAAGGTAAAAGCTAAATTTCCATCTTAGATGTAAATTAAATTTCCATTGTAACAAGAGCACAGCTGAGCTCCCAGCCCTGCAGTATGTTAAAGAACAGGAGGAAGTCATAGAATCACAAAAGCAGGTGGGTTGGAAGGACTTCCAAGGTTTTGAATCCAGCCACATGCTCAGAGCAGGTCTGGTTGAGGCAGGCTGCTCAGGGCATTGTCCATTCCATTCCATTCCATTCCATTCCAGTTATCTCCAAGGTCAGAGATCCAGCAGCTTCTCCTGGTTTCCACCCAGCATTTGTCTACTATCATGATCAAAGACATTTTCCTCTCACACTGAGAAAGAACTTCCTGTGCTGACTTGGGTCTGTTGGCTCCTCTCTTCCCACCAGGCACCTCTCTGAAGAGCAGCTCTGACTTCCCTGCAGGAAGGTGCCTCCTTTGCCTCCTTTTCTCTTGTACATCCTGTGCTCCAGCCCTTGATCACAACGTTGATGTTGGTGTCCCTCCGCTGGACATACGTTGGTCAATGCCTTTCCCAGATCCCAGAACTTGGGCAGAGTGCTTCAGCTGGGGACTTGAAAATAATGAGGACAAGTCCCTTCCCTAAGCCCACTGGCACAGCTGAGGGATTGCTGGCCATGCTGCCAGAGGATGCTGCTGAGCCCTCTGCAGCTCCCTGTCTACCACATCTGTGTTCTACAGAGCTGTGTTCTGGCCAGCCAGTCCCCAGGCTGTGTTACTGCAAGGAATGACAATCCCACGGCCAGGACTTGGCAGAACTTCCTGAGGTGCCCACGGCCCATTTTCCAGCCTGGCTAAGTCCTTTAGAATATCAGCCTCCAGCATTTAAACTGCTCCAGACAGTTTGCTATCAAGCATAAACTTGCTGAGAATGCAGTGCCCTCCTATAACCCATGAACCATTTTGAAGGGAATGATCAGGTTAATCAGGAAAAATTTGCCCTTGGTAAATCCTTGCTGACTGATACCAGTCACCTCCTTCATGTGGTAGAAGTAGCTTTCAGGAAGATTTTCTCCATAACTTTCTTGGGATTGCAGTGCAGTTGCCTGGCTCATGGCTAGGTGTGTTCCCAAAGTTCATACCAGGACAGATTTTTAAAATTAATAGGTACTTTTTGGGTTATAAACAGCACTTTGGTTACTCTTGGGTACCTGCAGTGATAAACTGGATGGACTCCATTGCCAGAATCTGACAGGAATGACAGCCTAAGGAAAGGCCCAATAAAGGAACAACAGCCTATGGAAAGGCTCAGTAAAATCCTTGAGCATTTGCCTGCTTCTCTTAATTTGTAGAGCTGCATGTGTTGAAGTTCACTCTAACATGTGTCTGTTCCAATTTTGTCTGAAAGCAGAGATTGTCTGCCTCCAGCATGGGAAAACATTTTAAATCCTTAAACCTCCTTGAACCTAAAGACTATCCAAAGCTCTGTCTGTCCATCTGTTTGAGTTTGATGCTGTTGCCTGGTGTAACAATGTGGAAACATCTCAGGTATCAACAGCTCCAAATCTCCCAGTAGTGACAGCTCATTTGGACCTGTTGTAGCTTATGGTTTTCTTCCAATTTCAGAGAAAAATAGATTTTTTTACCTTTTAGTTTATGTTGGTTCACCAGGTTGGTTTGTTGATGGCTTTAGGCCTTTTTATTTCATTTTGGCTTTGAGCTTTTAATGATTCTGAAGGATAGAGAGGCTCATTGATGTTCTTGGGTTGTGAAATAAATCTGAGCACATCATTACTGACTTTTGAGTTCAGTGCAACAATTACCTTCCGTAATACCTGCTTATTCATAGCTGAGTGTGAGGAAAATTAACATTTACACAGTTATAAATCTATTTTGTAAATATAAGAAGGCTTCTGAGGAGCTGAGAGTAAGAAAGGAGAACCTTGAAACAACTGCAGAGGATTTGATTTTAGCAATGTCCTAGTATCACCCATAATGCTAAAATTTCTATCACCAAAAGCACTGAAACATATTAAAATGTTTTGAGAAAGGAGTCAGAGAGAGAAGATGAGCATTGCAACAACACAAGTAGTCACAGACTGCAATAATAGTATAGTTCATGCATTCCTCACAGCCAAGAGAGTGAATCTCTATACAAGGAGGTTGAATTTTTGTCCCTGACTCAGTTCTGCTGGCTGTACAGAAGAGCTGGGCAAGGCCGTGGCTCTGTGTGCTGCTGACCTGCCAGCTGAGAAGGGATTTTACTTCATCCTCTTCCAGTGTGTCAGTCAGCTTTGACATAAAATACAGGGTGTCACTTTGGAGTGATCCATCTGCCCTGTTTTTTCATGAAGACAAAATGTGGGAAGGCTGTCTCAGACTTGGGAATAGCTAATGGATATACCCTCTTCACCATTTTAGCTTGTGATCTGTGTTTTGCCTACTTGCAGTGAGCAAACCCCTCAGCTTCTCATCCTCATCCCTGGAAGTGTCCATGGCCAGGCTGGAAGGGGCTTGGAGCAACCTGGGCTAGTGGAAGGTGTCCCTGTCCATGGCAGAGGGTGGAACAAGATGAGCTTTAAGGTCCCTCCCATCCTGAACCAGTCTTGGATTCTGTGATTTGTGAAGAGCTTTTGGGAGGAAGAGGACAGACAAAAAGCAATTAGTGCAAAAGATTTCATTGCTGTGTGTCTTTGTCACTGCACAAACCTTGAGAAAACTACACAGCTTAAAATGTTAATGGTTCAATTGCAGTGATGGGCTCCAAACAAGACCACAGAGCTTTCTCTGGACTGACCCTGAATCTTCTGGAGCTTCAGCTGCAGGGGACAGCTGCTCCATGTCTGGTCTCTCGTGCTTCCCATCTATACTTTTACACACTTTTGTTTCTAAAACTTGTAACTAGGTGTCCTACCCAGCAGTGGCTGAGAGAGTGTCTGCCCCAGAGAAAGCTCCCACTGTGCCTTCGAGAGAACAGGGTTTGAAAAATTCTTGAGATGTATTTGGTTTCGATTTCAGCATAGCAACAGTTAAACAAGGACCTATAGCAGACTCAGAGGTAAATAAAGAAACACTTAAAAGTGAAAAAGACTTGAAAAATGGAAATTAAACTTATTATAGGAGAGAGAGAGAAATTCTGCCTTCATATATGCCTTTTCTTCTCCACTCCTTTTTTTTCCCCCTTGCAATTTATCTTGAGCTATTTAACTTAAGCTGTAATCCAAGAACCATTTAAGCATTGGCTCTGCATGTGCAAGTTCTAAATTGCATAGAGCAGGCTACTATTGACCCCTGAGTGGAAATGATTCATTTTACTTCTTTCACTATTTAATTCTACTTTACAAGGTTTCAACTTAATTTATTAAGGACTTCAAGCAAATGTGTTCCTGGTGAGATCAAAATTTAAATCTATGAGTTTATGAAGGGGTTTGCATAGGTATTACAGAGTTTATTTTAAAGTGTATGTGCTCAGGCCCAGAGCTCACGCTCAGAGCTGTAGTCTCACCTATTTGAATGCTTTCTGGGTGATCTGGCACAGAGAGAGGCACAGCTTTGGGAGTCAAATTAGAACCCTGATGAGCAGCACAGGACAAACTCCATTTGTGCTGTCTGGACAGGCTACAGTGCGAGTCTGGGCACAAGAAATGAGAGGAAAAAAAGACTTGTGAAATACTTTTATTTTGAAAACGATGTCTTGAGTCATGCCAGCAGTGTACTGAAAGGGAAGCAAAGGTGACTGATGAGATCTGCTTTTGAAAGCAAAGATTCCAGCTTGTAAAGATCCTCAGATGCAAATCTCATTAACCTTAAATAGAGACACTACTCCAACAGATGAAACAGGGTGATGTAGCTCAGAGAGGGATGCCAGCCCCCATCACTGGAGGTGTCAGGATTGAATCCAGAATTTCTTCTGTCAGGCACTGTTAATAAAGTAAGGAGATCACATTGATGGAGACGTAAGTACAGGATCTAGAGCTGACAAATACATTCAGATTGGCAGTGCATCTGTGATTTTTAGCATTCCTGTATGTACCAGGAATGAGAAAGACAAATCCCTTTGGATTCACACAGGACCATCTGGAGTTGTGCCAGCAGATGAAATTAGAATCATAGAATTACAAAACTGTTAGGGTTGGAAAAGCCCTTCAATATCATCAAGTCCAGTCATCCATCCAGCACTGCCACGTTCACCTCTAATCCATATCCCCAAGCACCATGCACCTTTTGAACACTTCCAGGGATGGTGACTCTATCACTGCCCTGAGCAGCCTGTGCCAATGCTTACAACCCTTCAAAAGAAAATGTTTCTTAATATCTGATGTAAACCTCCTCTGATGCAATTTGAGCCATTTGCTCTCATCCTTTCTGACCATCCTGGCTAGCAAAGTAGATGGTATTTTGTAGTTGTTTCTTACAAACTCTACCTGGGGTGAGTGTATTCAGCAGTTGGATTTGGCAGTTTGGGAGGTCTCCCAGTGAAAAATTCAAGATAGGGCATGTTCTGGTGTCTGGTATTGGTGGATGAGGAACGTGGGGACCAGAATGTCTCTCCACCACTTTGTGCTCCTGAGCTCTATTAACCTTTTTTGCCTCCTGAATATTTTCGTGAGGACCCAGCTCTCCTTCTTTGCGCTGGAACAAAGTTCCTGTGGCCAAATCCTTGGCCCGGGAGGGCTGAGCATTGTTCCCCATGTGGGTGGCACCAAAATGTCACCACTTGCAGCGTTGTCATCTGCACATGGGGGTTTGTGCTGGCCTGAATTCTGCTGTTCTGATTCAGTAAAACAAACACCCTGAAACTCTCAGCTGCACAATGTTTTGATGAACTGGACATGGCCTTTTGTGTTCCAGACTGTCATTCCATGTTTTACATTTCTGTCTTCAAAAATGTGGTCTATGTATTTAGAAAGTGAAGTTGTTTGATTGCTTAAGTTATTAGCAACTGCAGAGCTCTGGTGTTTTGGCTGGTACCAACCATTACAAAAGAAAAATCATCATTACAGTGTTCCATAGAGATTGTTGGAGTTGAATATGATGTGACTGGCAAGTACATCTTACTTGGTTAAATATTCAGGTGGTTCATGTTTGCTTTCTGGCTCCAGTAGTTTCAAAGCTTTTTGATTGAAAAAAAAAAAAAAGTTACTAAATTCAATGGCAGCTTTTAAAAACTAAATACTAGAGAATTTTGAGAATTACTTTAATTAAAAGCAAAACTAAAATATTATATATTAAAAAAAAAGAGAGATAGGGAAAATTACCTGAATAAGTCTGAAACAGGTGGGCTGCATTTGAGCTCTGCTAGAACAGTTCTTTTTTTTGGTTTTAGTTAGCTGTGAGAAAGGTGTTATAGTACAGCTTACACCAGCCTGCCTAGCTGTGTGGGAATTAATGTCTTGGCAAGCAAACTTCTTACTTTGGGATGAGGTTGGAGCTCCAGTTGATGAAGGTGGCAGATGTATTTTTAACCCATTATAATATGGTTGATTATTCCAATCAGTACATCTTATTTAGTTAATGAGATTACTGCTAAGAACAAGCAGAGGCCGTAGAAAATAGATGATATTTGACAGTAATCTCATCCTCTTTCAGAGAGGTATGGAACTGGGTCCAAGCAGGAATGTACTAACAGATCAGTGTTATTCCATAACCCATCGCAGTGTTTATTAGAACCAACTCTGAAGTTTCCTTTATTAAGTGTCCATGAAACATCCTGGATACAGAAGGCATCTTGTTTATTCAGAGAAATCCAGAAGTTTTGTTAAACTGGCACAGGCAAATGTGCCTTTTAAGGTGAGCAAGTCTGTGGTTTGTACATCTGAGGAAAATACCCACATTGTAGTTACTGACTGGGGGATTGTCTCCTTAAAAGCCGTAGTTTGAGGAAAAGAACAAGTCATGGAAAGTGTGGTGAGTAACTGGCTAAATGAGGCTGTTGTGTGATACTGTGGTGAGAGGGGTGAGTTGGTGGGAATGGGAACTGCCAGTCAACATGGTTTCCTGGAAAATCTGCCTCTCCAGATAAACATAATCTTGTTTCATGTTTGACTTTACTTGAGTGGTGTCTATAAATATGTACAAGAAGCAAAGATTTCTTACACCAGAGGGCTTCTTATTTTGTAGGCAAAGATTTCATGAAATTTACTGCCTGGAAGATGAAAAGCCTGATCAAACTAGGGGGAAAAAAGAAGTTTCTCTCACCACTTGAAGCCTTTCTGTGAGCTCTCAGTGAGATATGCTGATGTGTTCGCACACCTTTATGTAGCCTCAGAAGAAATGAGTAAAAATGCTGTGGTCTGTCCTCTGCAGGAGGGTCACAGTGGCTTTGGCTTGCAGTGACTCTTCAAAAATCACCCGATGCTGCAGCTTCAAGGTGGGGTGTGTTGCAGGGATGGTGTGATCCCTCAGCCCTATAAATAGCTGCAGTGTGGGGGGCTTTCCCCTCTGTGGAGCTGGCAGGATGGAGACTGGAGCTGTGGCTCTGAGGTGCCAGCTCTGCCAACAGCTCCATCCTTGGGCTCCTGTTTGGCACTGGACATTGCAGGGGCCTTAGCCAGATGGTTCGGCCCTTCAAGCTGTGGGGGAGGCGGGTGCACACAGGCCTGGGGCCCAGTCATGCTGAGGTAGATGATCATTCACCTTTCAAGTTCCTGACAGCATTTGGAGTAAGCTGAGTTTGCACAGTGATCACATTTGCACAATCTGCTTATTTCTAGAAGTGTGTGTGGGGTTTATGTGGAAAATGATGCTGGGTTTAATTTTGTAACTGATACATTTTTTAACTGCCAGGATATGTAGGCTTGTGTAGGTACCACTCTGATTAGAAGGTGCAGTGAATGGGCTTTCTTAAATGTGACTGGACAATATGTTCTAGACATGCTGGGAAACAATCCTGAGGTACAGCAAATGACAATCTGAGGATGCAAGTGTGTGTGTGTGCTTGTGTGTCTCTGTGTGTGTGTGTGTGTGTGTGAGTGAGTGTGAGTGTGTGAGACCCTGAGCTGCATTGGTTTGCTCAGTGCTCCGTGTTCATAATGCCAAGGTTGCAGGTTCAATCCCCCTACGGGCCAGTCACTTAAGAGTTTGACTCAATAATCCCTGTGTTTTCCTTCCAATTCAGATACTCCATGATTTTCCCTTTTAACTGTTGATCTGTTAATAACAGATATTTTCTTTTTGGCAGAAGAATAGGCTTTTACTTATTACCTTGCCTTTTTTGTCCTTTTCTTTCTGCTTATTGCCTATTTTCTTTCCCCAGTTACCCAGTGGGAGACTCTTTCATGCAGCAGCGGTTATCTCAGATGCAATGTACATCTTTGGTGGCACAGTGGACAATAACATCAGAAGTGGAGAGATGTACAGGTTCCAGGTAATTTGCTGATAAACATACTCACTTCCACATCAATTCCACATGAGTCCTGTCTGTGAAGTGTCTGGTTTAGCTCACCATGAGCTCCACGGCCTTTAGTCCATGGCCTTCCTGCAGGCAGCCTCTGTATTTCAGATTCAGCTTTCAAAGGTTAATGTGCATCTTTAAAATCTTCTGAGAAATGTTATTTGGGCAGACATTTTGGTAAGGTCATCCATCTAGTACCTTCTGAAGTCCAACATGACAACTTTGACAAATTATTGGGAAGTGTAGCAGATGGGATTTCCTATGTTATTTCATTAAAATTGCCTCTTCCTCTTCATGGGCTGTCCTGTTCAGGGCTCTGGGGCAGAATGTTCTGTATTGTGGTTTTATCTCCATGCAGCTCTCCCACTCCCATCCCACAAAACTATGGGAATTGAAAACTTTAGATTCAGGATACTCACACTAGATTAAATCCCACATACACTTAAGTTTATTTTTATTGCATGGCACCCTCAGATAAGTCCTGAGAGCAGGTGAGACTCCCAACCTCTGAATCCTCAGCTCTGGAAGTTGTGATGAGACACAATTCTTCCATGTGTTATCTGTCCTTACCCTCACCATGGGAGAAACCCTTGTATGTGTTTGGTTTGTTTGTGACATTCTACTTTATGTGCTACACTGAGGCTGAGTTAATAAGAAAGTCCAGTGATAGTAGATGTAACCTTGGCACTTTTGGTTATAGAATCATAGAATCAGGAATATCCTGAGCTGGAAGAAACCCACAAGGATCATCAAGTCCAGCTCCTGGCCCTGCACAGACACCCCAAGAATCCCACCCTGTGAGAGCATTGTCCAAACACTCCTGGAGCTCTGGCAGCCCTGGGGCTGTGCCCATTCCCTGGGGAGCCTGGGCAGTGCCAGCACCCTCTGGGGGAAGAGCCTTTCCCTGATCTCCAGCCTGACCCTCCCCTGGCACAGCTCCAGCCCTTCCTTGGGTCCTGTCCCTGCTCACACAGCGAGTGGAGATTGAAGCTGTCCCTCCACTGCCCCATGTGAGAAGCTGCAGACCCTGAGGAGCTCTGACCTCAGGCTCTTCTGCTTCAGAGTGATTTGAGATTTGAAGTTTATGTAGCCACTGAAATTAAGTCTGTCTTCTCTGGGGTTTTATTTTCTTAGTTTTCTTGTTACCCTAAATGCACTCTCCATGAAGACTATGGAAGGCTGTGGGAAAACAGACAGTTCAGTGACTTGGAGTTTGTTTTGGGAGAGGTGAGTAGAATTTACTGGAGAGGTGCCAGTGGGGGTGTTAGTGCATGTGTGGTGTGTTTGCTGGGAAAAAAACAAACTGTGCAGTGGTTGTGCCAGAGACCCTGGGAACGAATCACTGGTGAGCTGTCTGCCTGGTTCAGTAAGTTTCACTAATCCAGATAAATTTTTAAAGCTGCAATGGGGAAAAAACTTTTAAACTGAGAAGATCTGTGGGTCACTGACTTAACCTGAATTTATCGAAGCATGTTATATAGAGTTGCAATATGAAAATTTACCAATGACCTCCCACGTCCCAGTTGCCTCCTAGGAAGGCAGGTCAGTGTTTTGCAAACCCATTATCATTTCAAGAGCCATTTTTAATTACTGAAATTAAAGAGAAAGAGAAAAAGCAGTACAGGGAAGTTGTTCTCTAGTAATGAAAACAGTTAAAAATTTAACAGAGAACAGGTTTTCTGAAAATAAACATGAGAAATTTGAACTTACCTGCATTCCTTTTGCAAAAAGAAAAAGTTAGATAAAGCTTTGCCAAGCTTAGAGAACAGATCTTCAACAACAGATGAAATAAATTATGGCAAACAATAGCAAAAAACATACTTTTATTTTGAAAAGGGAATATTAAACAGAAAATCAGATGCAAGAATAAAAGACACTATATGTGACACAGCAGCTTCCACTCAGTGAATGTGACACAGGCTCTTTCCCAAATGGTGTTTGCCATTAGCCTTTGGGGAAATAGGTGTTGAATTTCATCTGTATGTGCAGAGCAGATGTAAGGCTGCCTTTGACTCCAGCTTGAAATGTGTTGTAGCTTGGGGTTCAGCCCAGGTTTCTATGACTTTTGCCATCTGCCATTACCATGTGATTTGGGGATAAAAGTTGAATGTGATTTCTACCTTTGCCTTTGGCAGAAGGAGGAGCGAGTCCGAGGGCACACTGCTATCGTCACCGCTCGCTGCAAGTGGCTGAAAAAGAAAATCATGCAGGCCAGGGAGAGGGTGAAACAGGTGAGTATTTTGGAAAAGTAGTCTTGTAGCAAGGTAAGGCTTATTCTGCCCAGGTCTGGGAATAAGGTTGTCAGGAGAAAAGTAATATCTGCTGCACAGCTGGAGGACAGGAGCAGTGTCTGATGCTAAGGTGCTCTTGAGCAAGTAAAATAAAGAGGATCATTAGTATTAACAAAGGCTACTGGATGTGTATCAGGAGTGTAACATGGAGGAGCCAGAGTTAATCCACTTATCTGGATTTGACAGTGTGGTTCTTGGAAGCTCTTGTAGCTGTCTGAGGTCTAATCTTGTGGAATGCCCCAGAGAGGTGTGTGTACCCTTCCCTGCGGGGGAGGTAAGACCTGTGTCATGGGGATGGCCCACAAGAGCAGACAGATTAGAGGGAAGAAAGGCAATGCTAAGGGTTTCAGCTGCATCTGTTCCCTTAACCTTTGTATTTTTTGACTTTTTCCAGAGATGAAATTCTGGTGCCTCTGATCATTGTCTATTAATTTTGACTACTTCCAGCTTTTCAGCAGCAAACATATAATGGCTTTTGGGGAGGTGGTAGCACACAATCTGCAGTAAGATGTGCATGCCTCACTGCCCCCCAGTTAAATGTTTTGCCACTGGAAAGGCTGTGGGGAAAGGCTGTCAAAGTGAAACTTGAAGTAATAGAGTGCTTTAAAATACTTCTGTGCAGCACCTTGTCCTCTGCCAAGGCAGGGTTTGTGGAATCTGGTCCCACCTGTCCCTCCTTCACAGAGTGAGGCTGTTCCTGCTGTGGGCAGAAATGTGAGTTCAGTGCAGTTCATTCCTCCCTTGCTCTGATGTTCTGCTTCTGACCTGTATCCAGGAGCTTACTTGTATTCTGATCCATGTGTGTCCCAGGACATGGAACAGTAAGTCCATGACATATGAATTCCTTGTTACCTTAAAGATAATCCTGAAGCTAAAGAGATCCTGGGTCTTGAAGAATGTGGAGTAAGGAGAAGGATGCTCTGGTTCAGTGGTAACTTGTGTGAACTGGCACAGGCTTGTGCCACGTTTGGGTGGTTTTTCTGTTTCATTAGAAATCAAAGCAAGACATTGAAGAGGAGGGGCACACCGTATGCCAGAAGGATGGGATTGGTGGGAATGTCAAGCTGTGCCGACTGCAGCCACTGCTGGAAGTGCCCATCCGAGAGGCCGAGGCCCAGCCCTTTGAGGTGCTCATGCAGTTCCTGTACACAGATAAGATCAAGTATCCCCGCAAAGGTAGGGCAGCAGGGTCAAGTAACACTGGCACTAGGGAGGGGAGGGGGGCAAACGTGTTTGGAAACAGCAGGATGCAGCATTTGCAGGTGATCAGGCCTGTTCTGAGCACTTAATTACTAACCTGAGATTAAACAAAAAGCAGATTTTTATCAGAGCATACTAACCATGCTCTTTTTTTTCCCCTAATTCTTTTCAAATATCAAGGAAGAGCAAGTTTTTGATTGTTACAAAAGGTGCAAAAAAACCCAAACAAACAAAAATATTGTGATATTTTGAACATCACAGCATCCTGCTTGGAAGAACCATGTATCTTATCCTGGCTTGATTTAATTCATTTTTCTGATACTGTTTTGATCCATTTTAAACTGTACCCACACAGAAAGGTGTACAAGCCAGTATTTATCACCTGTTAAAAATCCAGTCTGAAGAAATGCCTCAAGAAAGGAAAAATCTGTTTTATGTGTTCATTAAAGTTCTGTGAGTTAAAAACACTTGTGGCTGAGGAAGTAATAGCCAGAGAACTTGAAGCTCCCACACAGGGAATCCAGCTCCTGGCTGTGTGAGTAGTGAGGGCTGTGGAGCAATGGGAGTGAGTCTGGATACAGTGAGGAACTGCAGCTGCTGGGGCTGGGGAAGCTGCTGCCATGGGGCACAGTGAAGTTCAGTGAGGTACAGATGTCACAGCACTGATCTTTAGGAAGGATTCACTTCAAGTTTATCCCTTTCTGCAAAGATAATTCTCAGGAAAAAAGTGATAGATGTCCATTTGTGCCAAGGCTTTCCCTGTGAGGAGGCCTGTCTGAGAACGATCCCACTGACTGGGGCTGAAGGAAATGCTCTCTGGATTCTGCTGACATTGTCAGATCCTACTCCCGGCCATTCTCTGATCCTTAGTACCTTCACCCTGGGACAGGCTCAGGCCTAGGGAAGGCTTGGGCCCCTGAGTTCTTCCCATTGTTACAGGCTTCCCAGGCAGCCTGCCCCTCTTCCCCAGCCCATGAGAGGTTCTCTCTGGTGCTCTCCCTTCTGCTGGGATCCTCCACAGGCCCTGTCCTGCCCATTTGTATTCCTAGTTGCTCCTCTAAGTTCATAGAGCAGCACCCTGGGGAGCCACCCAGAGGCTGAGCTAATGGAATTGGGCATGCTCATCAAATGGGATTTTCCAATTAGACACAGGGAAGGCACATGACGTGCGAGAGGGCTTTTCTCTGTTAAAAACCAGTTAGAGCAGATGGGCAGAGATCTCCTCTGAGGAAAGCAAAGGCCATGAGGGATTGTTCCTTGAGTTGGTGTCCCATTAGCCCCATTGCAGTGGCCTACAAGGGTCCCCTCTGGCCCTCTCTCACTGCAGCCGTCATAGGCCAGCTGTGGGTCTGGGCAGGCTGAAGCAGAGTGAAAGCACAGAGTACCTTCATAAGGGTCTGTTAGAATCAGGGAGCTGATGATTAATACTGTGTAAAACCCAGGGACTCTGGCAGGGCTGTTGGCAGCTGGACCCTGAGAAATTGGGCTGCAAGCTCCAGGGCTTGTCAGGGCTTTTGGAGACTTCACTTTGTTTGGAGGGTTTCAAAAAATTGTGATCCAGATTGTCACAAAATCTTTGTCTAAAAAATATTTTGTATTGGCCTTTGCATGCGTCAAATTCGAACCTCCTCTTCTAGTACTGATTCAGATTTTATTTAACCAGGAATGGAAGTTTTTTCTCTATAAAAATATTCCAGCCACTGCCTGTTCTACTATTCCGATTGCTCCGGTTGATATAAAAAATACTTTTAGAAGGGCTCCTCTCTTTGTTTTGTGAGCTCTCCAGCAGTTTTCCCTCTTGCAATTTCAGGTCATGTGCAGGATGTGTTACTCATTATGGATGTGTACAAACTGGCCTTAAACTTCAAGCTCTCTCGGCTGGAACAGCTCTGCCTTCAGTATATCGAAGCATCTGTAGATCTGCAGAATGTGCTCATTGTCTGTGAGAATGCTAACAAGCTTCAGCTGGATCAGCTAAAGGTAATCATATTCTGCACACAAAGTAACTGATAAGAGATTTTTAAAAATAAAATTTATGTAACTAACATTTGGCCAAAGGTATCAGCTTTTGCAAATTCATCGTTCCTTTAATTACAGTCTCATGAGTATATTTAGCATGGGTTGTCCTGCAGTGGCTTGTGATATTATGTAGGCCTTTTTCAATACATGCTCAATATTTTTGCATATCTGCTTTGTAGAATGTCAAGGGCAGAGTGACTTTGGCTCTTCATCAGTTCACTCTTGCCGCAGCAAGATGGAACCAGTGCATTTCCTGGTCTTGCTGTGTTATATATACTGACACTGCAGATAGGTTCTTTCCTTTTCTAGATGGAAAAACTAAACTCTGTTCTCAGGCCTTTGCGCTGAAAAACAAAATGTGCCAGTGATTCTCTGTCTCCATGGTGGGTGAGAGGCTTTTGGGTGTTGGGTAACAATCAGGGTGGAGTTGAGCACTGGCTGCAGCCCAAGAGGTGCTGGCTGTGCTGATCCCAGAGCAGTGCCCAGAGTCAGAGCAGGACCGTGCAGTAGCTGCTGCTGATGTTCAGCCTGTGCACACCAGTGACCATATTACTGGTGGCTGCAAGCACAGTGAGGCTGGAGAAGTCAGTATGCACCAGCACTTCCTCAAGCACTGTGTGCACTGGATTTGGGAGAGGAAAGGCCTCGAGGAGGAAGCAGCAGGGCCAGCAAGTGTGTAAATGCCAGCCTTTGGTGCATGGCACCAACTGCCCAGAAGCTAAAGCACTGGTGGGTCTGGTGCCCCCACCTGCCCTGGCTGTCTCTGGAGTGACAGGGGGCTCCAGTTGGGCAGGATGACCCTGAGCTGGTATCCTCTCTGCTCAGGTGCTCATTAGTCCTCATGGGTGGGTCCTCTGTAGAAAGCTGCTCTTTCTGGCATCCCAGTCATGATTTAAAACATTTCACAGGTGAGTCTTGACAGATACCTTTGGATTCCAGGTGAAATAAACTGGCAGAAACAGACAGTAGTAATGATTTTTTGGGTGAACTTGTACCCACCTTATGGTGAGCTGGTGTAGATTGCATTTATTGCTTATAAAAGTGTCCTGAGGGGAAGCCTTGGTTCATACTGGGAAATAAAGTACCCTTCTTTTGTCTCTAACTGTTTAGCATTAGGTCTGGTTCATTTGTCACCTTTTCACCACACTGATGTTTGTAAGAAGTTTATCACACAAGAGCCTTCCAGAACTCTTGAACTGTTTGCTGTGTTTATGGAAAAGGTTCAGGCAAAACCCACACAAGGAATCCTGTAAGCTCTTTGGACCCTTAATGGAGAGTGTCAAGATCTCTTCACTCTTTTAATTAATTTTTGGTGTCTAATTATGTTAAAAGTTATTATGAGATTGCAACCAATCTTCATTATCTCTGTGAAGTTTTCAGTATCTCCTGAGATTCCTGTTCTAGAAAGCTTTGGAGCAGCTCAATGGGCAGTTAGTATCTTCCTTGTTAATATTTCTAGTCAGATTTTTCTAGATGCTTGGAACTGTTCTGAATTTTCTGTTCAAGTAGGAGCCTAAATGGTCATTTAAGAAGGATGAGGATATCACTGTTGGGTAGTTCCAGCTGCAGGATCCATGTGCAGGTTCAAAGGACAGGATGACCAATGGCGTATGTAACATGTCACATTTATGGGATGCTGTAAGATGACCTCAAACAATATACCATAAATTTCTTAATTAATATTGGTGTATTTTTAAGGAACATTGCCTGAACTTTGTGGTGAAGGAATCCCATTTTAATCAAGTCATAATGATGAAGGAGTTTGAACATCTTTCTTCATCCCTCATTGTGGAGATTGTCCGGAGGAAGCAGCAGCCCCCTGTCCGAACACACTCTGACCAGCCGCTCGACATTGGTAACCTCTCTGCTTTATGCACTAATTCCGTGTGCTGGTTTGGCTTTGCTAATGGTTTGTTTAGCCTGGGGAGATGTCTGGGAAGCAGCCCTCTGTAGCCCACCAGTTCCCAGTTGGGATAATTGCTCAGGCTCTCTCCTGGACTGAGACAGAGCACAACAGTTCTTTTCCCGTGAGTTTCAATCAGAACTGTGTCCCATCCAAGTGCATGGGAAATACAGTTGTGTTCTTGCAATAAACCATCCAGATCCTGTGCAGAGAGATGAGAGAAGGAGCAGAAGGGTGTAAAGAATGATCCAAACAAAGGCAGTGGACAGTCACTGTATGTGGCTGAAGGGTGACAGAGCTGAGCAGGGAAACAGCTTGAAGGTGTTCACCAAGGAGGAGGAGGAGGAGGAGGAAGGAGGAGGATCTTGTGAATAAGGCACTGCTCTGTGTGCATGTGTGAAAGGAACAGGAGATAGGGAGGAGAAGAGGAATATGTGAATTACAGTTTTATTGTGGAATTCATCAAGGGCTGATTTGGGACTAGTCTTACTCAACATTTCAACATCCTAACGCACAACACAAGGAATGTAATAATGAAATTTTCTAAGGCCACAAAGTTCAGAGGCATTGGCAGTGTTGGTGTGGAGTGCTGCACAAAAATAATTGGGAACTGAAGTGAAAGAGAAGGAAGCTAGTCCTGGAAGGTCAAGTGGAAAGGCTTCGGCTGGCATTTGTCCCACGGGGGAGAGGTGCACTGGCTGGGAAGGTGGCACAGCCGGTTCTGTATCCAGAGCTGGAATGGTGTGAGAGACCCAAAAATTAAAAATTGAAAGATGAACTTTGAAAATATGAGTGAATTTGGAGCAGACTTGGATGTGCTCTATTTCTCGGTTGTGTATTTACAAAGGTTGATTAAAATATTGATTAAAAGAAGCTTTTTTTGCTGATTTGGGAAAGATTTCTCATTAAGACACAATTTTTTTTATTCCTTGTGGTTGGAAATAGTGCAAAAGGAGGTGGGGAAATCAGGTTTCATATCTGTAGAGAGCACCTGTCAGTGAGGCCACAGCTGGAGTTTGCTGTCAGTGGCAGAAAGCAGAGATGACAGGTGTGGTTCTGGGAGGGAATGAGCTGTAGTGGGCAAGGATGAAGCTCATTTTGCTCCAAGATGATGAGGAATGACTTGACTCAAATTCCCGTTGAGAGTCCCAAAGGAAAGAGGGGCTGGAGTTCTGGCTTGGCCATGTATTAGTTTGATAGTAGCTGGTCACCTGGAACTATCATGTCTTTATTTTGTTATGTTTAATTTCAGGAACGTCTTTAATTCAGGACATGAAGGCTTACCTGGAAGGAGCTGGGACTGAATTCTGTGATATCATCTTGCTCCTGGATGGGCACCCACGGCCAGCCCACAAAGCCATCCTGGCAGCTCGCTCCAGGTGAGCCCAGCTCCTAACACTGTACCAAGAGTGTGTGTGAAGGACAGTGCAGGGCTGGGCAGTATGTGCTCAGCTGGCTTGGTTTAGAAGACAGGGAGGAACTTAAATTTGCATGAAGTGTTAAGATGCAGCTTTGCTCGACGAGTGTAATAAGCCTTTAAGCAGTAGCGATTAATTTTTTTTTCCATTTCATACCCAGCAGGGAAAATAAGAAGAAATTAGAACTGCAGAGATTCTGCAGAGGGTGCGTGAGAAGCTGCACTGCAAGACAAAGCATCTGTAAAATCACAGGAAGGGAAAAAGGGTGAAAAACATAAGGTGGTTTCAGTGTAGTGGAAAGCAATTGATGTCCACTGAGGTCAGAAGGAATCTTCTGACAGTGAACAATCCATATTGTATCATGTGGAACTTGAATTTCTTTCTCACTTTCTGATATTTAAGACTGGTTATGAATAAACATAAGAAAAAATGGTGCATGATGGAGACTAGAGTGTTCCCATGCTTTATGCAGAGAAAAGAGTCCACTCTGCTGATGGTGGGACTGTTCTTCCTTCTCAGGGCGTAGGTGAAGTGGATTTGTCCTGCACTTGTGTGTTCTGTGGACCTGCACCTTATGTTCCACCAAACATTAAGTGTTCACATTACATTTCTATTTCAAATACTGTCACAATTTTTTTCCAGACCCAGTAACAATATTTAGTATTAGTTATTGTGGTATTTTACCAGAAGCATTTCACAGCTCTTAAACAGCTGTGATGATTGGCAGCCTGTAGATACCAAGGAAATTCATAATGCTTTAAGCTCTCTGCTGGGTCTTATGCAAATTAGAGAAAAAGCAAAGCACCATGTGTCCTAATTTTCAAGAAATAGACAAACTTCAGGTAGTTCTGATGGTAATTTTGGGGATTATATTTGGAGTTTTCACTGGCAGACATGCATGCAAAAATAAATGAGCAGTGTTCTTGCCCATGTTGTCACCTGAATTCATTGCTTTGGAAGCTGCAGTTCTGAATAGCAGCCTTTGAACAATACTGGGTTAAACCATCTGTCTGCAGAATGTGTTATATCAGTTTTATTTCCCTTTCCAGTTACTTTGAAGCCATGTTCCGTTCCTTCATGCCAGAAGATGGGCAAGTGAACATTTCTATAGGTGAAATGGTTCCCAGCAAACAAGCATTTGAGTCCATGCTTAGATACATCTATTACGGAGAAGTGAACATGCCTCCTGAGGACTCTCTGTATCCTTAGATTTGAAGGACTTGGAGGATCTGTCTGAGTGCATGTCCAACAGGTCACCTTCCCTTTGCTTTGGATTGCCTGGCACTGGGAGGATGGTCTGTCGGGGGGGCACCAGCAGGCTCTACACTTCCATTCCTCTCAGGGATTTGTTTGCTGTCAGCGCTCTCAACTTTGCTTTCTGGTTTATTCCTCAATGGGATGAGCAGATACCTCTTTGCAGCACCGTACTACTATGGCTTCTCCAACAACAGGCTCCAGGCCTACTGTAAGCAGAACCTGGAAATGAATGTCACAGTGGAGAATGTGCTCCAGGTAATTGTCCCCAAGCACTTCAGTTAGTCACTTAGAGGAAAGCCATGGGGTCTGGCCAAGTGGGTACCCCCAGTGCCAGCGCCAGTGCCAGGTCACTGAGACTGCCCAGGGGCAGTGGCCCTATGTGATGACATATGTGGGAGCCCAGCCTTCAGCAGCATTGTTCCTTACCTGTTACTGTGTCACTTCTGTTCCTGTGCTGCAGGGTTCAGCAGGTACTGCTCACCTGGCTCCTCCTGAGCTCTTATTCCCCGTTACAAAACTGTGTTTCTAAAGGTCTTTTTAAGATGACCACATGCTCAGCACTCAGCTGTAAGCCCTTTTTGGCAGACATTTGTTCCAGGGCAAATGGTGGTCTGCAGGTAACAGACATTAGTCTTGTTTTATCAGTTATGCTGACAGGGTCTGGCAGTGCAGTTTGAGCTAATAAAAGATACTGTGTGGTAAAAAAGCCAATGCCAGCTCCCAGGCAGGCAGCCCGAACCTCTGCAGCACAAGCAGAAGCAATTCCTGATGATTAGCTCTTGAGGACTCCATACATTTTAAATCCAAGGCTTATTTTTGAATAGTTCAGAGAAAATTCAGTTTGTAATGCAAAATGGAGATGTTCCCTAGCTAGGAGGAGTTACCAGCTCTGGGTCAGGTTTGTGCATCTGAGCTGTGCAGAACAGAAATCACATTTTTGCTCCTGCTCTAGATTTTAGAGGCAGCTGACAAGACCCAGGCCCTGGACATGAAGAGGCACTGCCTGCACATCATCGTCCACCAGTTCACCAAGGTTGGTTGCATCTTTTCTGTGGCTTTTGAGAGCTGCTGTCCTCTGTCACTGCCTTGGTTAAAGACATGTTCATATGGAAATCAATTTAATTCTTCCTCAAGTGAGATAGCTGAGAGCTGGCTGCATGTTACTGACACTCACTGACAGGACTGCTAGGCACATTTCTCACACCAAAGTAAATTAAAGACTAGAACAAGCTAGTCTAGAAATGTGAAGCCCTTCCAAGCAGAAGTTACCCAAAATTGCTTCCATTTCCAGTTGTTCCAACTCTTAATTTTGTGCCGTGCCCTTGTTGGGTTGGTGTGTGTGTATAGCAGGGTAAGTTTGTTGTATATTGAGGGCACAAATCTCTCCCTCATTAGCAGTTATCAGTGTGTTCCTCTTACTTCCTTGAAGTATTCTCTGTCATACATGTTTTATTATCATGTGCTCTAAAATAAATTACCATGTCCTGGCTGGGCTCTATATGATTTCCATGTTCAACAGTTGGACTCCATGGTCTTAGACGTCCTTTCCAATCTTAAAAATTCTGTAGTTCTGTTTTGATGGGATTATTTGATGGCATTAGTAGCAGGAAAGGTCAAGAGCCCGATGTGCTGATATTCCTGTCCTCACTTGAGAGAATAAGGATATTGTCATTTAATTATTCCTATGAGAAGTGGTGCCTCCATGAGAGTTCCCCAGCATGTCATCAGCTCATTGCTCAGCTCATTAGCATTGCTGAAATAGATAGGTAGATAAATCATAGGAATTGGGATTTCTGGATGCTACACACATACTGATAATAATTCCCTAGTTAATATTCAAGTAGCTCACTCTCCTTTGTATATTTAAACTCACAATCCTCCTGGGGAAGAAGAACACTGCTGTGTCCCATTAGTGTCTGGAGAGGAGATGGGACCATGTTCAGGCTCTTCATTAAATGCCAGAGTTGCTGGAGCATGATGCATTTTACATTCAGAAATAACTGAAATTGCATAAAAAGCATTGGGAGTGGAGCCAGTATCCAGAAATCACTCTCTGAGGAGAGTCCACAGCATGAGGTTGCAGCCCCTGCCTTCATTGTGTCTGTTTTCTTCTGGCCCCGTGAGTCCTGTGGAGCATCCCAGTTCAGCAGGAATGGGGAATGCTCCCACTGCAGGGTACAGGATATCCCTGGGGTTGGGGTCACTGCCTGGCAGTCACTGAGGGCTGAAACATCACAGTATCACTTCCCACTGGAGGCCACATGAAGACAAAGAGGTGTGATTGTCCCCAGAACATACAGGGGAAAACGGACATTGCAACACTGGGAGGCAGCGATGGGAGCTGGAGGGCGTTCCTCAGCTGTTACTTCCTCACCAGGATGTGGGGAAATGTTTTATATTTAAACTGTTGACTGGTAGAACAGTGTTCATCAAAACGTGTCTGGAAGACTGTCAAGCAGATGTGCACAGAGAAATCTCAATTATGCAATGTTTTCCCTTGGCCTGAGAGGCCTCAGTGTGTGATTCTTGGCCTGGGTTGGGTGACTCAGTGTGGCTGGGCACGGACACTCTCTGCTCTGCTCCTGGGCCAGCCACGGGCTCTGAGGGGGATTTGTTCTCGGGCAGAAGCCCGGTGGGTCACTGGAGCTCAGGCAGGCTGGGTCCCTGGCTGTGGGACATCCTGTTCTTCCAGTTACTTAATGCTATTCTGGGTCTGGGCTGTTAAGGAGTTCTCCCCACAGCAGGAGCATTACTGAAGAGCTGTTTCGCAGAGGTTCACTGCTTTGGGCAATGTGTTTTCAGGCTCTTGTGTGTCAGTGTTGTGCAAAAGCCCTAATAAACCTGCTGTTGTGACTTGTTTGTAGTGACACCCTGATCTGTTCTGTGGTGTGTGCCTGGGGTGGGGGCAGGATCCCACCAGTGCAAATGGGGTGTCTCTCCCTCCCAGTCCTGGCAGATCCTTAGACTGGGGATATTGCTACAAGCACATCCTGAGCTCTTTCTGAAAGCATCCTCAACCATTTCCTTCCTGGCCTTCAAAGGTTGTTAAGAACACCTTTATTCTTTATCCCAGTGCATCTCCCTAGAGCAAGGTGATAATGTCAGTTCAGGTAAGGTGGGTGGGTGAGTGCTTGGGCACAGTCTGCCTGGAGGCTGGGTGTGTGTTAGTGCCTCTAGAGAGAGGGATTACTGACTCCTTACTATGAGGTTGAGGAGAAGGAAGGAATGTGTAGAGCTCCTTTTTGCTAACAGTTGAGCTTCTGAAAAGTCCAAAAGCATAAAGTTTGTTGTAGATTCTCATCTGTCTGATGTGGTGGAGGTTTTTGTTGGCAAGTGCTCCAGTGACCTGCTTTGACTGCAGGAAGAATGCCAGCAGAACCAGCATGGACACTGAGAAGAGCTTTTCCTCAGGAGCACAGGAGCAAAGAGATCAGGCCCTGAGTCATCTTTTCAGTGCAAAACCACAGATCTCAGAGCTCAGGCTGTGCTGGTGCCCAGCATTGATCTTGGGAGAGTGCTCAGTCAGAGTCTTGTAGCAGTGGGGCTGTCAGTACCAACAGAGAGGCAGCTCTGGGGGCAGATTCCTGCTGCTCTCCACTCCCAGCAGTCTGAATTTGGTTCTTAGCCCCAACTGGAGCCCCATGATCTGTTCCCTGCAGCCCAGCCCCACAGCTGGGATCTTGCACCATCTGTGCCCAGCCAGACTTGCTGTGGGGTGCCAAGGGTAAGAAGATAATACGTGAGCTGTGATTTGGGGAGGTTTTTAATTTCTTCCTGTTTTTTCTGTTTTGTTTTCCTTGAAGGTCTCCAAGTTGCCAAATCTCCGCTCGCTCAGTCAGCTCCTCCTCCTTGACATCATAGATTCCTTAGCTACCCACATCTCAGACAAGCAGTGTGCAGAGCTGAGCGCAGACATATGACATGCCTTGGTAATCCACCTTCTTGTTTGTTCCTGACAAACACTGGCACTTTAGAGCTGGCTCTGGTTTACTGTTGTGTATGGAGTAGCTCAGTGTCTGCACAGTGCAGCAGCCCTGGAGGAGCAGGGACAGCTGAGGTGCTCTCTCTGGATTTGCTGGGTTTGTACCTTTGTGCTCTCTCTGGATTTGCCAGGTTTGTACCTTTGTGCAGCATTTGGACTTCTTACATTTGTTACCCAAATGTAGACTTGAAATCATTGCAGGCACGAATTAATTCCATGTGGTTTGGGGAGTTACTAAGTTCATAATCAAGCCCATTATTACTTTCATACTGTAAAATCAAGCAGTCATGAGTAAGAGTCACTAATCCTTTGAAACATAATATTTAAAGAATACTATTTAAAGAGCTACAGCTGACCCGGCCGAGGGCTGTAAGGGGAAGTCAGAACAAAACTGGGAACAATAGCACGTGGTGTTCACAGGGAGACTGGCCCTTGGACCAGAATGTAGTGACTTTTCAGAGACTCCATGATGTGGATTAATAGATAAGCCCCTGTGCAACTGCCTGGATTGGTGGGCTGTGGGAATCCAGACCTGTGCTCTGCAGCAGGTCAGACGGGAAGATTACAGCAGTCTTCTCTGACCATCAAATCCATTAATCCTGTCTTGCTAAGCCTTTCTAAATCTATTTATTAATAAAGAATTAACATCTTCTCCTGGCATTTCATGATTGACTTGGATTTCATTTTGGAAAAAAATTAAGCAAAAAACATTCTGTGCTTGATGAAGGTCACATTGTTAAAAATAACTGTGTTACATCTTGTTACTAATTTTGTATTGAAGTGTCTCTTTGAGCCCTTGCCTTTGCAGGAAGGTGAATGAAGGCTGAGTGCCCTTCCCAGCCTGTGCAGGAGCAGCTGCTGTTCTCTGCAGCCCCCAGCTCTGTGCTGGATCCTTCCCATACTGCAGTGGAGAGGAGCTTCACCTCTCCTCACAGCTGGATGGTGTTGGTTGGAGAGCACCAGAAATGTAGTGTTGGTAAAAGTGTCTGGTGGTGGAACTGTCACAGCCCTGCCCAGAGCCCTTGGGGCTGCCCTAGGAGGGAGTGACAAGCTGGGAATCAAACCCTTGTCCTGCTCCAGCTGCAGGAGCTGCTCTCTGCTTGTTTGAAGGTGGAGTGGTGCAGGATCCCTATCGGGATATGCAGCTCCCAGCCCTCACGTTCCCACCCTTGCATCCATGATTTTCATTTAGTGAAGTGTTCCTGGAGCAGCAGTTGTGAGCTCCTCATCAGCACACCACAACCTGACACACCTGCACGTGCTCCAGTGTGCCAAGGGTATTGCTGTCTGTGCAATGGAGAACATGTCACGTATTTAATCCAAGGGAACTGCTCTAGGGACTGCCCCATCTGTCTCCCTGGTGGCTTGCTCAGGTGAGTCAGACCAGAGGTGACAGGTACTTCTGAGAGGCAAGGGCACCTTTTAAACCAGAGAGATTGTTTCCAGATGCCTCATAGATACAGGAGTCTGTTACCAGAGGTCATGATAATTGTACTGACAGGCTCTGTGTTCCCTGGGAAACTAGACTGGCAGCTGGAGAAATGTTCTACACTGCAGCTTGTAACAATAGTCTATTTCCAGTAATGCTGATCCACTAGAGGACACCCATTGCCCAGGGAAACCTCATTCTCTCAGGCTGAACAGGTTGGTGGTTTCAACCATGCCCTAAGCAGCCCTCTTCAAATCCTGAGTCCACCTGTGAGGAAATGCACAACATCCACACCCTCTGAGCAGGCACTGCGGGGTCTTGGCTTTGGGGGGGTTGGGCTCAGTCACGGATGTAGGGACCACAGTGCTGGGTCAGGGATTTAGTGTGAAAACTTGTAGCCCATTGAGATTTGCCTCGGGGCTCCTGTTGTGCAAGGTGCCAGGACCATGCAAGTCTCTTGAGAGGACACCCCCAAGTTTCATAGGAGATCGCAGGATGGGAGGTGTAGGGAGCACACAGACTGTGGGGTACATGTGAGCTTCCCCGGGCAGTTTAGGTGGACTTTTTATTAGCACCTTGTTATCATTATCTCAGGTTACTGATGTTTCTGCAGCCTTGGAAGTTTTGTATTGGAACTGCCTTTGATAAGGAATAAAAAACATTGTGGCTGTCCAGCTTTGCCTTATTCGTACAGTCTCTGCCACATGCAGGCCCCACTGGCTCTTTAAAGCTCTTGGGACTGCTGGTGGGAGAGCAGGAGCACCTCTGTCCCCCAACCCAATGTGAACCCCAGCACGGTGGCAAAAAGCAAGGTGGAGAAGCAATCCCCAACTCCTCTGGAGCAGCAGCTCAGGGCACTGGAGCCAAGAGGTCCCAGCTTTGCCACACTGCACCAGCTCCCCCGTCCCTACTGTCACACAGGAACCTAGCAAGAAGCAGGGTGGGTCAGGGCCAGGAGATGCTCCAGCCCTGCAGGCACTAAGACCAAGCCCATCTCTCCAGTGCCAGCACCAGGAGAAGCCAGCAGCAGCCCAAGTGCCCAGAGCAGGGCTGGCAGCAAAGCAGGGAGTCACTCCGATGTGGCCCGTGGTTCACTGGGAACAGGAACAACACAGAGAAAAAATCACACATTTTAATAAGGAAATGTGCAGTGAGAGGGAGGCACTGAGGTCCTGCCAGCATGAACACCGGCGGAGGGAGCAGAGCCCAGGCTGCCTCAGGCCTCAGCCCGCCCCCAAGCCCAGGATCTTCTTGACGTAGTTCTGGACGTTGACGTGGAGCTGGGGGGCCGTAGCAGAGAAGGTCTCCATGGCCAGGGCCCGGGTGGCCTCGGAGCCGGCCCACATGGCGCGGTACAGGGGCAGCGTGTACTTCTGCTTGCCCTGCGGAGACACGGCGCAGTTACGGCCCTGACTCCGCCCCGGCCCCAGCGGTGACGCCCCCCCGTCCCCCCTGTCCCCGGCACTGTGCCTCCAGCACCGCCCTGCTCTTAGCGAGGCACAGAGCACACGGCAGTGGGACAGGGTGGGGAATGGCGTCGTGGGCAGCCCTTGGCACCGCAGCACCAGGAGAGGGGGGCACACCTGGACCTTGGAGAAGGAGTGAACCCTGAGAAGTTCACAAAGTGCAACAACATCAAATGCAGGGTTCTGCACCTGGGTGAGGACAGGATGGATGGAGGGATGGAGAGCAGCCCTTCAGAGAAGGACTTGGGTGACAAATTGGACGTGAACTGGCCATGTGCTCTCCCAGCCTGGAAAGCAAACTGTGTCCTAGGCTCATTCCCCAGCAGTGTGGGCAGCAGGTGAGGGGGGGATTCTTCCCTCTCCTAAGACCCCCACACTGGAGCACTGCATCCAGCTCTGGAGCCTCCAGCTCAAGACACATGGACAGAACAGGTCCAGAGAAGTCCATGGAGCTCTGAGGGCTAGAGCACCTCTGCTCTGGGGCCATGCTGGGAGAGCTGGGGGTGTTCACCTGGAGAAGAGAAGGCTCCAGGGAGACCTTAGAGCCCCTTCCAGTGCCAAGAGAGCTGGAGAGGGACTTTGGAGTGACAGGACAATGCGGAATGGCTTCCCACTGCCAGAGGGCAGGGTTAGATGGGATATTGAAATTAAGTTCTTCCCTGTGAGGGTGGTGGGGCGCTGGCACATCCCTGGAAATGTCCAAGGCCAGGCTGGATGGAACTTGGAGCCACCTAGTCTAGTGGAACGTGTCCCTGCCCATGGCAGGGGGTGGAATAAGATGAGCTTTTAAGGTCCCTTCCAACCCAAACCATCCTGTGGGACTATCAAAAGCAAGAGCCAACCCCTGTCTCCCTGGCACTGAAAGCCCTGTGCCCCATGCCCTTCTTTCCTCTCTGGCATGCTGCTGGGCACTGCCACCACTGGCCAGGGACAAACCTGGCTGTGCAGGAAGTCCTTGACTTTGCTGTACTCAGCCTCCAGGTTGTTCTTGAGGACAATCTGGCACCAGCGCAGTCGCAGCTCAGCGTTCTGGGCGTTGGAGATCTTGGGGTACATCTTGCTCAGCCTTTGCACATTGCCTGTGAGAGGGGAGCAGTCACCATCCCCCATGGGGCTCTGACCCAGCTCCCAACCCCTGCTCCCAGGGAACCCTGTGAGTCCATCCCAGCTGTGCTGCAAATCCTCTGGGATCCTCAAAGCCTTGGGTCAGCCCTCAGCCCTGCCCAAGCACCCCCCACCCCCAGCTCTGGAGCACCCCAGGCACTGGCTGGCTCTGGGCTGGACGGTGCCCATGTTGAGCCTTCCAGGCTGGGCAGCCCTGCAGGGTCATGTGAGGGTGGCTTGGGGTGCCAGCACGAAGTGGGGGGAGATTCCTCAGCAAAGAGGGCGAGGAGAGTTGCGGTGACATGGGGACATGACAGCACAGCAGAGCTAGCCTAGGGACAGCAGGATTGCAAACGTCCCCTTAAATCCAGGGACATGCTTCCCCTGGCTCTCCATCTGCCACCACACCAATCAAGGCTTCCCTGGAAGCAGGACCCACAGAGCAGTTGGAGAGGGGCTGATGGCCACACACCTGTGTGTCCCCTAATGTGCCCTCACATCCCCCAGCCTTGGCTGCACTTGGGCACATCACCTTGTGTCTCCTCTGGGCACCAGAGGCCTTGGGAGTGCCCTGGCACTCACCTTCAGGCAGGGGGGATTTCTGCAGGACCTGATCCAGGAAGTAGACCAGCTGGTACGTCCTCCAGCCTGTGATGTCCACGGCTTCGATCTCCTCCATGTTCAAGCCATCAGCTGCCCAGAGCTCTGCCAGCTCATCCGCCGGCCTCATCAGCTGCTGCCCCGGTGACAGGTCAGGCAGGTAGGGCGGCCAGCCTGGCGTGTTCAGCCAGCGGTCAAATTCAAACCCTGCAGCAAAGCAGGAGGGAGAGCTGGGAACAGATCCCTGAGCCCCACACCAGGTGCTGCTGCCATACCCCCCCCTGCCTTCTCCAGTGCCACCAAACCTGCCCGAGGACAGTGACCACCACAAACTAATGGGGGTGAGGCCATCAGACACATGGGCTCAGGGTGTGCTTGTGGGTATCAGCCCCGGTGCCACCAGCGGGATGAGCTGGCTCCAGCATGGCAAGTTCCTGCCAAGCCTGAATCTCCAGCAAAGCTGGGCCAAGCCCAGAATGCTGGCTGGGCCTGATCCCAGTGCTCACCAGACTCACCAGCCTGAGTCATGGACACCCCATGAAACAGCATCTGAGTGCAGAGCAGGGACTGGACTTGAATGAAAAAAAATCAGGCTGAGCCGGCACACGCCCAAGCCTGGGCCTGATCCCAGCAGGGCAGTGCCTCCTCCAACAGAGCCTGGCTGGCAGCAACAGCATCCCCAGTAAAACACACAAACCAGCGTGCAAAGGCTCTGGGGAACATGGGCAGCTCTGACACCCATGTTCCCTGGCCAGGATGGTGCTGTGCTTACCTGGGATGGAGTCCACGCCTTTCTCCTTCAGCTCTGGGAAGTACTCCAGGAAGAACCCGAGGGTGTCATCTGCAGTGATGCTCTGGAACTTGAACCGGTTCACGTAGGCCTGTGGGGATGGATGGGGCTGATGCCAGACACTCTGACCCCAGCAGTGCTGCCCAGCCCTCTGTGTGCTCCACCTCATGGGGGAACCCATTCCAGCCCGTCCCCTACAGGGGCTGCCCAGCTCTTTGCATCCCCAGGGATACGCCTCAAGATTCCCAGCACCTGCTGCTAGCACGATGCTAGGCTCTACCTTCATCTTATTCCCCTATTCACATTCCCATTTCCCACCTCTTCTTCCTCTCCCCAGCCACCCTCTCAGCCTGTCCTTCCCAGGGTCCTGCTATGGATGACTTTGCAGCTCACACCCACCTGAAGGAAGGCATCAAACTTGCTCTGGTTGCCCACAAGATGGGCCAAGTAGCTAACGAAGCAGTACCCCTTCTCATAGGGCGTTTCATTGTACGTGTCGTCTGGATTGATGCCTAGAAAAAGGCAAAACCCTCAGAAATCCTCTGCCCACCTGCAAAACACCACAGCCCTCAAGTGCCCCAAGATTCCCCCCCGATCTGTGCTGGGCGCAGCCTATCCCGTCCCTCCTGCAGCCATTGTCTCTCCCAGGTCCCATCAGCCATGCTGGTTTTATTGCCAGCCAGGAACAGCCTGGCCCCCCCGCGGCCCAGGGACACCGCACACACCTGGCTCGATCACCACCCGCAGCTTGTTGAGCGGATGGTCCTCCCCCGTGGCGTCCACGTGCTGGCGCAGGAGGGCCCTTCCCGTGGCAGCCTCCAGGCAAGTGTAGGGCAAACCTGGGCAGAGACAAGCAGAGGCATTTGGGGAGCCTGGCCAGCCCCCTGTGCACCGCAGGCACAGCAGCGCCGCGATGGGAGAGGGACAGCACCAGTGCAGGAGCTGGGAGAGCAGGAAACTGACACACGTGCGGTTGGGATGGCAGAGCTGCAGGGAGGCACGGGGCAACCCAGGCAGTGAGACACTTAAATTTGTGTGGACACAGCAAATTGTGCTGGGAGAACACAAGCTTCTGGACAGGACTGTGTGTCCAGGGGGGAGCTCAGGACAGCTGATATCAGCTCCACATGGGAGCTGCAGGAGGATGAGGAAGGTGAGGCAAGGACACAATACCCACATTCCTGGCGGGGGTTGCAGGGAACTGTCCATCTCAGAACAAAGGCTACCAGAAATCACAGACTGGTTTGGGCTGGAAGGGACATTAAAGATCATCTTGTTACACCATCTGCCATGGGCAGGGACACCTTCCACTATCCCAGGTTGCTCCAAGACCCATGTAACCTGGCCTTGGACACTTCCAGGGATGGGGCAGCCAAAGCTTCTCTGGGCCACCTGTGCCAGTGCCTCCCCAAACTCACAATATCTAAACCTACTCTTTTTCAGTTTACAGAGCCCCACAGGGCCTTGCAGCTGCTGCCCTTCACTTCTTCTGAGAGGTTCCAGGCTCCGTCCCCAGTGGCAGTGAGAGTGATGTGGGACACAGACCCCAGACCCACGCAGGGCTCAGCACCCCACGGCCAGGCACGGCCACGCACCATAGACCTCGGTGGAGATGCGCCTCTGGGCGTACATGGTGAAGCCCTCATTCAGCCAGAACTCGCCCCACGTGGCATTGGTGACCAAGTTGCCAAACCAGCTGTGGGAGATCTCGTGGATGATGACGTCCACCAAGGAGCGGTCCCCAGCCAGCAGGCATGGTGTGACGAACGTGAGGCAGGGGTTCTCCATGCCACCAAAGGGGAAGGAGGGCGGCATGAACAGGATATCATACCTGCTAGGGAAGGCTGGGCTCAGACCCCGCTCCTCCTGAAGAAGGGGCTGGGGACAGAAGAAAAATCTCTCCCTGTCCCTGGGGAACCAGATCCTTCAGGAAACCTTCCAGCCATACCTGCCCCAAACATAAGGTCCAAAGAGTCTTTCTCCAACCACCAGGAACTCCTCAATCACCCCATCATACTCCTTCTTGGCAGCCTCAATCAGGCAGGGCTCAGCCCAGACACGGCTCCTGGCCAAGGGCAGAGAAGAGGAAGTTTAACCATTCGGGGACTTTCACCCTGTTGCATCATCAGACAGAAATTGCACAGGTTTATTCCAAAGAAAAATAAAACCCTGCTGATAAAGGCATCTAAAGAGGCCAATACTGCAAATTGCCATGATTTCTTTCCTTGTCTGAATGTCAAAGGGTGTTTATATGGCTGCTGTGGCAGCAAGAACTCCAGAAAGCACCAGCCTGTGAGGAAATGTGGGATCCTCCATGCATGGGGATCCACTGTCCTCATTCATGTGTAGGGTGACATGAGTAGGTGAGGAGACACAGCATCAAGGCTCCTTCTCACTCTCCAGTTCAAGAAGGACCCTCATCCTGTGAGCCCACAGTTTGGTGACACAGACAGGGACTGACTGTGCCATGTTTATGGCCAGTGTCTCTGCTCTCCAGAGCCCCGTGGAGCAGGGAGAGGCAGGAGGTGGCTGCCACAGGAGCTTCACCGTGCAGCTCCCACAGCTCTGGAGCCCTCCTGAGCCCCTTACCTCGGGCCAACATCAGCAGACACGATGTCCCCAACAACCAGAGCAATCAGGTAGGAGGGAATTGGCTGGGACATCTTGAACACAAAGGTGTTATCCTTCTGCTTCTCCCAGCTCGTGGCACTCATCACAGCCGTGAAGCCCTCAGGGACCTGAATATGTGGATGAAACCACCCATGAGATCCACAGCATTCACAATGGGAGGCCAGCTAAGCCAGCTGGGACACCACAATGTCTGATGGCACACGTGCCCCAGCCTGAAGGTGCCAGGGCCGTGGGCACTGCAGGCTTTGGGGAGCAGAGCAGGAACACTCCGAGCTCCCACTCAGGATCCCACCTGCATCCCTGCAATACTGGGATACCTGGAGCTGCCCCAGGTGCTCCTGGAGCTACCAGGAGATAAGGAAATGCTGGAGCTGCAGGTGTGGAAGGGCAGAGGATCCAGATCCCTCAGCTGCTGGTTCCCTCCCAATTCTTGCACAACAACTCATTTTTCCTGTTCCCAAGCCAGCATAGAACCCATGGCCAATCCAGCAGCCTGGGCTGAGCCCAGGCCAGTGTCCCCTATCCCAAACAGGGGGTAAGCCCCATGGTGCACAGGGAATGCAGTTTCCTTGGCACAGAGCATCCCACCAGAGCTCAGCAACAGCTCCATCCCACATTCACCCTGTGGCACCAGAGGGGCTCTGCTCTGGGAGAGCAAAATAAATCAATACTGGCATCACCAGCTGATGCCACAACATGCTATTGGTACTGACATGGTGTCACACCATTAAGCAGTTCCCCTTGCCCACAAGGAGGCCAGAACACTGTGGTGGCCCAGTGCCAGTGTCACCATGTGCCACACACAGACAAGGAGGGAATCTGGATTTAGTGCCATCTTTGGGGATCAGCAGCAGCTCCTTCTTAGAAGTTTGCCAGCCACAGAACTGCCACCAGGACCCAGCATATCCCAGTACCACCACCCTCCTCCAGCTGTTTTCCCCACTCAGCTTCTCCTGCTACAAATGCCAGGAGCTCTGGGCAGGACAGCCAGGCTGGCACATGCACCTGCTCCTGGGCACCAGCACTGCAGGGAGAGGCAGGAGCACCCTGGAGCTGCTTGTCTTCATCCAAAAGGGCATTTCAGAGAAAAATAGCCTAAGTACAGGTGATTTCTCAGCTGGAGACTGAGGAGGAGGGTTTGAAGCAGTGTCCCTGCTGTGATGCCCCAGTGCTTTGGCACATTCTCTGCAAGCGACCCAACAGTTCAGCTCAGAACAGTTTAAGCTGGAAGCAACATTAAAGCTCATCTTGTCTCACACCCTGCCATGGGCAGGGATACATTCCATATCCCAGGTTGCTCCAAGTCCCATCCAATGTGGCCTTGGACACTTCCAGGAATGGGGCAGCCACAGCTGTTCTGGGCCACATGTGCCAGGGCCTCCCCATGCTCACAGCCAAGAATTCCTTCCCAATATCCCATCCAACCCTGCCCTCTGGCAGTGGGAAGCCATTCCCCTCTTGTCCTGGCACTGCAGACCCTTGTCCCAGGTCCCTCTCCAGCTCTCTTGGACCCCCTTTAAGCACTGAACGGGGCTCTCAGGTCTCTTCACAGCCTTCTCTTCTCCAGGTGAACACCCCCACCTCTCCCAGCCTAGCTCCAGAGCTGAGGTGTTCCAGCACTTGGATCATCTCCATGGTCCCATTTGGACTTTCCTCCCCAGCAAACTTTGCACTTGTGGAGGGTTTTGCTCCAGGTGGGTGTGAGGGAATGGCTGGGACAGCTCCTGGGGCTCTGCTTACCTTCACGGTGGCTGAATAGGTGAACTTGACTGAGGGGGTGTCGAAGCAGGGGAAGAAGGATCTGTTGAGGACAGCCTGGCCCTGCGTGTACATGTAGGGCTTCTGCTTCCCTGCTGTCTGCTCAGGGGACAGCCAGCACACCTAGGGAAGGACCAAGACCCCAGTGAAGGGGGCGGCTCAACCACAGCTGCTCCTTGCAGAGGGAGGTGGGAAGGGGCTCCTCACCTGGAGGTGTTCTGCTCACCCCAGGCCTAGTGTCCCCTGGACCACCCCCCAGCACCCCATGGGTTTGGCAGCCCCCAGTCTACACCCAGTGTCCTCCCGGTCCTTGTGGGCCTGGGTGTTCCACCGGGCTCGGCGTCACTTCCATCCACCCAGTCACCCGTCGGGCTCGGTATTTCCTCGTC
>VYXD01015992.1:238458-276364 GCA_013397195.1 Hylia prasina
CGGAGCCTGTCCCGCTCCGAGCACTCGTTGCTGTCGCCGCGCCCCGCCGGCCCCGCCAAGCCGCCGCCCGCCGGGAAGCCGAGCCGCATCCCCCGCGGGCCCTACGCCGAGGTGAAGCCCCTCAGCAAGGCCCCCGAGGCGGGCGGTGGCGGCGGCAAGTGCGACGACGAGTTGCTGGGTGGGAAGGGGCCGGCGGTGGCGGCGGGCACCGAGGAGAAGCCGTACCTGAAGGTGGACCCCGAGCTGGTGGTGACGGTGCTGGGCGACCTGGAGCAGCTGCTCTTCAGCCAAATGCTGGGTGAGTGCGGCCGGCGCGACCGCCGGGCTCGACATCGAGATGGGAATGGCCAGAGGTGGCAGCTGGAGGCATCTGGGCTCCTGACACTCCGTGAGGACCCGCTGGTGGCCACCTCAGTGTCTTGAAGTGAAGGGAGACTGAGGGGAAGGGAGTCATCAGCCTCAGTGTCCCCAGTCACTTAGAATCGCAGAA
Organism: Hylia prasina; assembly: GCA_013397195.1. Taxonomy (NCBI): domain Eukaryota; kingdom Metazoa; phylum Chordata; class Aves; order Passeriformes; family Sylviidae; genus Hylia; species Hylia prasina. Next base: position 238,949 of record VYXD01015992.1, read on the forward strand.
TGGTTTAGATTGGAAGAGACATCAAAGCTCATCCTGTTCCACTCCCTGCCATGGACAAGGACACCTTCCACTAGCCCTGGCTGTTCCCAGCCCTATCTAACATGCCCTTGGCCACTGCCAGGGGTGGGGAAGCCACAGCTTCTCTGAACAACCTGTGCCAGAGCCTTTTCACCCTCACAGGAAGAATTTCTTCCCAATATCCCATTTACCCCTGCCCTCTGACAGTGGAAAGCTCCTTGTCCTGTCACTCCAGGCCCTTGTCCTAAAGTCCCTCTTCAGCTCTCCTGGAGCCCCTTTGGGCACTGAAAGGGGCTTTAAAGGTCTCCCCAGAGCTTTCTCCAGGCTGGACACCCCCAGCTCTCCCAGCCTGGCTCCAGAGTAGAGGGGCTCCAGCCCATAGTGCACCTCCAAGGCATGCTTGAGGGAAGGTGCTATCAGCTGCCTCTTGCCTTGGAGGAAAGGCAATTCGTCCTCACAAGGAGCAGTGGCAGGTGGTGGTGGAGCTTGTCCTCCCCCACGTGTCTTATCGGCCATCCCTTGTCTGAACACCCACCAAACACGATGGAGGCTGCACAGCTGGGTGCCACAGCTGCTCCCCACCATCAGCATGGCTTGCCCTGGGGGTGACCTTGGGAAGCTGCTGGTGGAGGTGCCATGTGAGGGGTCCATGTTCTGCTCCATTTTGGGCAGATCCGGACCTCCGCTGTGGTCTGGGGCTCTGGCAGAGGAGGATTCTCCAAGGATGCTGCTGCAGGGTTTGCATGAATCGGTTTCAGGCTGTGGCTGCCTGCGCTTTGCTATCCCTGTGGGTTTGATCCTTGACCTTGTGTGCATTGTGTGCATAGTGGGTTTCCATGAGAACAGCGAGCACTGACCCAGTGCTGGCTGTGCCCCAGACCTCGGAACCCACTGCCCGGTCGTGGGCCGCAGCGTTGGGTCTCGGAAGAGGTGAGCCCAGCCCTTGCCATTCTCTCACGCTGCATGCTGATCTCTAGGAATTGTGGCTGCCTCGGCAGCCCTCTGCTTGCCGCTGACACCCTTTCTTCCCTGCATCCCACCCAGCAGTGCCTGGGGTCTCGGCTGGGCAGTGACTGTGGGTGTTTGTGGCTCTGAAGAGCTGTGTTTGGTCTGGCAAACTGGCGTGTGAAGGCGGCAAGGGAGCCCTGCATAGCCATCATGGTGCTCGCATGGTGCTCAAGCTGGCCAGCTGTAAAGTCCTAGTGCTAGTTGGTGGTGGGGGAGCAGCAGTACAGGCAGGACTGGTGTGTCCAGTCCCTTCAAGTTCCCTGCCTGGGACCTCTTTTTAGGGGGCCAAGAGCTTCTCAGGCATTTGAGCTGGCTTGAGATGCCTTGTTCTTGCTGTGTGATGAAGAGCAAGGGGAAAGATTTGACCCAGTTGGGTCCTGGGGGAGGTGGTTTGGAGATGTGGAGCAAGGTGGAGTGTGTACTGGAGCCAGGTACCTGGAAAGTTCGCACTTGCTGAATCCATTTCCTTGTGTACCCCTGGCCACTCCAGGAACCTTCAGGGTGTCACAGCCCCAGCTCCAGCAGGGCTCTGTGCACCAGTGTGCTGGCACACAGGCATGGAGCGTCCCAGACCACTGCCCTTGGCCCCTGGCTGTGCCCCACCATGGGGGCAGCAGCAGTGCCCTCCTTGGCAGGGTCTGCCCTGATGCTAGGGCATCCCAGGGCTTGCAAGTGGAAGGCCACAGAGTGAGCTCGAGGCCAGGGTGGGCAGACTGTCGGGATGAGCAGGTGGGATGCAGGAGGTCAGCCCAGCTGCAGGGGCTCAGGCTGCTCCGGTGGTCCCACAGCTCCATTTGACATCCATCCTCAGACCTAATGCCATGGTAGCACCAGATGCCATGGGAATGGGGCAGGACTGCATGAGGATTTGTTACTTACGCGACTAACAGACTGCCACTCACTGATGTTGGGATGCCTGGGGGAATCTCAGTGTCCCTCCATGATGCTCTGCTCTTAGGTGGGAGTTTCCTCAGCATCCCCAAGAGAAATCCTTGCAGGATTGGCCCACGTAAGAGTGACTCCCAATTTGTGGTACTCTGGAGTACCAGAGATCCAAGACAGGATCTTGTGCACACTCTGAGGAAGATCATGGCTGTGGAAGTGCCCCCAGCAACTGATTTGGTTTCTGGGATGTTGCCAAGCCCAAGCCTCCACCTGCATCAGTCAGGGCTGACTTTGATCTTGGGAAGTGTTGAACATCCCTTTGGATTGCACTTAGCATCTGAAGACTTGGTCAGCTGGTCTGTGAGGCCCAAACTCTACCAGATGTGTTCTTTGTGTATTGCCAATAATTTTCTAAGACATATGGACTGGCAGGCTTCCTGCGGGGGGGATCAGGGCCTGTGTCCAGAGTTGGATGGGGAGCGCGCCCGGACCATGCTGAAACTTCCCTTGAATGGGGTTGTACTTCTCACGTTCGTGGGAGCTGTGATGTTGAATCACACCTACTTACCCAAGCCAGCTGTGACCTTGCACATAGATGACAGCCTGTGTGGTGGGAATGCCACCAGGAGCCTGGGATGTGGAGAGGAAGGAGCAGTGTGGCAGTGACCACAACTCGAGGGTGTGTAGACACACACTGAGCCTCCAGACCCCTTTGCTTGCAATCCAGGCAGATGAAATCTTCACTAGTGGTGATGATACCTTCCACAACCTGGCTTCCCCAGGAAGAGGTGGGTTCCTGTGTTGGAGATGGACCCAGAAGAAATGGGATCCCAGGAGAGCTGAATTCAGGACAGTGGGTTTCACACCCTGTTAGGATTGGTGAGGAGCACCAGGAGAGGGGCTTTCTCCTGGTTGCTACAGGAGATGCTTGAGAGGGAAGGAGGGAAGGAAGGTCTCTGCTGTTTCCACCAGTCCCTTTGGCAAGCAACACATCAGCCTGAGCAGTTTGGCAATGCCTGCTGAAGGACACCCTGTCCAGAGTGACGTGGAAAGACCTGCAAGCTTGGTTTGTGCTGGGAAGAGAGAGGCAGGGATTTCCAGCCTCTGTAGAAGGCTGTCCTTGAACTGCTGACCTGTGTTGAGAAGCCTGTGCAGCTTCTGAACTCCTGGCCCTGTCAGCCACAGTGGCTTCCAGAGACCTTGTGTGTCTTTGGTCTTCACACCTGAATTCTCATCTCTACCTCATGCTTCTCCTGCCAGAAGCATTCCCAAGCCTCTCTTGGCCAAAAATACAGTCTATTCAATAATGGCCAAATGTTACTTCTCGTTCAGTCACCGCTGCTGCCTCATCTGTTTGAAGGCACTGAAGCCTTTGTAGCTGAACCATGTTTAAAGAGCAGCCTGCGCAAGCCAGGAGAGGTCACTGGCATGCAGCAACCACATGTGCTTTGTAGAGGCTATTTCCATCATCTAAATTATACATTTTGCATCAACCAAAGACTGAGGCTTCTCATCAAAGCTGGCTTGCAGCTGGGGTTGCTAATTATGCCAGTGCCCAGCCACAGCGTGAATGGGATGGAGGGCACGTGGCCAGCATGGTGGAAGAGCTGGTTGTGCAGAGCTCACCATGCCCATGTCCGTTTGTGGTGGACAGGACTGTGCAGGGTGCAAGGGCTTTCTTGTACAGGCTGTGCTTGTGGTGCCTGGTGTGATGGTTGCACTTACCTAGAGCTCCCCAGAGCACCTCCGGGATCCTGCAGCTGCTTTCTGAGGCCATTACCTTGTCCATCTCTTGCTGGATGTGGTGCCTCTTAAGTTGCTGTTAATTCGCATCAACAAATAAGTGGTCAGTATTGTGTGGGCTGGAACCCAGGTGAACACACGTGAGATCCCCCTGGAGATGGTGTTCCCCAAAATGCTCTCTGCAGGAGTCTTCAGACCTGCCAAACTCTTCAGTTGCAGGTATAACCTGTCTCAGTCCTGCAGCCCTCGGGTGGGCCATGCTACCCATCCCAGGTGGCCCAGCAGGGATGTCCTTGCTGGGCACTACATACCCACAGGGAGTCAGTACCCTCCTGGTGCTGACACGCAGGTAGGGCAGAGCCTGGCTGTGCTCAGGCTGGTGCTGGGTGGGCAGTGGGTGCCAGCAGCCCCTCAATGGTTGAGAGGAGAGCCAAGGGCTGGAATGGGCAGCTGGGCTCCATGACAGGCAGTAACTGCATGTTGCTGGTGACTCTGATTTAAAAAGTAAACCACAGTGCAGAAAAGATTGGCATCTGACATGTCCCATGCAAGAACATTCCTGACCCTAGTAGAGATGGGAACCAAGTTACTCCCTTCTGGTTGCTATCCTTGCTGGGAAATGCATGGTGTGGGATCAAAGAAGCACTTCTGCCCCATGGCATTCCTCCCTCTGCCCCAGGTTGTTCCTACCAGTTTAATTAAGCGCTAATGCGCCTGTGGCAGCACTGGGCAGCAGTAGCCAGGCTCCCTGGCAGGAGACCATGAGGAGGTCAGAGGCCAAATAGCTCTTCACAGTGATGAGAGCAGGTTATTGCCTCGTAAAGTGCTGTGGCTGTCCTGATACCACTAATGCTATTCCTCTCTTAAGGTCCCTATGTGACAGCATGTGTGTGACGAGGTTATTGGGATGGGGATTTATTTCCTTTTGCCCACAGAACCGGACGCCTGCCTTTGGGGTAATAGTGAGGAGAAAGGAGAATGGTGCATAGTTGTGTTGTTGCTTCCAGCCTGCTCTCAGGAGCTGACAGCAAGTAGTAGATGTCTGCTTTCTCCAGCTGAGATGGCTGCAGTGACTGGGGAGAAGATCTGGAAATGGGATCCAAGGGCCCCAGAGCTTCTGCTGAAGCTGTTTGGGATGTGCCCTCTTCCCACTGCTTATGGCAGTGTGGAAAAAGGGCTGAGAAAAAAATAAATCCAGATGTCTTTCAAAATTTCCCATGGAAAGGTAGCAGAACAAACACTTGAAAGCAGACATATTTGGGGATGCACTGCTGAAACAAAGTTCTCCCCAAAGAGCCTGAAATCCCTGTTCAAGTGGGGCTTTCCTGGTGACTGCCTATATCTTGTCCCCAAATCCAACATGTCTAAAAAGAAAATATGTAAATGAACAGAAAAATATGGAAATTCTGGAAGTGCTATTTGGGATCTGCTGATGGGATGTGACCACAGTGGGACCTGGGTGATGCCCACTCAAGGCTTTACAGTCCCATGGGTGTGACTGCTGAGTGCTGCTGGAATGGACCCAGCCCATGGCTCCTGCCTGGTCCTGGTGCCTTGTGAGCAGCATGCTTCCATGTGAGTGGCACTTGGGAAATCCTTGTCAGTTCTGGGTCCTTCTAGAGAGCATCTTCTACATGCCCCTGTTCCCAGCTTTGTGTACTTGGCTTCTCATGCTGTGGCATGTGTCTCTGCGCCTGCAGCGCTCCCTTGTCACAAGTTCCCCTTCAATCACCTTGTTGTGTCCATTTAGGTTCCCAGTTCTTTGTCTTCCTTTGCAGCTTTTCATGGTGCCAGAAAACAATGTCCCTGGTCCCTTTTACCTGCAGACCCCCCTGCCCACTCTCACTTGAGCATCTGAGGACACTTGGCCGATGCTTGTGCCCATTGCATGGGGCAAGATTTGTTCCAGCTCAGCACAGAATCAGAGCTTGCACCCTCTGAGGTGTGTACCCTGTGAGTGATGCCAGCCTCCAGTGTCAGCCCACTTGCCGTGGCCAGCATGTGCCTCCTGCTTCCCTGGCTCAGCTGCAGGTGTGACCGGGCAGTTTGCTGTAGGACTGTAGTCTTGGGATCAAGACTGCCTGGCTGTGCGGTGTCAGGTGGACTCACTGGCACATCCTCTGAATCAGTCACATGTCTGGTCCAGAGTGTCTTTTGTGGCACTGTGCTTGTGGCTTTTGGTGCCCTGCATGTGCAGTCAGTGTCCTGGGGTAATGTGCATGTGTGGTGTTTCTGGTACTGGTGACCAGAGTGTCCTGGGCTCCACATGTGTGGTGTTCCTGGTACCAGTGTCAGCGGTGTCCTGGGCTGTGTGTGTGCAGTGTTCCTGGTACGGGTGGCAATGGTGAAACTGCTGAGCCTGGATCCACTCCCTGGGTGGAGTGGGGATGGCTCCATTCCTCTGTGGTATCTGAGTTCCATCTCCAGGCTTCGCACCTTGCCTGTGTCTCATGCAGAGCGGTGGGGACACAGGACATCAGATACGGGGCCATTCTGCCATATCCCCCAACCTGCAAAGTCACGTCCTCCCCCAGACACATGAAGCAGCTCTCCTGGGGGAGCCAGGGAAGGGGTTGCCAGTTCTTTGGCTGGAAAGCAGTGAGCTTGGGAGGGTAGAGGATGTGTGAGGCTCAGGGCTCGACTGGGAGGCTCAGTGTGGGGTGAAGGGGCAAAAGGGAGAGCAGGGCTTGCCCACGATGCTGCATTGCAGCTCGGAGCAGGGAGCTGAGCGGGAGGGGAGCTGGGAAGGCAGGGATGCTGCAGCCGTGAAGCTGGGAAGTCAGGGGATGCTGCATTGCAGAGCTGAGATTAGAAGCTGTGCAAATGGAGATGTGCTTGTGTCAGGGCGGGTGTGACACTGAGGAGTGGTGCCCAGTGCCCACTGATTTGCTGGTCCTTCCTCTAATCCAGTTCTTCCACATTTTGTTTTGTGCCAGCATTTCTCTCATTCCTTGCGCTGGTATTTGTCTTGTTCAATTGAGGGCATAATGTATTTTTTATAAATTCAGGGGGTGGACTGAGATTCATCTCCCACTGAAGGACCTGCTGGAATCCACACAGGGAAGCTGAGCAGAAGCTCAGCACGTTTGGGCAGGACATTTTCCTCACTCCTGGGAGCAGCTATGGATTGGGGAGGTGGCTCCAGAGTCTTGCGGCCCTGGCACAGCATGGCATGTGAGCTCCCTGGAGGGGGGACCTGAGCAGACCTTGGGGACACACATGCCCCCCGTGCTGCCCAGTGAAATGGAGGTGTGTCCTGCAGCTAGACATGTGCCTCCATCTCTGTGGACATGTGGGCATGCCAGCGTGTTGGGAGCACAGGATTTTCCACCTGGTGTAGGTATCAGTGATCCTTAATCACTCCACATTGCTCTGGTGTTGTGTCAGCCTTGTTTCTCTTCTTAGCCATCCTGCTCATTCAGAGGTGGGCACTTCGCAGTCCTCCTCTGTACCTGTGAGGGTCTGGCCTCAAGCATCCTCCTGAAATTACAGAAAGATTTTATGGCAAATCCAGAAATCACTGTCTGAAGATGTAAAGACAGGGCTGCTCTGCCTTCGCCTCAGGCTGGATCTTGCCCAGTGGGTAGGGAGGGGATGGTGAGCTGGCTAGGAGGGATCCAGGAGGTGCCTTTCAGTGGGGAACTGAAATTGAGGGTTTGAGCTGCACTCACGAAGCTGCAGTTCCCTTGGCAGGTTGCGAGCCTGCCTTGCAGCCACAGGTGACGCAGCGGGAGGGCCGGGCTCTGTGCCAGCTCGTTGGCTCACCAGCCTGTCGGCTGGCTTCGGCTGTGGGATCACAGCCTCTCTTGCTCGGTGAGCTGGAAGGATGGCTCATGGCTGAGATCCTTGTTGAAGCTGCTGGAGATTCTGGTTGTCTTCATGTAACCCAGAAAAACGGGCAGAGCTGTGCTGTGGGTGCTGCAGCCAGCAGTGTGAGCTACAGGGGAAATTATAGAACCATAGAATGGTTTGGGTTAAACCATTAGAGATAATCTTGTTCCAACCCCTGCCATGGGCCAGGGCACCTTCCACTAGCCCAGGTTGCTCCAAGTCCTATTGAACATGACCTTGAACATTTTTAGGCATGGGCCAGCCACAGCTTCTCTGGCCAACCTGTGCCAGGGCCCCACCATCTTCACAGGGTAAGTTTCTTCCTAATCTCTAGTCTAACCCTGTACCATTTAATTTAAAGCTGTTACCCCTAACTGCAGCATGGCAAATGGATAGTGCCATACTTTTAGCATTGGGGAAAAGTAGAACCACCTTTATTTCTCATGCCAGCCCTGCTGGCTGCCAGCCTGCATTCTTGGTGTCTGGGGGAGCTGCATGTCCCACCTCTGTGCATCCTTTGCCGGACTGTGTCATCAAGAGCGACAAAGTTGGCAGTGAGACCCAGATAAGCTTGTTCAAGAGCACCCAGTCGTGGCCAAACGTAGCTCTTACTGGTTCTGTTGGGAGCCCAGACTGCCTGAAGCTTACACCTCTGCATTTTCATGGGTCTCAAGCATCCCTGGCACTGGCTCTGCCCCAGCCTGGCTCTCCCAATTCCACGAGCTGGCTTGAAGCACAATCAGAGCTGTGGTGCAGGTACAACTCTGTTGCTGGCTATTTATAGCATGTGAGCTTTCAGCATTGCTGTGCACCGAGAATAACTCACTGAGGAGACACTTCTCAAAATCACACATCCGTCGCCCATGCGCAGCGTCATCGTCTCAGGCTTCCCACATGTCAGCTTGGGGTCTGTCTTGGTCCTGTGCCAGCACGGTTTGACACTAAAAGGGGTTTACCCTGGTGTTTTTTCTGGCCTGGAGATTCAGCTGGTTAATCATGGCAGGGCTTTGTGGCCCAATCCTTGTCAGGACATCATCAGGTTTTCCAGGGAGCATGGTGGGGAGCAGTTTGGGCTCTGTAAAACCCACCTCACAGAGAGCAGCCCTTTCATAGCCCAGCGTGTGAGATGTGGGCACTGGCAGGTAGGGATGTGCATGGGGAACGCAGGAACCTGCTCTTCGGGCTGGAACCTGTGATGATGAAATTCATCAGCTGAACGAACGCCTCGGGCTGGAAGTGTTAGGCGCTGCCGGGGTATTTCCAGTTCACTTTATCTCTGGCCTGGCATTATATTTCCAAGCTGATGCAAACAAGTGGAAGAACAGATAGCGGCTAATTCACATTGATCGCTGTGGTGCTGGAGCTCCCCGAGGTGAGCTGGGCTGGCAGGAAACGTGCTGTGGGCCATTCGATGGGGCCAGCACATCCCTCCCCGGCCGTTTCCCGGTGTGGTGCCACAGGGGACACGTTGTCAGCCTCGTGGATGCTTGCTCCCACATCCTGAGGTTTCTCCCAGCTTTGGTGGTTCAGAGGCCTGAGGCAGCATTGCCAGGGTGGGTACACAGTCATGGGCTAACCTGGCTGTGGTGAAATCAGGTAAGGCAGGGTTGTTTTGGCAGGCTCCAAGGTGGGAGTGCTGCTTTGTGGGAGGGGCAACAACAAAGTTCGTCTCATCTTAAAAGCAGGAGGAAAGGCATTTGACAGATTCTGGCTGGAACCTGGGACTGTTCAGCACTGCCAGGGCAGGACTAATGTGCAGCCAAGCATGCTGAGGCCACCATCGGCGCAGGACCCTGGCCACCGAGCTGTGGCCTTTCACAGCCGTCTTGCATTTAGCCTCCAGACCTTCACTGCACCAAGGGAGTGACAAGGAGATGGTTCCAAACTCCCAACAGGCAGTGCAGAAACAAGGGAAATAATGAATTTAGCTTCCTCCCATCCCAGCATGGAGGATAGACAGATGATGTCCTGCAAACTTCTGCTGCCCTGAGCCCAGAGGAGCATGTACTGAATCTGAGGAGCTGTGCAGGGCTTGAGGTTTCTGCAGACTGAAAGGTGGGAGTAAATTGAGTCTGGCTCTATTGGGGCTTTCTGTCCTGCTGGATCAGGGCAGGGCAGGGCAGTCAATGGGGACAGCCCCATCCACTGGGCGTGATGAATGGTTGTTGCCCTGCACTCCTGCCTCTCCTGGACCCCAGGTTCATTTAAAAATGTAACAAAAGCCCTTCCAGGGAATTGGAGTCACCCTGGACAGGCCATGCATTGCACCTTGAGGTGGGCAATGAAGAGAGGCCCTGGGGGCAGAAGTACCTGTTGGCACCTGTTGGCTCCTGGTAGTGGTGTTTTCTCTCCAAAATAATGTGTACGCAGACTCAGTGGGGTTAAAATCTGTGATGGCCTGGTATGATTGCTGGCCAAGGGGAAGTACAAGCATTTGTCTGACTCCCAGCAGGCCTGAGTCTTTTCTGCTTTCTGCTTCGGGCTGTACGTAGCCTGGAGCTCACAGCTCATCAATGCAAGGTCCTTTGGCAAATTCCATTTTGATGTCTCACCTGTGGGTTTGAGGCTGGATTTATCACTGTCTGGACCTCCTGTCTCCCACTGTCGGGTGATTGTATGCATCAAAAGCTGGCTGCATCCTGACCCTGTGGGGAGGAGCAGTGCCCAGAACCAGGCCGCTTGCTCCTTAGCCCTGTGCCAGCAGTGCCATGGGCATGGCTGGGATGGGGCAGTGAGGGGCCCTGCCCTAGGTGGTCTCTTACCTTTCTCCCCAGGGCTCTGCCCTGTGCCCCAGCACTCCAGGCTGAGTAAAGCAGCTGTTTGGGGGCTGATTCACCAGTAGACTGAGATCCTCCCTCCTTACAGGTTGGATCATCTGGAGGAGGGTAGACACTCCAGCAGCAGCACCTCCAGCCATCTCATTTCCATTTCCCTGAGCCCTTTTAGCTGTGCTTTTGCTGTGCTGTGCCAAACAGCGTCCCCGGGCTGCTGAAGCACTAATATCCATCATCTGGCCGCGGTCTGTAGAGCACTCAGAAATTTGGTGCTATTTTCAGTGAAGTTTTGCAAGTCGAGCTTATTGGCTCATGGACATCTGCTTCCTGATGGAGAACATGTGGCTGATTCCTGTGAGGGGAGGGGAACGGCCCCACTCATAAAGCAGCAGGGGGGATGAGTGAGAGAATCTCATCCTGGAGCCTGTGAGATGCTTTCTGGGCTGTGCAGAGTGGGGCCTGGAGGTTGGGCTTTTAAAGCTGCTCCTCTGAAAGCAGAATCTGCAGTGAGAGGTCACTCATCAGATATTATGGTGGGGAAAGTACAGTAACCTGGAGGCAGGATTCGATCTCAGTTCAGCTGCTGTTTGCACTGCTGGGCACTTCCCACCCTGCTCATTTTCAAAAGTGAACAGCAGGTACTTGGCAAACAGTCACTGTGCTAAAATGGTGAAACTCTGGTGGTTCCTGCAAATCTCCCTGCCGGGAACTGAGAAATGAGCACTGGCTAAATGTAATGGCGCACAAACCCTGAGTTCCAAATCAAAAGTAAGTTTACAAAGCAGCTTTTCCTGCCTCACGTTCCCAGGTGGAGCATAGTAATGTGTTTTCAAGCCCAACTGATCGGTGCTGCAGTGGTGACCAGTGGGGTGCAACCATATTCTCTTCCCTCTGCTCCCCAGTTTGTCCATTGCTGCCTTCCGGGGGCGGAGGTGTGGGTTTGTTTTGGGGCTGAGATTCTCATTCCCTTTGTGGAAATAAAGCAAATTGTCTTTGGTTGACATTCTCTATAGCTTCAAAGTCAAATAAAATCTGGGTTGCCAGCTTCTTTTTGTCTTTCAGAAGATGTCTGTTTTCCATCCCAAACCTTCCATGTTTTGCAGCTCAATAGCACATCCCAGACAATGGCTTTAGAAATCAGACGCCTGCATTTTGGACCCACAGTGCTGAGGCAACGCCAAGTGGTGCATGGGGTGCCAGAATTTGTGTACATGGGGAGAGAGAAGGAGGAGGACAAAAAACTTGCCCTGATGGGATGTTTCCACAGAGATCATGGTAATGATCTTCCATTTCTGTATAGCTTTTCGTCTGCTGGCAGGGTGTGCTCACTCGTAAGCCTCTGCTACACACATCCTGTGTGAAGAGTGCAGCAGTTCTCAAAAATCATGTTGTAAGAGAGAAGCTCTGGAACAGGAGAGCAGGATCTGCCTAGGGTGAGAGTGATCCCTGAGACTGCAGGGATGCTCAGGGATGCAGGAAGGAGTATTAGGAAGAAATGCATTACTATAAGCGTGGTCAGGCCCTGGCACAGGTTGCCCAAAGAAGCTGTGGCTGTGCCATTCCTGGAAGTGTTCAGGACTCAGGTGGATGGGGCTTGGAGCAACCTGACCTAGTAGAAGGTGTTAGGTTGAGATGGTCTTTAAGGTCCTTTCCAACCCAAACTGTTCTGTGGTGATTCTGTGTCCCTGCACCACTGGGTATGGGAGTGACCTTGCTGCTGTCCTTCCCCAAATCAGCATCGCCTGTGGGATGTGCCTCACATCAGCCAGTGTCCAGCTCGGAGCCGTGCCATGGCCAGACATGAGCTGGCACTTGCCTTTCTGGAGTAAGAGCCCTGTCGTGAGCACACACACACGTGAGGGGTTTACGGTCAGTGCTGGAGCAGGCTGCATCCCACACTGACACACAGGGTTGTTTTCCTGCCTCATCCATCCCTTTTTCCCCTGGCTGCCATGCTAGAGGAGCTGTTAGGCCATGGAGGATCACAGAACTCTGAGGAGGATCAGTGAGGCCGCATCCACTGCCAGAGCGTGCGGGAGGTTGGTTAATATACAATATTCCCTTGTCCTTCCTAGTGCCGCTCGCTTTCCAAGAGCAGGGAGGTGAGTCTGGAAGCTCTTCTCCCCTGTGCTGAGATGGGTTTGCAAAAGCTACAGTTTCTTCTGCCTTTTTTTCCCCCCCCCTCTTTTCCTGCCCCAGCATTTTTCCCTGGCCTGATGAATTTTTAAACAAAAACATGGTGAGGAGAGAACAGAAGAGAGGGGAGAAAACCCAGGAGAGGACATGAGGAAAAAACTGTTTTCCAAATCAGTGTGATTGCAAGTGGAAGTGAAAGTTTAGGTTGTGTTTTTAATTTGAAAGTTCCAACTAATTTTAAGTCACTTTACTGACAGGAGAAAATACCTTTCCTAATACCCTTTTTAATAAACTCCAGTTTTACGAGCAGAAGTAGTAGTAGTCGGTTGAAAAATATAATGGAATTATGGAAGTAAAAGGCAGGTGCTGTGCTCTGTATTTCCCCCTGGCTGTGCTGGGGGTCAGTGCTCCCTGGAGGTGGGGGACTGAGGCTGGAGGAGTGGGCGAGATAGACCCCCTTGCAGATGCCTCTGGGTGCTTGTCCACCTGTTCACAGGGGATTGCAGGGTTGATCACCTGCACATGGTCACTTTACGCAGGGGCAGGATGTGGAGAGATGTAGTTCCTTGCCTGTTGGTGCAGGGCAGTGAGCAGATGCGGGACTTGGGGTGCAATGGGTCAGAATTTGGCCCAAATTGGAGCCTTCCAGCTGGAGAACTGGCTGGATAGTGCTGGAGAAAGTGGAAGGAGGCAAGTGGGAGCACAAGGTTGGAGAGGAGAGGTGGAGGTAGGAGGGGGAGTTGGCTCATTGAGCTAAGCATTGCCAGGGAGCCCAAATCCCATCACCAGGAGGGCTTGTCCTGCTCCATAAGCCACGCTCTGACCTGCGAAAGTCATCCGGAGAGTTTGAATCTCTGGTGAAGTTGTGAGAGATCATGGACACCTTTTTGTGCTGTGCTTTGCCCTTCCAGAAATGTTCATCCACAAATGTCCCACTGATGCCAAGGCCAGAGCTGAGCATTGCGACCGGCCACTCTTGCTGCCATCCATCAGGCCGGGCTGGTTTCTCACAACTGTCACCTTGGCAGGTAGATTGAGTGTAGTTGGAAAACCAGCTTGTTGTTGGAAATCCACTGCCATCACACTGTGCAAATCAGAGAGGGCTCCTTGCAGATCTCATTGTATTTCAGGCTGGAAAAGAAAAAGAAGCATTTTGTGGTAATTTTTTCAATGACTTTCCAATTTTTTTTTCTTGGTAAGCTGTCTGCAATCACTTACAGTGTTCGTGAAGGGATTAATTACTCACTGGAGCTCATTGTGCGTATTTGATATTCTGAACTATTGGATGTGATGTCTGCCTTGGATCGAGTGAGGGGTCACATGGCATTTCTTTTTCCATCCTTTTTCCCCTATTCTGTTGTATCTGTCAGGCTCCTGGTGTGAACACTCCCCATTGCCGCTGTGGTGGGTGCTCGGTCAGCGCTCCACACGTGATCCTGATTTCCCTGCTCCACACTCCTTTTTTTCAAGGGAGTGTAGCCAGAATAAGACAAATTGCTTCCTTGTTTGAGTGACTTTTGGCTGATGCTTTTCCCCCAAGCTGTAGTGTTGGCTCGGCTTCTCTTGCAGCAGTGCATTCTCTGGGCTGTGCATCGTCAGTGCTTGGACAGGCCCCCGGAGCAAATTTGGGGAGAAGAGCTCAAAGCACATTGCAGAGCTGCTTCCCACGGTGAAAAGGGCTTGTGCTGTGCAGGCAGCCATTGCATGGAGCTGAGATGTCTTAGGGGAGATAAATCCCAGCTGCAGTGCTGCCAGGGACCCCTCTGCACCATCCTTGAAGCGTGGCATTCCCAGAGGGTCTGCCTGCAGGATGGTGTGTGCTGGTGCTTTGACAGCTCAGAGAAGGCCATTGTCTCGAGCTTGGCTGGGGATCCCAGCTGTCCAAGCTGGGGCTGTAACTCAGTGTGGTCCAGGCATGTTTAAAGGGGTCCTGCAGCCTGCCGAGGCTGGGGCTTGTCGGTGAGTGGGGTGAGTGGCTGCTCTCCCATTGTGCCCGGAGGGTCATGGCCACTGTCATCAGATGTCAATCAGCCCTTGGTGTTGGCAGCTGCATAGTGAGGGCAGCCGCAGGAGCTGGAACACAGTGGAGAGTCCAGAGGCTCCACTAAAGTCCCTCTGATTGGCGGTGGTGCCTGTTTTGGAGCATTTTCCACCTTGTCCATCCCAGGTACTGCCAGGCCCCCAGTAAAATTTAGAGATGTAGGGGGAACAGCAGCTCTTTGCATAGAATAGTAGAGTGCGTCAGCATCCCTTCACTCACTGTAATGCAAGTAGTGGATTGGAGGTAAAGAACGCTTCCTCCATGTGGGCCACTAGCCCCTGGGGCATATGGGTAGGGACCAAGTGGTGGCTCCCACAGAGCTTTCTGGTCCCAACCATGCCCTTCCCTCCTGTGGCACAGATAGATTTCCTGAAGGACCTTCCTCCTCTGCAAATCACTTTTAGTGGGATAAACGCAACTGCTGCTCAAGAAAACCTTTCCCCGGTGATGGAGACTCTCTGAGTGCACTGTGAGAGGGGGAGCAGGTCTGGAAGCAGTTGGAGAAGGGTGTGGGCTGGCACCAAGAATGGGGAACCATCAGTGCTAAGAATATACATTTTATTTGCATCCCTCCCTCTGTGAAGGGTGCTCGAGGCACTGTGCAGCAATTAACACAAGTTTTTAATACCACTGCTGGCAGATTGGCAGTGCAGGCTTTGGAGTTGGAGTCGAATTTGGCTGAGTATGGATGTGGGAGGCTGGTGCTGCTGAGCTCCCCGGCACACACCTAGCATGTCCCTGGCACAGGGATGTGAGGCACTGCTGTGGGGCAGCAGGATGGAGTCCTAGCTGCTGGGTGTAGAGCCCCAGGATGGGGAGAAATGTGGAGCTGGTGCTGTTCCTGGCTCCATTTGGTTAGGCACCTTTCCCAGGGAAGTTTGGAGGAGCAGGTAACGAGGCCAGCAGAGGTAATGGCAGTATCGATGGGGAGGGGAGCAAGCTGAGGGCTGTGGCAGGGCATGGTGCTCTGTACCTTTGACTGCAGTGAAGGTGGCCCTGGGTAGCTGGCACAGTGGGCAGGGGAGATCACCTGCACTGATCAGAATCACCCCATGCTCTCCACTGAGTTAGCAGGGTGCCTCATCCTGCTTCTGGGCAGGGGGCATGGGAGACCTGGCGAATGAAGGAGGTCATTGTGTTGCTGTCAGAGCCATGGCACCTTCTTCAAGCAAACCTCCTGCCACTCACCATGCACAGCTCCATCTTTAGGAGGGCTTGGGGGGGGTTTGCTTTGGAGCGAACATCACCTGGGCAGCTGATGCTGCAGACGGAAGGGAGCCCAAAATCTGTGATATGCATGTTGATCGTCTGCCCTGCCTGGGCTGCTGTTGCAGATGCTGTCTTCAGGATGAGCCTTGCCCAGTGTCTGGTAGGACCAGCAGCCCTAGGCACCCCAGCAGTGCTCACCCACCCGCTGCCAGGGGTCTGCAGGTGCAGGGAGAGCCAGGGCCTTGCAGGATCCTGGTGATCATATGTGCAACAGACTTGTTTCCGGCTACCCTCAGGCTGCTGCTCCTGGTGCCAGAGTGAATTTGGCACCTGGCCCTCCTGCGAGGTTGGGGAGGGGGAGAAGAAAGGCCAAGCCCTCCTCGCCGCAGGCAGGAGATTCAATTCTCCCTGGGCATGCACAAAGACCATTTATCTCCAGAGCAAAGCCCTGGTAATCACGGGGCAGAGCGTGAAGGGCTGATTAGGGTCTGTTCGAGGAGGGGCTCTGGGGTCGCGTGCAGGCACTTCCCTTCCCATTTCCAGGGCTTTCCATGGTAATGATTGTTATTCTCCTCTGTTGTTAGGACGTCACTCACATGCAGCTCCAAAGACATCTGTCAAAACACGTCTCCCTCTGTCCTTGGAGCTCCCGGGGAAGAGGGATCCATTGGCCCCATAATGAGCCTGACATCAATTAATCATCAGCCTTAAAAATTAGCATCGTGGCAATGTATGTTGGAGGAAAACGATTCCCCAGATGGAAGCAAAAATAGCCTGTGTTATCTCCCTCCTCCCGCTGGACTGTGGCAACAATAGATCCGCTAACGAACCTGGAACTTGTTAAGCTGGGTTTGCCCCCCGAGGTGCTCTGCCTCCTGCCCAGTCTCTTCTCTCAACAGGCTCTTGAGGGCCCCTCTCGTGCAAGGGCTGATAACCTACCCTGGGGTCTGGTCCTGCTGTCAGCTGGACCCTCGTGCTGCACATCCCCCAGGCTTTGCAGAGAGCCCAGGGTGTGCTTGCAATGCTCAACCCCTTCCTGAAGCTGAGCGTTTGGAGGGGATCAGCTGTTCTGGGATCTCGCTCTTCTGGAGTGAAGGATGCTCATCCCTGGGTGGTGCTGCTGGGCTGAGATGGGGGTTCAGCCGCTACCTTGAGGACATGTCCCACTCTGGGACAGCTGTCCCTTGTCCCTCTCCAGAGTGACAGCTCTGAGGACCTCTGGTGCCCACAGCTTAGTGAGTGCCAGCTCCAATATTCAGAAGCTCAGCAGTGAGCTGGAAGTTTCCAGAGACACTGTGTCTGGGGGGTGACTGGGGCACCTTCTCTGGAGGCTCACGATGAACTGCTCTTTGTGCCTTTGCCATGCTGGGATTTTCCATGCTTGAAGCTGCTCTTCCTTGCATCTGGGTGAGCTGTAACGCCAGAGAGCAGCTCTGCCTGCCACTCTGGTTGCCCACCCCGGGTACTTGGGAAATGAAGAGCCCCCTCACCAGCTGTGTTTTGGGTCCATTTGGGTGGCTCTGATCTCTCAGTGTCAAGCAGCTCCACAGGCTGCCAGGGAAGCTGGGGAGGACGTTTCGCATTCCTGCTGGAGACACATGAGGACTCCGGCTGATCTGGTGATGGACAGACAGACCAAGTGTCTACCAGAGCCCAGCTGAGGCTAGGGAGAATTGTGTTTGCAACGCATTGCTCTGCACAAAGCTCTCAGTCACAAGGCAAGGGGGACAAAAGGCTCCCTGTTTGCTCCGTCCCAGTGGGTGCAATTCCAACAGTTAAAAAGCAAATGTGAGTTGTTTGTTTCTGTGAATATAAAGCTTCCCCAAGCATGGCCGTATTCTGGCTGGGAATGGGAAATTTGGCTCTGCTAATGACTGACTGTTCTCCTGCAAAACAGAGCCAACTTGAGCCAAGAGCTGCCTGGCTGGGCTCTTTTCTGCCGGCCCTGGTGCAGGGATGCTGGCTGGGGAGGGGAGAGGCTCTGGGGACTGATAAATGCCCTTTCAGCCAGGCCTGGGCACCCAGCAGGGAGCAGTGGGGATGGGTGGGTGTGGGGACCTTGGCCTCTTGTACACAGGAGTGACTGCTGCCCGTGAGCACCCTGTCAGTGCCCAGGACCTTCTCCTGTGCCCAAGGGATTCATATCATCAACAACAAGGGAGCCCCAGGCAGGGGGACATCAGATCTACTGATCTGGGGCATCTGACTGAGAGTTCAAGGGCTCCTGTCACAGGGGCCTGCGGTGAGGGTGGGTCTGGGAGGAATGACTGAATCATGTGCTGCACCTGGGCTTGGGGCGTGGACACATCCACACCGTCTCCATGGGTGATCCCCAGCAGTGATGGTGCTGTTGGGATGACACTGGCGCTAATGAGGAACGTGCCTTGTGTCTGCCTGCATGTGGCTGCCCTGGGGGCCTGTGATGCTTGACCCCTGTGTCCTGACAGCCAAGCTGTGCAAAACAGAGCCATGGGCATCTCCTTCTCCCGAGCTGCTCCTGCATTTGCCCCGTCCTCCCCTCAGCTCTCTGGATCACAGGGCCTTTGGAGAAGGGCTGTACACAGTGAGAGAGGGTCATTATGGGGTTAGGACATGGCTGTGACCTGCACAGGCCCTGTGCCCTCCCTTCTTTGCAGGGAACCCAGATTGATCCTTGATACGTTGCCAGCAGTGGGTGCAGGATTCCCCTTGCACCCACATCCCCCCTCCTCCACCAGGCAAAGCTTGGAGTGAGAGCTGGTGAAGTCCCCAGATGCAGGGCACATCTGGAGGGCACCAAAGCAGTTAAGTGAAGGGCTGATTTGTGCTATAGAAACCCGCAGTTCCTTCCTTTGATCCTCTGAATCAGCCCATTGCGTTCCTCATATAAAGACCCATTTATCTCCACTCTTCCCAGTAAGTTTGAGGGCGGTCTCAGCTCGTGGCTCCTCGACAGCAGCAAGGAGCCCGGCTTTCTCTTCCGCTGAAGCAGAATCAGGTGAAATCTCTATGGCAACTGGCAGATGACAGAGAGTCTTGTTGCCTTGGAAATGAGGCAAGGCAAAAAAAAAAACCAAAAAAANCCACAATGTCCAACCTGCGTCTGGTGATGCGTGGGGAGTGTGAACCTGCTGCTGCCGGCTGCTCGGGGGCCTCTGTGCTGGGGCCTGGCTGTGCTGTTCTGCCTCACCCTGGGGAATTAGGGCTTTTTTCCATTTCTTCCCCAGTTTTTGCCTTTTTTTGCACAGGGTCTACAGCATTGCCCCCACCATCTGCTGGTGGCTGTGAGAAAGGTGTTGTGTCTGGGGTGTTGGGAGTGCTGGACACAGCTGTGCTGTGCTGGGGACCAGCATGGCACTTGCACAGCTTGGTAATGCAGAACCGTGAGGAGAATGGCACACTCCAGGGCAAACTGAGGCATGGAGTGCTGCGTGACCACTCTGACCCTCCTCTGTCAGCTTAGCACAAACCCCAGGTGCAGTGACCACTGGTGACACTGTCTTCGTGTCCCCAAGGCCTTGGGGCTGTCAGCAGGGAGTTAGTGTCACTGTGTGTGACTGCCACTGTGTGTGCCAGTGGCCAGAGGCTCGGGGCACCGCTTGGAGCATGGATTTGGCCTGTTGACCTACTATCCCCCTTCTTCCCAAGCTGCACAGGTGTTTCTGTGGATTATTTTGGAGACTTATGGTGCTGGAGACAAGGGGTGTTGGGATGCTCCCAGCTCCTCTGATGCTTTCAGGAGCAGCTTTGGAGGCAGGTGTGGCTCTGGGATGAGCCTTGTGCAGGAGCTGTCCCAACACAGGGGATTTTGGGCTCCCCCAGCTCATCAGCACAGAGGGGCAGAGGGCAGCACGGAGATGGAATGCCTGGACATGGAGCCGCTAGATCCTCTGGATCTGGAAAAGGAACTGTGGTTTGGATGTGCAGGTGGGGTGGTTTGGGGCCAAGCACAGCATCTATTGAAAGAATAACCCACAGATGGGCTGGAGGCCCAGTCTGGATCTCTCCAGCGGGTTCACTTGGAAACTTGTGTATGGGAGAGACCCAATTAAGCAGATTTATGGCTGCTCTAGCCTGAGAAAGTCTGAATCCCTTTTAAAAGCTTGGCTCACTGGAGCCAGACGGGGTCCAGGCTCCAGGTCTCTCAGCCCTGCCCTTGTTACAAGCAGTGATTTGCAAGGCTTAGCAGCCACGATTGTCCCTAAAGTGCTGATTCGGCTCAAGTCCCAGCCTGTCACTGCTGCATGGCTGCTTATTGTCTGCTCTCACCTGCCAGTGGGGAGATGGTGGCCCCCTCCCACAGCATGGGGCTGCCCCAGCCTGCACTGGTGGCTGTGGTTGGGGATGGTGGTAGTGATGGGGTTGGTGTGGGGATGGGGATGTTGGCAGTGGTGATGGCTGCATTGATGGCGATGCTGGCAGTGATGGGGATGATGGGGTGATGGGGATGGTGGTGGTGATGATGGCAGTGCTGATGACTGCAGTGGTGGGGATGTTGGCAGTGATGGTGATGGTGGTGATGGGGATGGTGTGGTGATGATGGCAGTGATGGCGACTGCAGTGGTGGGGTGGAATGATAGAGTCAGTGAGTGCAGGCAGGGAATTGGCTTCCTCCCCCTCTGCAGCCACCCTTGGAGCCTCCTGCAGAGCCATGTCATTTTGAAGAAGGGTCCAACGTGTGAGAGACATGGGGTGGCTGTGCCACACTGGGGTCCTGTTACCTCTCTGGCTCTGGCTCCGTAGTGGCTGGTGCTCCTCTGGGGACTTGGGCTCTGTGGGACACAGGACTTGGTGCTCTGGGACATCTCCAGAGAGAGAGGGGTGATTTGGGGCTACTGGTACATCCTTGATGGGAGCATGCAGGAATTGCAGGGATGGGGCTGAGCTGGAAAACAAGGCCAACACTGCAGACTTGGCAGTCACCCCACAGAGCCCTGTTAACCATCTCCACTGCTCGTTCTGCCTGTTTGGGAGCTGTTCAGGGGAAAAGACAGTTAAGCTCCAAAGAGGATTGCAGGTTGTGACCATCCCTCTGCCCAGTCATCCAGGAGTGGGAATCAGAGCTGGTTGTAATAATGCAAGATAAAGTAATTTACTCCATTTGGGTAGACTACTGTTGGCGCACCCAGATACTGGTGACAGAGTTGGTGGCTGTGGGGTGTGAGTGCCAAGCCCACGGGGCTCAATGAGGTTCACACTGGGCTCAGGGCTGTTGGGTTTCTCCTCGGGTGGTCTCTGAGTGCCAGAGTGGGAGATTTTCAAGAGGAATATCAACAAAATGCCGCCTGTGCTGATTCATTCATAAACAGGACTGGGAACAGGGGCTGGGGTAGATGGAGGCAACAGTGAGAGTCTGCTCGAGGGTTCGTGGAGCTGTGGAGTGCAGTGGGGCTGGAGGAGGCTCACAGCCCCGTGAGAATGGGTTTTACTGCAGAGTTTATTAGTGAATTTTTCAATGCACTGGAAGGAATTGAGCAAGCAGTTAAAAATGTTTTCCAGCCTGGGGAAATTCGTTACAGCTACTGTGTAATAGGGGCCCACCGGAATGACTCAGGAACAGCACGCAGCCTTTCCTGGTGGATTCCTGCTTGCTGTTGAAATCTTTACTGGGTTAACAGGAGTCCTTTCCCAGTTGGATCCTCTGAAATGAGACCAGTTGGGTCACGGGGGGCAAGAAAACACAAGTGTGAGTGCCACATTCATGCTGAGTGAAGACAGGTGCAGACGGTGCACCAATGCAAGCCTGGCACCTTCGTGCCACTGTTGGTATCATGTCCTGCTGTCCTACTGCCTGCATATGGACACGTGGGCACATGTGCGAGGTCACAGGTGTAGGTGATACACATGCACACATGCATCTTTCTACAGGCTTTTGTTGCCATGTGGCCCCCACATGAATGATGCAAACATACACACACACACACACACACACACGTGAGTTTCTGTGCCAAGGCACATGGGACACATGTGTTCCACGGATGTGGCCCTGCCTGGCCCCAGCGGGAGCTGGTGGCCACATGCTTCTTTGAAATGAGCTGTCAGAGCCCTTTGGAGTTATTTCCTCATTCCTTGACGTACTTGGCCACGTTGGCAGCACCCGGCTGCGGGGCCACAGCTGCACCCTGACACGTGGACAAAGGAACTGCTGCCACTTGCTCTGGGAGGTGGCAGGGAGAGCTGGACGTGAGCGCAACCTGGAGCTCCCCAGCCTTGTCCAGCCATGGTGCCGTGCTGCCCATCGCAGTCAGACTCACAGCAAACAGTGCTGTGCCCTGAGACAGCCATTCCAGCACAGGTCTCTCCTTCCTCCTCCTCTTCCTCCTTGGCTGCCTCTGGCCCTGCATCCCACCTTGCAGATGCTCCTTGTGGTGATGGTACCCGCTGTTGCCCTAGTTTGGTCAGGCAGGAGATGGAGGGGATGGGCACTGGGTGGGTCGGGGCCAGGCACCCAGAGTGCCTGGTTGCTGAGTGTGTGTAATGTTGTGGTCAGCGCTGGAAGCCATGCTAGGGAGTGCTGCAGGTGAGGGGGTGGTCAGGGGTGGGCTGAGGCTTCCTGCCTCAGTTTCCTTGTGTGCCAGGTGGAGCTGTATCATATTTGTTGATGTTCAAGAGTGCACTGAAAGGGCTCAGTTGAGAAAAAAGTGTTGAGATCTCTCACTTGAGTGAGAGCTGCTCAAGCACAGCAGAGGGTATAGCCTGGCACTGGGACAAGTGATTTGGCAGTGGGATCTGGTGACCTCCCAGTGCAGGGCCTGGGGACAGTGGCTGCATCTCAGGGCTGCCCTGTGCATGGTTAGAATGGGGGGCAAAGGGCTGGAGCCAACACCCCCTTCCCTCTGTGACAGCAGCATGGTCAGAGCCTGCAAGAGCAGCAGGATCTGCTGAGGGGCTGCAGGCCAGCCTGGGGCTGGGGCAGGGAGACATCAGTCCCTGAGCCTGCAGCTCCGGTGGAGTGGGGAGTGCTGCAGAACACATCCCAGCCGTAGCTGCTGGGAAAATGAGCCTGGCCTAGGCCGGGTGTCTGACTGACCCCGCCACGGCATGGGCTGAGCCTTCTCTGCTGCTCCATGCTCCAGCAGCTGGAAACATCTGGCTGCACAAGCTTACTAAATCGATGTGGGGAGGAATCCAGCACTCTCCTGCTGTTCCCACACTTCAGCCTCTCCCAATGGCTCCGGTTTCAACTCAGCTCTGGCATGTGGTGACTCGGTGAGCTCTGAGCCAGCTCCCAGCCCCTTGCTGACCGTGGGGAACAGACTGCAGGAGGCCCTGTGTCACCACCTGGACAGCATTGTGGGGGCAGATGGTGGCACTTCAGTGCTAGGAGCAGGATATGTACCAGAGGTGGGTGAGCAGCTCTTCCAGTCCCAATCTGGTCCTTTCCTGGATGAGTGCTGCTGCTTTTCTTGGAGTTCAGAGTGACCTGGACTGTCACCCAAAAACTGGGGTGATGTGATCCTGGCTTGGATGGCGAATGGGGCAATAGATGAAGATGGGGATGTGGTTCGGTGCCATTGCCCTGGAACTTCTGTCCCTGAGCCCTAGGATGCTGCTTGTCGCCATTGGTGCCCCAGCAGCAGAGCAGTGCAGGAGAGGTGGTGCCCTCGTGCCGGCCCCTCAGTCAGGGCAGCTGGGGACACAAGCTTGTCCCACTGCTCCTTGGATGGGGATGGCTGTAGCAGCCCTGCTGGCAGTGGTGCCTGGGGAGGAGGCAGCGCCAGGCTCCGGAGCTGGCTCTGTGCCCAGGGGAATTGCTGCGGGTGGCCATGGGGGAGGCAGACGGGGTTTTGGGAGGGAGCCATGCCCGGGAGGAGCATGCTGCTGAGCTGGCAGGGGTGGGAGCCACTACCGGCGCCAGGGGATAACAGTGACTCTTCATCCCGTCCCACTCTGTCCTGCCTCAGTACTCAGGGATGTGGCACTGCTGGGGTGCGTGTGACACCTTCTTTGGCTGCAGGAGCTGGGCCTGGGTGACAGCACCCACTGAATGAGGCCAGGGTGAAGGAGCTGGGGGTGCTAAGTCCTTCCCTGCATGGAGACCTGCCTGGGGACACTGGTGGGTGTTGTACTGTTGTTCCCTGAGGTTCAGGGAGTCCAGATCTCCCACTGCCCTACACACTGCAGTGTGATAGCCAGGGATATTTCCACAGGTTCCTGCTCTGCCATTTCAATCCTGAAAATCCATCTTTGCAGGCAGCTTGAGGGCGGGACCTGGAAGCTTTGAGGTGCCAACACGATCTTTTCTGCCTGCCCCACCAGACAGGCATAGTGGCCCCTTGTCCCTGGCTGTAGAGCAAGGTGGGTGGCACCCTTCAGCGCTGAGGACCTCTTGAGCTTCCTCTGCACCCTGGTTCCATGTGTGCAGCCACCTCAGCTCTCTGAGTACATCTCTCTCCTGTACTGCCTGTGCATCCCCATCCTGTGGCTCCGGGGACCACTTGGAGCTTCTGTGCCTTTGATTAACTCCTGCAGATGTGGGTCAGTGCCATTGGAACATGCACTTGGAGTTACTGTGCCTTTGATTAACTCCTTCAATCTCCACAACAGAGAGTTAATAATGACTGGTGTCCTGCTGAGCCAGGTTCTGGGAGCTGGACTGGGGTGATTGGACACATGCAGGGATGGGTGTCCTTATACTCTGATGTGGCTGGCCACATTGGGTGCCCTGAGGGCTCACCAGCCCTTTTACCTCATCTACAACTGACTTTAACCTGCTTCATTGAACCTGTCTCATCAGGGCTGTTCCTGCTTGTCACCCCCTTCCAGGCTCACGCATAAATCTGAGCCGCTTCACTGGTCTGAGGTGCTCCTGCCTGGGCAGGTGGGCAAGGGGGACGGGGCAGCATCACCTATGGGTGCTGCCTGCAATGTGGCCAGAGTGTGATGGGGACCAGGAACATTCAAGGAGCCCTGCTTGAGCACTGGCATGTGGCTGTGCCTTTGTGAGGAGCTGCTGGGGTGTGTGCCAGTGGTGCCCTCCATCCTCATGTCCCTGCAGCTAGGGTGTGTGCTGTCAATGTCCCCTGTTCCTGTGTCCCTGCAGTTCACACGGTGCCATTGCAAATCCTGAGGCACTGGTTGCCATGTTACATTAGGAGGAGCCACATCCCGTGTCCCTGATGCCTGCTGTCACTGCAGATCCATGGCAGGCTGCAGCTGAAAGGCCTGAAATCAGGGATCAAAGCCACAGTGGCACGGCTGTTAGTGCCCAGGGTGCACGTGAACAGGACAGGGACTTGGGACTGGAGCCATGGCCCCAAGCCCACAGCACTGCTGGGGCTATGCCAGGAGTGACCCCCTTCCTCTGTGCAGATGTCTGGTTCTTACACATCCCTGCA
This sequence comes from Hylia prasina, assembly GCA_013397195.1. Lineage (NCBI taxonomy): Eukaryota > Metazoa > Chordata > Aves > Passeriformes > Sylviidae > Hylia > Hylia prasina. The sequence continues at coordinate 263,911 of VYXD01015992.1, forward strand.
GGTGTCTCTGGGGAGTATGCACACGTCTGTGTGTGCAGGTGTATGTACATGTTTGTGGATGTGCCTGCACGTGTCTGCACATGCGCACAAGTGGTTGTGATGTGAGTAGATGCATGTACACATGTGCATTTTGGGGGTACATGTCTCTGTGTGTGTGTGTACACACCCATGCCATGGGTGTGCACACCTGAGAAGTCCTAGGGCAGACAGAGCTCAGGGGTACTCAGCTCTGGGCTGTGCCTGTGGGGGCTCAGTCCCACCAGCTGCTCCAGCCCTGCACAGAAGCAGCCTCTCCTTCATGAGTGGGGCTCAGTGTCCTCCACTCCCCAACATCCCCTCAGTCCCACTGGCTGCATACCAAGTGATGCTGCCCTAGCACTCGTGTTCCCAGGCAGGAGCACCCCTGGGGCCTGGGGGATGTGGGGGCAGGTTTGGGGACATTGTTCCAGGACTGCTGCTCCTGTCACCTATGTGGGTCCTGTGGCCCCACTTGGTCTCTGCCAGCTCATCCTTTCTGGACTAGATATTACCATCCCAGCTGCATGCTTGAGAGAGGCATTTCAGGGTGGTGTGGCTCCAGCCTAGTGCCAGCCTTGCCCTGTCCCTTCCTGATGGGGAGAGCCAGGGCTGTTGGTCATGGCCATGGGCAGGGGATGCACCATCCATCCATCCATCTGTCCGTCCGTCCGTCCGTCTCTTTTAAATCCATCACCTTGTCTCTCCACAGACCCCGAGTCCCAGAGGAAGAGGACAGTGCAGAACGTACTGGACCTTCGTCAGAACCTGGAGGAGACCATGTCCAGCCTAAGGGGCTCTCAGGTGTCTCACAGGTGAGGGCCCAGCACCCCTTCCCCACAGTCAGTGTCCGCCCTGGGGTAGAAGGGAAGCAGCTCTGCTCCCAGTGAGGGCCGTGTAGGTGGGAAGGAACCAGTAGTGCTTTGTGACCTGGGGACCATGTGCATGGAGGCTTGGAAAGAAACCCCCTAATCTATGGGGTGTCGTGTGGTGCTGCAGCACAGTCCTGTCCCCAAAAGTGCTCTGGGACAGTAAAAGTTGGGGAGTGGTGGCAGTGAGGGGAGCTGACAGAGCAGAGGGAGGGGGTGAGGTCTGTTCCCAGTGGTCAGGTGACACTGAATGGACCACCAGAGGTGAAGGTATTAACTCCATCACCACGGTTTGCACCAGAGGCTTCATCCCTATCTGTGACTTAGTTTTTCTGTTCTGTGTAGGGTGATGACAGAGGAACTCTCAGTCAGAGCCCAGGAGCAGAGGGGGGGATACCCTGGGGTGCCCTGCCCAGACTGGAGCAAGGGGATGGTGGAGATGGAGACAGGGTGAACACTGTTTGGAGAGTAAAAGCACAGTGTTTGTGCTTAGCGGGCTCTGACACACGTCTGGGACTGCCTGTGTCCCCCTGGGTCACTCACTTGAGATTGTGCATGGTTTCTGCTTCACTCTGGATTTGCTAGGTTGTGTGGGTGTCAGCCGGTTGGGAAAGTGGGGACGTGGGAACATCCTTCTCCTGGAGTGTGTTGCCACCTCGTGGTCTCCCTTGATCCTGTTTTTTTGTCTTGGAAGGGACAAAAAGCAGCAGCTTCCTCCCACCTTTCACCCACCATTCACCATTACAGATCTTCCCGTGTCACCCCTCAACCAGCCTTGCCCAAGATGAAGCAACCCTTTGATCTCCCTCTTCATCACCTGAAATTTCTAGACCTTGCTCACCCTTGCTGTGCTTCCTGGATGTTTTCTGAGCCAGGAGCAGCAGAGAGCTGTGGCAGTGGGATTTGCATGAGGCCACAACAATATTTTCTGAACTGGCCATTTCCTGAAATGATCCATAACAGCTCTGCCATTCCTTTGCTCGGTGCAGGAGCTGGGTCAGAGCCCAGCACTGCTCATGCCAAGCCAGAGCTGCATTGTGTTCCTTTCGCTTTCCTAAGTGTCAGACTCCACCCTGCTGCTCACCCCAGTGCTCAGCTCCTTCAGAAATCCTCCTCAGCTCAGGTCTTAGAAAAATAGGGCGAGGACATTAAGGGTGATTAAATTAGCATTGCTGGTGGGATTTGACTCTTCACTATAATTTCCTTTCCTTGATGAGCTGTGAGTACATCACATCGCGGATGCCTCAGCTGCATTTCTGCCATGGAGAAAAATGGCTATGGATAGCCCAGGGATCCCTATATCTGCACTCTGTCCCTTTCAGCAGGACTTAAACTTGTGCAGGACTTAAACCTGTGAAGATCTCCTCTCTTATCCCATGGCAGCTGAATTTATTTGGAAGCTTTTTTTATTCCAGTAGCCCACAGCAGCCTCAGCAGCTCCCTGCGTCCCTTCAGGAACTCCTCTGCAGCTGTGAGCCAGATTTTCCTTTCCCAAAGCTGTGTCAGCTCTTCCCTGGTACGTTGTAATTACACACGTACCCACTCATTCTGCTCTTGGTAACACTTCCTACAAGTCTGTCCAATACAGATATCATCTGCAAGTCCTCTGGATGTGCCTGCATCTCTGGTGTCCTCTATCTGCTTTGGGCTCTCTCTTCATTCCTTCCACAAACTATTCCTCAAATTTCTCTTGCTGTCCTCACTGAATTCTTCCATCCAGTGGCTGAGGGCTCAGTCTTCGCTGTTACCTTGTTAGGGCACAATGTTATTCCTGAAAGATGTCACCACACTCCTGGCAACATGACCTTCTTTGGGGCTTGGAGAATCATGGAATCACAGAGTCACTGAGGAGACTCAGTGGACACTTGGAGGACACTTGGAGAAAGTCTCTAAGATTATCAAGTCCAACCATTTCCTCAGTGCTGCCATGTTCACCACTACATCATGTTCCCAAGAGCCACATCCACGTTTTTTAAATACTTCCAAGGATGGTTACTCCACCACTGCCCTGGGCAGCCTGTGCCAGGGCATGACCACCCTTTCAGGGAAGAAATTTTCTCTAATACCCAACCTAAACCTCCCCTGGCACAACTGGAAGCCCTTTCCTCTTGTCCTGTCTCTGTTCCCTGGGAGCAGAGCCCAACTCCCCCCTGGTTCCCCTCCTCCCCCCCTCCTGTCAGGGAGTTGTGCAGAGCCAAAAGGTTCCCCCTGAGCCTCCTTTTCTCCAGGCTGGGCCCCCCCCGCAGCGCCCTCAGCTGCTCCTGGTGATTCAGACCCTTCCCCACCTCTGCTGCCCTTCTCTGGGCACACTCCAGCCCCTCAATGTCTTTCTTGTCATGAGGGGCCCAGAACTGAACCCAGGATTCGAGGTGAAGCTTCTGTTCCTCCTGCTCAGAGACATGTTGGCACTTGCTCTGAGCTGCCGGTAGCACATCCTCAAACAGCCTTTGTGCTGCCGACAAAAACAAAACCCTTTTAGCTGCCCCTTTTAGTTCCGCTTTAACAAACTTCCTAGTTTGGTTTTTTTTTTTTTTGTTTTGTTTGTTTTTGTTGTTTTTTTGTTTTTTTTTTTTAATGTAGCTCCCTGTTTTAGATTCAATGCTGCAGCCCGGGTTTGGCTTTGGGTGCTCCTGTAGGAACGTTTAATCCATGCTAGGGAATAATTTACTGATAATAGTGTTTGGAGCCAGTTTGAGGACTGTGGGTTCCCAAAGAGCTGCTCCAAGAAGTAATCATTTCTTGTGGCTAAATTTAGTTTTAGAATCACTATTTGCCCAAAATATGCCCCGAGAGGCAGAGGGAGTGATGGAACTCCCCATGCCTGAAGCACTAGATGGCTCTGGGCTGGCTGCAGAGCACTGTGCTTGTGGGCAGTCCCTGGGGCTGGGCAGCCCTCTCTTGGGGTCATATTTCCTGTCCAGATGTGGGGATTCAGTCTACAGGGGTTCAGTGTGAGATGCTGCTGCAGGAACTGGTCCCAGCTCTGTTCCTCAGCATCCTTTCACTCACAGCCTCCACTTCCGGGCATGGCCCACTGTCACATTCCCTGGGATTCCCTAACTTCTCATGTCCTGGGTCTGGTGTGATCTTGAGGTGCAGATGTTGAAGTGCTGGAGGAGAAGTGGCTGAGCAGAAGCAGCCCAGACAGAGGGGAGCATGTCCAGGCTTTCCACTAAAGGTGCCCTATTAGGAGAGTTCAGCACAGATGGATTTTGGGACCAGTCTCCAGAATGGTGCTGACCCCTCTCCCAGGTGTGTTTACAACCAGTCCTGATGGCACCCTCGGCCTTGCTCCGAGGTGGGTGGACAGCGCTGCGGTAGAGTGTTGCCTTTGTAGATTTACTTGAGCACAGAGCCCCCATTGCACCCCTTGTCCTGTTCCACTGTCCCTGGGGCGACATGGGTGTCACTAAACACTTCGGTGTGCATGTCCCAGCAGGTCCTGGACTGTGGGACACTGGGCTGGCACCAGGCAGGGAAGGAGGGGACTGTCCCTTGCCAGCTGAGATGGAGGTGTCAGGACAGATAGTGTCCCTGCAACCACTGTCCTGGGAGCCTGTGGCCTTGCATGGCTGCCTCAAAATGGGCAGTTCTGGTATCTGAGTAGTTGCAGACCCAGTTCCGGGGGGTGAGGCAGGGCACAGATCTCCACTGCCCCCTGTGCCCTGCCCTAATTCCCTGACTGTCTGTCCTCACAGCTCCCTCGAGATGACCTGCTATGACAGTGATGAAGCCAACCCACGGAGCGTCTCCAGCCTCTCCAACCGCTCCTCCCCTTTGTCCTGGCGCTACGGGCAGTCCAGCCCACGCCTGCAGGCCGGGGACGCGCCATCGGTTGGGGGGACCTGCCGCTCCGAGGGCACCCCGAGCTGGTACATGCACGGGGAGCGAGCGCACTACTCGCACACCATGCCCATGCGCAGCCCCAGCAAGCTGAGCCACATCTCCCGCCTGGAGCTGGTCGAGGCGCTGGACACCGACGACGTGGAGCTGAAGTCGGGGTACATGAGTGACAGTGATCTGATGGGGAAGACGCTGACGGAGGATGATGACATCACCACGGGGTACGTGCCCGTGCGGGGAGTTGTGCCTGGATTGGGACTCTCCTGGAGGTTTCACCGGCTCCTGTTTGGCCGGTGGTGGGGGAACACCTGGCGCAGTGCGGGTGCATGGCGTAGTACATAGGTTACAGCCAATCTGGTTAGGATTGGATCATGTCCCCACATCCTAGGAGATGCTTCCCTGCCAGCAGTGCTGGTGGCACTGAGCCAGCTGGGGGCTTCTTGAAGCTGATGGGCTCCTGAGCCAGAATGAGCTGCTCTCCCAGCATGTGGGAAGTGTCCAGCTTGATCTGGGTGTTCCCGGAGCAGGGAGCTAAGAAAAGTGCATGGTCTGTAGCTGCAGAAGCCCTGAGCCAGAGTCCTGCTGGGGTGAATGCTGCTGCTTTCAGAAGTGCTCTTCAGTTTACACCAGTCAGTCTGAGTGGCTTCCTGTGACCCAGTCACTATGGGGACATCCTGTGGGACTCCTGGCGGTCCATGGTGTGACAGGCTGGGTCAGATCTCAGCACCCCAGTGAGAATTGGGCACCGAGGTGTTATTGCTGATGGATGACTCCACAGGGAGCAGGGTGTGCTGCTGAGCAGGGTCCCTCATTCTGAGACCCCCATCAGTCTCCATCCCTCCACCCATGTGACCAGGGGCATCTCCTGCCAGATGGGCACAACCCAGCACACCCAGGGCTCACATTTTTTCGCCAGATGTGTCCAGCTCCTGCTGCACTGTTGAGGTGCCCCTGACTCTGGCAAGGGTCCAGGATTTGAATGTGTTGGAGGTTTCCTGTTTCAGCACAGGAGAAAATAAATAACTTGGGCGTTTGAGCTGTCCCAGAGCAGGATGAGGTATTTGGTTTCCTGACAGTGCTGCTTTGGCCCTCCTGGGGTGGCTGTAGTCACATCAGTTTGGTGCAGGATAGAGCACAGCCTGTGGCGTCATGCCCGTCCTGGGGCCAGTGCTCCCCAGATATGGCCTGTAGGTGCATGTTGCAGCTGCAGGGGACACACCATTGGCTATCTGCTGGCTTCTGCCCCTGCCATGCTCCAGCTGTGGCCTGAGAGTGTCTGCAGCACCGTGGGTGTCAGATGCATCCTCCCCATGGGCATGTGACCTTGGGGGCTGCCCTGTGCTTGTGAATGAGGGAGCCTTGTGCTGGTTCAACACGGACCCTCCTGTAGATCTTAACCTATTACTTGGCAGCCAGAAGTCCCCACGTTCTGCCACTGGTCACTGGACTGCGAGGTGTGATTGGCAGTGGGGTGGATTTGGACTGCCTGGCTGGCTGAGGTTGCAGCAGGGCTGGCTGTGGGGGTGAAGGGTACGCTGCTCCCGATCTCCCTCTTTGTCTCATCTTGGTGCTGCTCATGCAGGCAGGTAACCTTGGGGTGCCCTTGGCTTCGGAGACAGTGCTGGGAGGGGTGACTGGAGAAGTACTTTGTCTCCATCAACCACTGAGCAGGGGGAGTGTGGGCTAGGTCAGGGACCCATGACAGCTCAGCCCTGCACTGCTATGGGCAGGATTTACTTCTCCTTCAGGAAGATACAAGTTTGGGGATGGATCCCTGCATGCCAGTGCCTCTGCGATGCCCTGGCAGCACCACAATTCCTCGGTGTGGGTGAGGCTGTCAGTGCTGTGGTGAGCTGGGCCATGGCCAGGTGCCACAGTCCCTGTTCCTGTGCAGAATCCCCAGCATGATGCCCAGGATGTGCCTGGAGTTCTCTGCCATGCTGTGCCAGAGACAGATTGGGTGCTCTGTGCTGGGTACCCTCCTCAAGGAAGGGTGCAGGAGTAAGCCAGGGCAGCACAGGACTCCCTCATCCACAGGGTCATATCCTGGGGCTCAGTCATTTCACCGGGGTCTTTGCGGGCACAGGATCCTGTAGCCCCCTACACAGCTTCAGAGCTTCATCCAAAATGGTCCCACAGCAGAACGTGGGGAGTCTCCCAGAGTGGGCAGCATGGCAGGGTCTCTGTCCCAGAGCATGCCTTTGGCTGGGTGCTGGAGTACACTGAGGTGCCCTGTCCAGGAGTCTGCACGCTCTGGGTGCAGAGAGCGGGAAGTAGAGCAGGGACATTCCCTCCTACTGAGGGCCAGATGAGATACGGAGCTGGTCAGGAGCACTCATCCAGCACAGCCCCTCATCCAGAATCCACTCAGCCAGCACATCCCTTCACCCAGGGCAGCCCCTCAATCCAGTGCAGCTCCCATCCAGCCTCCCGTCATCCATCACAGCTTCTCATCCAGCACAGCCCCTCACCCAGCACAGCCCCCTGTGCAGCCTTCTAGCTGGCTCTGACCTAGAAAGCCACCACCGCCCCAGGCCCCATCTCCCGGTGCTGCTAATGCACCGGGCAGGAGCCGCGTGCTGCAGATGGGGCCAGCATCCCCCAGCCTGGGCCGCGGGGCAGCGTCCCCTGCACCGCGCTGGCGCGTGCCCCGGCTTGTAGGGCAGTAGGTCAGAGACGGCTCAGAGGACGCGGTGACACGTCCCTGTTGGAGACGTGTGGGGCTGTGGGATGCAACCCGGCATCCCCGTGGTTTGGCGGGGAAGCAGACTGCAATGAGCGAGGGTTGAGGTAGGTGAGACACGGCCGGTACGAGGGGACTGCCCGCAAGATATTGAGGTGGATTTGGCTGGGTGGAGGTTGGTGTGATCCCAGCCAAGGAGGCTGTGGGGGACTTGAGGCCCAGATCAGAGAGGGAGTGGGATGGTCAGGTCTGAGCAGGGATTGGCTGGGGTCACCCGAGACCTCAGCAGAATTCCTATGTTAGCCAAATGTACCGGCATCCTGGCTCCTCACCCGGCTGTGCCTGCATCCATTGGCACAACACTTGCCGCTCCTCTCTACCTGCTGCTGGTTTCAGGGTCTGGAAAGCTCTGGCTTTGGCCCCCTCTTCGGCAGCACGTACCTTTTGTTCCCAGTGTCACCATATCCTCCTTGTGCACTGCATCAGGACAGGGACCTCTCACAGGGAGCACCCACCACGATGTGTGTGGGGTGACTGAAGGGATGGAAGGAATGCTGCTGCTCTTCTGCCCTGTCCTGCCTGTCCTTGTGGCTTGGGCAGGGCATGGGCAGAGATAGCACCCAGTCTTGGGCTGTTTCTCCAACATTAAAACATATTCACTCCCTTCCTTGGTCAACTCTGGTGCCCGCCTGCTACCATTCAGTGGCCACTTGCTGTTCCCTGCCCTGAGGCCAGTTCCAGGAAGGGTGTGGTGCCACCGGTGACGCTCTCCCACCCATCCAGGCTGGGGTTGTTTCCTGAACACTGGAGGTCACCCCACCAAGGTCACTCTACCAGGAGCTTCCCCAAGGACATCTCTCTCTGCATAACCACAGCGTGGGTGTCTTCGTGTGCATGTGAACCAGGCAGTGGTGAGGAGCATGGAGTGGGATGTACAAGCTATGTTTGGCCTGGTTTTGTTCTGGCCATGTCCTGCATGTCTGAACAGTGCCACCACAGTGTGGCCACATGTTGGTGTGTCTCTCCCTGTGCTGTGTGTGCCCAGAACCTGACCTGATGTGGTGTGTTCTCAGTAGTGGCTCAGCACCATCCCTGGGTGTTCCCTAGAGCCAGCTGGGTCACGGTGGGAGTGAGTGGAATGCTGCAAGGCTTTTGCTGCAGTTGGGAGCTCATGGGGTGCAGGGGGAGTTAGCACGGCTGGCTGCTGAGTCAGCACCTTCTGCTGTGGTGGCTGCAGGAGCAGTAATGGTCTGTGTGTGCTGCAGGGCTGTGGTGTGGGGGCGTAACTCTGGAGTCAGTCCCTGGGGTTCTGCATGTCCCTTGGGGCTTTCAGAGCCCTGGGGGAATCTTTATTTGACCCTGGGACTGCTGTGATTTCAGGATGTCCTTTTGGATTTTGTTTGTTGGAGGTAGAAAGGGAGCATTGCATCCCACTGCAGCAGAGGCAGCATCTGCACCCTTATGAACTGGATACTGCCCTGACTCTGCTCGTGGGCATGAAATTGAGCTGAGGCAGCAGCTTTTGGAATTGGGAGCGCAGGACACATGTGTCTAGCCCATGGCCCACCCCTGGCACTGTCCCGGGTCACTGTGATGGTGCTGCTGGCAGCCAAGCACTGCAGAGCCTGTGGTCACCTCTAGCAGGACTGGGGGCTGCCAGCAGCATCCTCCCAGGAGGGATGCTCTGGAGCTGACACCCGCTGCGCTTTGGCTGGCCTGGCTCCGGCTTCCTCGCAGCTCCTTGGGCTCAGCACATCCCGTAGGCGGGAGCAGATGTTTGGCCCAGCTCCCCAGGAACAGCAGGGGAGCGACCGCCTTCCTCTTGCTCCAAGCAGGACTGGTGCTGGAGCCTGCTCCCTTCCCTCAAACGCCCCTCGCTCCACTTTGCCCTGTCCCAGCAAGCCCATGAAGTCATTCCTTCTCAGGGACATCCCGTGGGGTTTGGCTGTGGCCCTGCACGTGGCCTGGCGTGTGTGGGACCTTGGCCTGGCTGGCCAGGGAGCAGTGTTGTATAAATATTTGCTGGGCTGCACTGCGTGCTGGACTTGGCAAGTTCCTCCATCCAGCTGGGTACAGGGGATGCTCCCAGAAAGGGGCCCCAGGACCCCACTGGGCATCGGAACCACTGAAGTGCCTTCCTGTGCGCTGCTTTCTAGCAATTCCCTCCTTTGGGATTTGGGTTGAGGCACCCAGTGCTGATCCCTGGCCCCTGGGGATGTGACAGTGGCTGCATGAGCATGTTTTGGGAAGGGAATCCTGGGGTTGTGAGGCTTGGGGAGTACAGGGCACCTGGGGGTCAGTGCACGCCCAGGATGCGGGAAGCTGCTGGCTCCTGTGGCTTGTTGATGAGGCTGGATGCAGACATGGGGCAGAGCCAAGCACAGGGTTGGACCTCACACACCCATGTGCACTGGAGATATCTGCTGGGGAGAATGACCCCCAAACCTACCTGTCTCTCTGTATGCCACCTGGGGACCTCAAGACCTGGCTTTGCCATGTGCCACTCTGCCACCAGTGGAGGGGCCTGGACACTATGGACTGAGGTGTCCGAGATCACCGGCTTGTCCAGGCAACAGGAAAAATAGGAATTTCACAAGCAGGCTGAGTCATTCTGCTCCCCACCCCGGCACTGCCCTGGGACTCTCTGAGCATCGCACGTGGCCTCTGCTGCACCCTGTGTGCTGCGGTGGCCTGGGTGAGGTTCCATATGTCACCAAAACTGCCAGTGGAGATCCCCCCACCGGGACGCACTTCCTCCGGGGTTTCCACCACTCAGGGGAGACCAGAGGGGTGACCAGAGCTGAGCTCTCAGCCAGGAGTGTGGTTGGCATCCATGGCTGATGTCACTGCAGTAGGCAGTGAGTGCTGGCTGATCCCCCACGGCCTCAACCTCACTGCCGCAAGGAAATCAGACCCCACTATTACTGCAGTTGATGGCGCAGGGCTGGGGTGGAGGCACAGCCTGGCCACGGGTCCCCCCTTGCAGGGACCACGTACACTCAGGGGTCCTGTGGCAGAGTCCTCTGCACCCCTCAGGGACCTGAGGGACCAGAGATCAGAGGCAGTGCTGCTTGGAGAATGGGGTCCTGAATCAACTGTGGGATGTGATGTTGATCCTCGTCTGCTGGGTGAGCTCAGGCAAGTCAGATCCCCCTTCCCTACCTCAGTTTCCCCATCTGCCAGATCTCTACAGCCCCCTGTTCCTTTGCGTGCAGCTTTGGAGAAAGGTGCCAGATCACAGTGCCCAAAATCCAAGCAGGAGATAATTAGGGTCAAGATAGCTTGACTCTCTGTAGGGGCTGGAGTTTTCAGAGGGGGTACCTGGGAGTCTGGGGCAGGTCCTGTAGGGTACAGAGGGGTTTACAGGGCTGTGGGGATCAAGGAACTCAGGGAGTGCTGTTACTCGCTGGTTCCTGATGTGGATGTGAGGGGGATGCAGAGCCCCGCCCTGCCCACATCCATGGGGAGCTCCCAACCCCCTCAATGGGATTTGTGAAGCTAATTGTTTTTTCTGCCCCATTAAGTGGAGGAGGGGGAGGGTGTGCAGAGCCCTGGCTGTGCCTGTGCTTTCGTCACTGTTCCTACCTCAAGTCGCAGCATGAGGCTGGGGCTGGAAGCACCAGTGCCACAGAGCCCCCTCAATGCCAGTGATCTGCCGATGTGGGGTGCGGGACCCCCTCAGTGCACACCCTGCATTTCCTCCCCTGCCACAGGAGGAAGGGGCCAGGGCAGAGCAGGACTTGCTTCCATTGAGGGCGGGCTTCAGGCTGGCATTGGGGATCTGGCTGGACCAGCCTGGCAGGGACATGAGTGTTGGGAGCCCTGGCTGGTGACAGTGGGTCTGGGTGCTACATGGGCAGGTGTCTGTGCTGGTTTGAGACAGGTGAAGTGAAAGTTCAAAACCGTCCAGCTCCAACAGCAACCTCTGCTGAGAAATGTGCTGGGGGTACTCCTCTGTACGGGGTTCAGTGCGTGTGCTGGTGCCCAAGGCTCTGCTGTGACCAGCAGCGATTCTCTGCCGTCATCTCACGCCAGGCCCGTGGCTCAGAAAGGCAGGGTTAAAGCTGCCTTTCTGAGGGGCTGAGGGGCTGCAGTGCTGGGCTGTGCCAGGCTGGCTCCCCTGCCACCCGGGATGCCCTGATTTGGGCCCAGCAGATGCTGCTCTTAGCATTGCCTGAGCTGCCTGTGGCAGGGCTGAGGCAGCCAGCCAGGAGAAGAGGAGGGAAGGGACAGCATTCAGCACTGTGCCAGGCCGGAGGGGCCAGAGGGATGCAGTGCTGGACGGGCTGTGCTGCCACACTTGGTGCATGCAGCCATGGGCCATCACCAGCCCCTGGCCATGACCTCCTGCCAGGGCTTGGTGGGTGTGGGCACGAGCTGATCAGTGGGGAAGGTACCCCTGTACCTGATCAGTCAGGTACCCCTGTCCTGCCATGCCATGCTGCGCTGTACCATGCTGGGGCAAGCCATGTGTGGTGAGTGATGGGGCAGTGGGGAAGGAGCCAAGAGGCGTTGCCGTTACTTCAAGGAAGGAATTACTTATTTCCCAGCCTGCAGGGATGGGTTCTATCTTGCCAAGGCTGGAGTTAACTCTCTCTGCCCTCCGTGGCTGGGCTGGCGTATTTGTCTGTGGTGTTACCATCCTGGTGAGGAGCCTACGCTGCAGCATGGCTCTTGCTGTGATGCGAGAGAGAGGAAAAAGGGACAAAAGTAGGGGTTTTGGTCAATGAAAGGCAGAGCAGGGCAGGCATGGGTGTCCTTTCTGGGGATGAGTGCCGGGATTGCTGGGAGCAGCTGTCCCGGCACCCCACAGTGGGACCCACATCGGGGAGTTCCTTTGGGGAGAGAGAACGGGGCAGTTTTGGGGGGCACTGGTTCCAGGCCCAGTACTGAGGGATGGCCTCTGGTATCACATTGTGGGCTGGACTGAGGGTCACTGGTGCTGTGTTTGGGGATGTGAATCGTGGTTTGGGAGTTCTGCGGGCATGTGGGGCGACGCTAGAGAACACCAGGGACAGGGGTCGGGGCCGTGGGCCGGGAGGCA
>VYXD01015992.1:276698-307266 GCA_013397195.1 Hylia prasina
GGAGCGGAGCATCCCCACGCACCGCGCCGTGGTCCGAATCCATTCCCTGATCCCTACCGGTGCAGCCTCCTCCCCGCGCCGCGCTGGGGGTACTCATCCCCGAGGCCCCGCCGGACCATCCCGTCCGCAGCGGCTCCCGTCCGCCCGCCGGCGCCGCGGAGCGCGGCAGGACGGACACGCTGCCCTTGAGCGTCCCGATCCTCAGGAGCTGCCGCGGGGCTGCTTACGGGTGGGTTCGGTGCGGGATCATCTGCAGAAGCTGGGAATGGCTCTGGATAAGATGGAGGGGATGGAGCACAAAGCAGGGGGTTAGTTTTGCCCCGGAGTGACACTCTGATATGGCTACTACCCCCCGTTTGTGGGTTCAGGGGGGCACTCGAGGTGCCAGGGCTCGGCCATGCTCCAGGAGGTTGTGCATGCTGAGGGGCCAGTGATGCTGTGGTCGAGGCTTTCCTTGCTGTGCTGCCTATGGCATACACATACATACCAGTTTGGGGGATCCCTCAGTGTGCCATCCATGTGCCACTTAAGAGAGTCAGAGACACCTTACAGTGTTCTGGTTCCCCAGCCTCACCCCATGGTTTTAGTGATTTTGGAATGGTGTCTTTTCTTGGCACAGGGTTGTCAAGGAGGATTTGGAGTCACCTTGGCTTAACTTCCGACCCTGTGCCCCTTTCTCAGTGGCTCTCTGGGTGCCTGGGGCAGTGAAGGTGTTGCATGCATGGCTGGGAGAGTGTTTGGGGTTCCCCTGCCTGGCCCCAAAAGCCAGACTGAAACATGCAGCAACACCTGTGGCCCCAGCTGTGTCACCATAGGACACAGCCCCATGTAGCCTGCCTCTGGCACTGCCCTCTGCCAGATGAAGCCAGACTGGGAGAGGAACTTTGCTGCAGGCTCTGGGATGGGGACTTCCATTCCAATGGGAACTCACCCTAGGCATAGGGCTGGTGGTGAGACATGCCTTGGAGCTGAGGAGCTCAGCAGCACATCCTGAGTGCATGATCCTATTGAAATCCCTTTCTGGGCAGCAGTACCTGCTGGCTCTGTCCCAAAAGCTGCTGTAGGGGGCACAGGGGGCTGTGTCCATCCTGGCTCTGGCCAGTCCCTGATGAACTCCTCCCCAATGGAAAGAGCAAGACACGTAGTGCAGATCTTATGGTGCTGGAGCTGCCTTTGTTGCTCCTTCTTGAGCTTTGGGCATCGGACAGGGATAGTGGTGACTGTTGCTTTTGCTCTGCCACTGCTGTTGGGGCTCTGTGTTTGCTGGGCTTCACTTGCACCTTTGTGGCCCTGTAGAGAAATAGGCATGTCTTGCAGGGACTGGGGCTCCCAGCTCTGCGCCCCACTCCTATGCCACAGCTTGTCATAGAATCGTGGCATGGTGTGAGTTAGAAGGGGACCTTAATATTCATCTTGTGCCACTCCTTGCCATGGCCAGGGGCATATTTCACTAGACGGAGTTGCTTCAAGCCCCATCCAACCCTACGTTGAACATTTCAGTGACAGGGCAGCCACAGGTTTTCTGGGCAGCCCATTCCAGTGGTGTCTCCCCCAGCCTCTCACAAGCCCTTGGTGGCTGTGAGGCCTCACTGACCTACTCAGCTGCTGACCTGAAAGGTGCTGTGCTCATCGTGCTGGAAGCTGCTCCATGCCTGTCTGTGCCAGATCACCATGGGCACAGCCGCATGCTGTGGAACCAGCCGTGCCCTTGGGGCACCCAGGCAGCTGCTGTCCCAGTGTGGTGCTGACTGATGGACCTGCAGATGGGCTTCTGCACACTTGGCTGAGCCCCGGCATGGAGCAGTCACCTCAGCACAGCGGCAGATCCCAGACGTGCTGCCTCTGGCTGCTGGGGGCTGGACAGGGGCAGTAGGGTCCAGTGGGTGGACCACCCCAGGAAGGGTGGATGCTACGGGTTGGTTGGTGTGCTTATTCCAGCAGTCCTGCCCTTTCTGACAATCATGACATGCCTCCAGGGTCAGAGCAGGTTGCCGGGGACTTGTTGCCAGCTGTGATGCTGCCAGCCCTGTGGTGTGGGTGCTGGCCTCCCTGAGCTGTGGACATCCCTCCATCCCCACCAAAGCTCCACAGAGCCTTAATGGGGAGAAGCAGGGTCACTGACGCTTGTGTGCCAGAGGAACATGGGCCCATGCCAGGCTAGGCTGGAGCCAGCCATGGGCCCTGCATGTCATGTTCCTGCCATGAGCACTACCAGGAGCTGTTTTTTGCCCCGGCAGCTCCTTGAACAGGGAGATCCCGTGGGTGGTGGGACCCATTGGGCTGAGCAGGGGTCTGATGCTGTCTCTCCCTCACAGCTGGGATGAGAGCAGCTCCATCAGCAGTGGCCTCAGCGATGCCTCCGACAACCTCAGCTCGGAGGAGTTCAATGCCAGCTCCTCGCTCAACTCCCTGCCCTCCACCCCCACCGCCTCGCGCAGGAACTCGGCCATAGCGGTAGGTGCCAGTGGCACCCGGACCCTTTCCAGCACCTATCCCAGCCTTCCTGCCGCCACCTCAGTGGCAAAGAGGGCATGGAGGGTGCCAGTGTGAGGAAACAAGGATGGCGCAGGGTGTCTCCTGCATCCTTCTCCCAGCTGGCTGATGTTCTCTGGGGATGGGTTTGGGGTGGGTGCCAGGAGTGCCCCTGACTCTGCTCTGCCCCCAGCTGCGCACGGACTCAGAGAAGCGCTCACTGGCGGAGAGCGGACTGAGCTGGTACGGTGAGGGTGACGAGAAGGCACCCAAGAAGCTGGACTACGATAGCAGCAGCCTCAAGATGGAGCATGGCTCCTCCAAGTGGCGGCGGGAGCCCTCAGAGGGCGGCGAGGAGGGGCCCAAGGGTGGTGAGCTGAAGAAACCTGTCAGCCTGGGCACCCCGGGCTCCCTCAAGAAGGGCAAGGCTCCTCCAGTGGCTGTGACCTCTCCAATCACCCACACGGCCCAGAGCACCCTCAAAGTGGCAGGTAAAAACCAGTTTGGGCAGGGTCTAGCACCTTTGATGGGGAGAAGGTTGGGTGGTGTCTCTGTGTGCCTTCCCCAAGCATGTGGGCCATGGGATGGCCTGTGGCTGTGCTCAGACCTGGGAGCTGGGTGTGGGCTGGAAGGGGAGGCAGGGCTGTGTTCGGGCTGCAGGCAGGCTGGGGGTCTGTGCCTACCCCATGGTCTCATGTCCATGCACCAAGCTGGCACCAGGGGTTTGGCATGTCCCTTCTCCGTCACATCCCTGCATCTCTGGCGCTCATGTACTGTCTGGGCTAGTTCACTTCCAAATGTCCCCAAAGCCTCCAGGGACACTAACCTGTCCTTTCTTGCCACCAGGCAAGCCAGAGACCAAAGTCACGGACAAGAGCAAACTGTCAGTGAAGAACACGGGCCTGCAGCGCTCCTCCTCCGATGCTGGCCGTGACCGCACCACGGACGCCAAGAAGCCGCCATCAGGGCTTGCACGCCCCTCATCCTCCAGCTCCTTTGGCTACAAGAAACCAGCTCCTGCCACTGGCACAGCCACTGTCATGCAGGCTGGGGGCTCAGCCACACTCGGCAAGATCCAGAAGAGCTCTGGCATCCCTGTTAAGCCAGTCAGTGGAAGGAAAACAAGCCTCGATGTCTCCAATGCACCTGAGCCTGGGTTCCTGGCACCAGGGGCTCGCTCCAACATCCAGTACCGCAGCCTGCCCCGGCCGGCCAAGTCCAACTCCATGAGTGTGACCGGGGGCCGCAGTGCAGCCCGTCCGGTCAGCAGCAGCATTGATCCCAGCCTGCTGAGCACCAAGCAGGGTGGCATCTCAGTGTCGCGGCTCAAGGAGCCGTCCAAGGTTGGCACTGGCCGTGGCACACCGGCCCCTGTGAACCAGACAGACCGTGAGAAGGAGAAGGCCAAGGCCAAGGCAGTGGCACTTGACTCTGAGTGCAGCACCCTGAAGAGTGCCAGCTCACCTGAGAGCACCCCAAAAGCCCAGGCCAACCTCCCACCAGCAGCCAAGGTGGCTGAGCTGCCCCCTACACCTCTCAGGTATGGTTCTTACCCCTCCAAGGGCAGCAGGTGCCTGGCACAGCTGTGCTCAGCACCAGTACCTGAGTCTCATCTGTTTCCTTACCCATTTCCCTCCTCCAGAGCGGCTGCCAAGACCTACGTGAAGCCTCCCTCGCTGGCCAACTTGGACAAGGTCAACTCCAACAGCCTGGACTTGCCCTCCTCCAGCGAGCTGCACACCCCGCACACTGCCAAGCTCCAGGATCTGCACCCGGCCGGCGGGCACCTAACGCCCTGCTTCAGCCCCAGCCCTGCCCCCATCCTCAACATCAACTCAGCAAGCTTCTCCCAGGGCCTGGAGCTCATGGGTGGCTTCAGTGTCCCCAAGGAGGGCAGGATGTACCCCAAGCTCTCCGGCCTTCACCGCAGCATGGAATCCCTGCAGATGCCAATGAGCCTGCCCAGTGCCTTTTCAGGGGGCAGCACCACCACCCCCACCCCTGCTGCTGCACCCCCTGCCAGCACAGAGGAGGAAGAGGAAGAAGAAGAGGCAGGAGAGCTGGGCTGGAGTGGAAGCCCCCGGCTGACGCATCTGGACAGGTATGGCTGGAAGGAGGTTGGTGGGCTGCTGCAGCACCTTCATGGGCTCACATTGCTCCCTGCTGATCTGCCATGTCCTTTGCCTGCTTCAGAGTCTCTTCCTGCTACATTTCTAGGGAAAAGCTCCCTGTCCCTGCAGCTAAATCCCCATGGTCTCTTCCCTGTGCGTGGATGTCACTGATCTTTCCTTCCCTTCCAGTGCCAACCGCGACAGGAACACGCTGCCCAAGAAGGGGTTGAGGTAAAAGAGCCCAAATCAATTTTGGATGGTGCTGGGGTGGGAAGGGGGGGCTTTCCAGCACAGTGCCCCTGAGCAGGGGAAGCTGGGGCTGCAGTGCAGTGGGCAGGAGCTGGACGGTGCTGGTCGATCTTACCGTGCCTGTCTGCGGCTCCCCAGGTACCAGCTCCACTCCCAGGAGGAGGCCAAGGAGCGGCGCCACTCACACGCAGTCAGCGGGCTCCCCGAGTCGGACGAGCAGCAGGAGCTGCCCTCGCCCCCCGCCCTTCCCATGGCGCTGGTCGGGAAGGGGCCGCTCACCAGCATTGGTCAGTGCCCTCCGCTGCCGGCCCCTTCCCTCCTGCTCCCTGTGCTCCCTGCGTGGTGTGCTGGTGCTCCCCTGGGCGCTGCTTGTCTCCTTGACACCATCAACACCAGCACCTGGTGCTTTGGGTGCTGGATTGGGGCCAGGGATGTCCATCACCTCTGCTTCAGGGTATCTCATCCACCTTCGGGCCTCAGGCCATAACTGTTCCTCTGGGGGTGCCTGGCAGGGCAAGGGGTAAGCCCCTACCCTGATCTGACCAGGACCTGCACATTCCTGGAGAGTTTGGAGGGTCCAGGCAGACAGGTTGGGGCAGCAGCTCCACTCCTGCACCTGCAGGTATTGGGCCGTGGCATAGTGGTACCCACTTGGCCCTGCGGCAGTGGATTTGTTTTTCAGCCCTGTGATTACCTTGGTGCTGGTGTCCAGGTCTTCCTGGCATCAACCTGCCTTTTAGCTTTCCCTGGCCCCTCCCTGCTTTTGGACCACAATCCCTGCTTCCTCACTGCATCACTGCTCTCATGGACGGCTCCCAGTCCTGCCTCCCCATTCTCATGCCAGCTCCCCAGTGTGACTCTGACCCTGCCTCCTCCCTGCTTTCTCCTTGCAGTGAGCCCCACTGCCACCGCAGCCCCACGGATCACCCGCTCCAACAGCATCCCCACCCACGACTCCACCTTCGAGCTGTACAGCACCTCCCAGATGGGCAGCACCCTCTCCCTGGCCGACAAGCCCAAGGGCATGATCCGCTCGGGCTCCTTCCGGGACCCTGTGGACGATGGTGAGAGTGTGCTGCGCTCCTGCCCAGGCAGAGGAGGCTGCAGAGGGTTGGTGGGGCTCCCTGTGCTCTTGTCCCTTCCTACTGATGCTGCCATGGCATTGTTGGATGGGTCGGTGTGTCCCGTTCTTGGTACCAGAGCAGGACAGCAGCACTGAGGGGTCTGTTGGACTCTGTGCTGGCATCAGCCCTGGGGCTGCCCTGACCCCTGTGGCTACTCAGTGTCCTTGGGTTGCCCTCAGGCTGTGACACTGGAGGGGAGGGGATCCAAGCAGACAGGGAGGGCAGCAGAGCCCCCAGGTTCCCCAGAGAGGAGCGTGCAGGTGGAGGGTATTCCCTGCTCTGTTCCCAGAGAGGCCACCAGGCACACACACTGAGAAACGGGCAGTGCTGAGCAGCTGCCATCCCACCCTGTACCTCCCCCAGGCCACCTCAGAGCCCTCCACCCCTGAGAGCCCAGTCGCCAGCTGTGCCCTCACCTGTAGTCCCTGGGTGCTGCACTCCAGGGCACCCTGATACCTTGGGTTTTCCTGTGTTGCAGTTCATGGATCGGTGCTGTCCCTGGCCTCCAGCGCGTCCTCCACCTACTCCTCCGTAAGAGCTGCTTCCATGCTGCGCTTCTTTGTGCATGGCTGGGGGGTCTGGGTGGGACTGGGGGTGGCTCTGTGCATGCCTCTGTTGGGCGCTGAGCCTGTCTGTGCCTTGCTGCCCCCCTGACTGCCTGCCTCTGTCTGTCCCTCTCTGCTCTCACGCTGCCAGGCTGAGGAGAAGATGCAGTCCGAGGTGAGCCCACACCCTCTGCTCACGCCTGCCCCCTGCCCCCAGTGAGGGGGGCCCCCTCTCATGTCTCCACTCTCTCCCCGTAGCAAATCCGCAAACTGCGCCGCGAACTGGAGTCCTCACAGGAGAAGGTGGCCACGCTGACATCCCAGCTGTCTGCTAACGTGAGTCCCCTTGGGAGCCCCTGTGGGGCACCCTGCTCCATCTGTGCAAGGCATGGGGCTGGTGCTGGATGTGCCCATGGAAGCCCTGATTTCCCCTTCAGCCTTTTGCATCCCATACCTGGTGGTGGGTGCTCACCTGCCCATGGGTTTTCACCCAAATGTGGGAGCTCACCTGTTTCTCCACTTCTCCCAGGCCAACCTGGTGGCAGCCTTCGAGCAGAGCCTGGTGAGCATGACATCCCGCCTGCGGCACCTGGCCGAGACCGCCGAGGAGAAGGTGGGTGTATCACAGTGCTCAGTGGGGCTCATGTGGTTGGGGGGTGCTGGACTGGGGTGATTGCCCCAAGGGTGCTCTTGGAGTGGACTCTCCACTGTCAGGATGCGCTGCATGGCTCCCAACTCTGCTGCCCCAGGACACAGAGCTGCTGGACCTGCGAGAGACCATTGACTTCCTGAAGAAGAAGAACTCAGAGGCCCAGGCTGTGATCCAGGGTGCTCTGAATGGCACTGATGTCACCCCCAAGGGTAAGGCATGATTCTGCAGCCCTTCCTGAGCTGGGATGCTCCTGCTGGGACTGGAACAGGGCCCCAGGACACACCCTCTCATGGGGCAAGTTCATCTGGAGGAAGGGTGCCCTGGGCAGCAGTTTTTTCCCACCTGAGAACCTTGAGCATCTGAAACCAGGGATGGACAGCCAGAGCTGTCACTATGGGAGGTCACAGTGCTGGCATGTAGGGGAATGGTTGTTTGTCAGTCTTGGGAGACCTTCTTGCCAGGCCCTTTGCCAACAGCCAGTTTTGCCTGCTGATCTTGACTTTGTTCCCATGAGTGCTGTTTCTAGCCCCAAAACCGCAGTATGAGTGTAAGGGGCTGTCAGGGAGATGGCCTGGGACAGCAGCAGGGTGATGTGTGCCCTGGGCATCTCTCTGGCAGTGCCCATGTAGTGTCTGAGCCCTGGGTCATTGTTACAAGGTGGCTCCAAGAGCTCAGAAGTTGTTGGGTAGGAGGAGGGATTCCCAGACCATAGGGTGCTCTGATGTTGGGACAGTTGCAGGTGGCTAATCCTCCTTTCCCAATCTCTCCTGCTTCTCTGGCAAACCCCAGAGCTGCGCATCAAGCGGCAGAACTCCTCTGACAGCATCTCCAGCCTCAACAGCATCACCAGCCACTCCAGCATCGGCAGCAGCAAGGACGCTGACGCCAAGAAGAAGAAGAAGAAGAGCTGGGTGGGTTGGATGGGGCACTGACAGGAAAAGTGGGGCTTGGGAAGCCACTGGCAGGGTCTGCTCCGGGTCAGCCCCACAAACCAGCTGCACTGGGCCTGCCTTGGCCTTGTAGTGTCGGTGTAGCGTGTCCCCTGGGGACAGCATTGATGAGGAGAGTGTAACTGCCATGGATTTGTGTCTTGAATTGTCAGCTGGGACTTCTCCAGTCGCTTCAGGAGTTTCCCAGCCCTGGCCCTGCATGCCTGCTTCCTTGTGTATTCCCCCATGTCTCCCTCCTGCGCACGCAGGCTCTGATGGTGTGGAGGGCTGACACCTCAGCTGGGCAGCCCATTCCCTGCACCAGGCAGCTCTGAGCTGGATGTGTGATTAAGTCTTGCTTTGTTTTGTTTCTCTCCCCCTATGCTGACTTCAACCCTTTTTTTCCAGGTGTATGAGGTAAGTTCCACACTGTCCAATCCATCACATGCTGTGCCCAGCCAGGGCCCTTGCTCCATTTCATGGGATGGTGTTCATACAGTCCCCATCCCATTCATCCCACTGGCACTAACCCCACCACAGGCCATCCTGTGTCCCCAGCCAGGTTGTGCCTACCTTGGCTGCTGTCCTTCCTTAAGGATAAATACGCACCCACAAGGAGGGGGTTGAATTGCCAGAGGCAGCAGGAAAGGCTCAGATGGGACCTGTCCCATGGATGGGAACAGTCCCCTTCTTGCCCAGGGAAGGCAGGCACTTTCCTGGCTTCTTGTAACTGGATCTTTTGAAATGGGGACCTTGGTGCAGCCCTGCCAGTGTCACTGAGGGCACTGGGGTGCACTGTCCATCTCTGCCTCTTTAGGGCTGCCTGATGTGGTCTCAAGTGGCTGTGTAGCTGCCAACACCTGCATAGGTGTCAGTGCTTTCCTGCTTCCACTTTCCTGGATAGCTACTTCGTTTACACTGAAATGCAATGCTTTTGCTTTTGGGGACACTCTAGAGCAGTCTGCTGGTGCCTGTGGGGATTTGGATCCTGCATGTTCTCCATCCCTTTTTTCTCCCACCTTCCCTTGGAGCAGGCCCTGGCACTGCAGGGCACATATTGTGAGTCCAGGGTGCCCAGCCTGCTGCTCTCCCACTGGCTGGTGGGACCCAGTTTGGGTCCAGTTTGGTCCCTGTGTAGTGTCCATCTCCCTCCCTGGCCCCAGCCCACTGCTCACCCACCTGCTGCTCTGTGTGTGCTGTGTGCATGCTGCATGCTTGGATGAGACACAGCATGTTCTGTGGAGGGCTGGCTGCCCTGTGCTTCCAGCAGGATCCATGGGGCAGAGGAAGGTGTGGGGCAGGACCTTGGCTCTGCAGTGGCTAGAGCAAGGGACATCCCTGTAAATAAATGCCTTTTGCTGAAATGACTGTGGTGGGGTGAATGTGGGGATGGACTGGCTCTTCCTGATGGACCAAGGTGCTGGTGCCATGCCTGAACAGCCTGGTGTAGGTGATAGTGGGGAGCAAGGCTGGGAGACACACTGGCCAGGACATGGGTCCCCCTCTTTGGGGCTCTGGTGCCATCCAGGCTGGGGTGAGTGTTGCCCAAAGGGCTGTGCACCCCATCCGTTCGCTGTGCCAGCAGAGCAGGGTCAGGCTGCAGCCTTCCCCAGCATGGTGGTGGTGCTGCCTCTGTGATGGATGTGGTTGTACTGGTCACAGCTGAGACTGTCTGTGGGTCCTGGACAGACAGGGCAGGACCAGGTGAGGTCTCTGCTTGCAAAGCTGCACTTTGGACTGTCTAACAAGGACATTTCCCTCTCCTGTAGCTACGCAGCTCCTTCAATAAGGCCTTCAGCATCAAGAAGGGCCCCAAATCAGCCTCGTCCTACTCGGACATTGAGGAGATTGCCACGCCAGACTCGTCAGCCCCCTCCTCCCCCAAGCTACAGCATGGCTCCACAGAGACTGCCTCACCCTCCATCAAGTCCTCCACATCCTCCTCAGTGGGCATCGACACAGCTGAGTACGTGGGGCCAGGGAGGGCCAGTGGCAGGAGCTGCAGGCTCCTGCCAGAGACACATGTGAGACCTGGTCTCTCCCTTGGCCCAGGCTCTTCCAGGCCCACAGCGAGGGCGAGCCTGAGAAGAAGGAGGTGTCAGAGCTGCGGTCAGAACTGTGGGAGAAGGAGATGAAGCTGACAGACATCCGCCTGGAGGCCCTCAATTCAGCCCACCAGCTGGAGCAGCTGCGGGAGACCATGCACAACATGCAGGTGAGGACCCTTGCCAGCAGCCTGTCTGCTCTCAGTACCAGGGTGCCCACAGTCCCTGCATTTCACCACTCTGCTGCACCCCAGGGTGCTGGTAGCATACAGCTCCTTACCCTGTGCTCTACCTTGTTCTGATCCAGCTGGAGGTGGATCTCCTGAAGGCCGAGAATGACCGTCTTAAGGTGGCCCCAGGGCCTTCAGCAGTGCCAGGTTCTGTTCCCAGCCATATCACAAGCACATCGGCCTCCTCTTCACCACGGCGCTCCTTGGGTCTCACCCTTGGCCACGCCTTCAGCTCCAGCCTGGGGGATGCAGGTAAGGGTGATCGAGCTGCTGACAGATGGGGAAGGGCTGGGATAGGGAAGAGTGTGTGTGGTGGCAATGTGCTGCTGCTCACCTGGAGTGAGCAGGGGATCTGTCATGCTGCCGGTGCCACTATCAGCCACAGTGGGATTTGCCTCTGGCTGGGCATAGCCAGGCCCCGTGGCTCGGCTCTGGCCAGCACAGCCTCACTGCTCCATCCCCAGACGTGTCCCCCATGGATGCTGTCAGTGCTGGCACCCAGAAGGATGAGCTGACGCTGCGGATTGTGGTGCGCATGCCGCCCCAGCACATCATCAAGGGGGTAAGTGTGGGCTGTCTGGGGAGCCTGACCTGTCACCGTGTCATGGCCCTGATGAAGGGGCAAAGGATGCCTCACGGGGCTGGATGTGGTGCTGCAGCACTGCACACTTCTGCCTTGGCTCCTAGGACCTCAAGCAGCAGGAGTTTTTCTTGGGGTGGACCAAGGTGAGCGGGAAGGTAGACTGGAAGATGCTGGATGAGGCTGTCTGCCAGGTCTTCAAGGTAGGAGTATGAAGATCGCTCTTTAGAGAGCCATCCTTTGACACTGCTCCACCAGGCCTGCTATTGCCTGGCTCAGGTCCTCCCCAGCTCTCTTGCAGCTGCTCTCTGCCACCTCTCAGGGGCACTGACAGCCCTGTCCTTCTACATGTAGGATTATATCACCAAGATGGATCCTGCATCCACACTGGGGCTCAGCACTGAGTCTGTCTACGGCTACAGCATCAGCCACATCAAGCGAGTGCTGGACACAGAGCCACCGGAGCTGCCACTGTGCCGCCGGGGCCTGACCAGCGTTGTGGTGACGCTCAAAGGTCAGTGTGGCAGAGGGGTTCCATGGCTGTGCCATGTCCCTGCTGTCTCAGGGTGTTGCGGGGTGTGAGTGGGACCCTCAGCCCTCCCCTGCCTGCAGGCTTGAAAGAGAAGTGCGTGGACAGCCTGGTGTTCGAAACACTCATCCCCAAGCCCATGATGCAGCACTACATCAGCCTCCTGCTGAAGCACCGCCGCCTCATCCTCTCGGGACCCAGTGGCACCGGCAAGACCTACCTGACCAACCGCCTGGCCGAGTACCTGGTGGAACGCTCGGGTCGGGACGTCACTGAGGGCATCGTCAGCACCTTCAACATGCACCAGCAGTCCTGCAAGGTGAGGACACACAGCAGTGTCCCTGTGGGGACTGGTGCCACGGTCACCATGGCCGTCATGCCATGACCCCACACGTGACATCTGTCCTGTTTGTTCCAGGATCTACAGCTGTACCTGTCCAACCTGGCCAACCAGATCGACCGGGAGACGGGCACAGCGGATGTGCCGCTGGTGATCCTCCTGGACGACCTCAGCGAGGCGGGCTCCATCAGCGAGCTCGTCAACGGTGCGCTTACCTGCAAGTACCACAAATGGTGAGAGCCCCTCTGCACCCTTGTCCCATGGCACACATGTGCTCCCTGCTGCTCCCACCGAGGTCACTGGACTGTGGGGATGAAGCAGCACATGTATGCTGTGCCCAGATCAGCTCTGCCTTGGGCAGGGGTGACTCTCAGGCTTTTTTCTCATGAGTCTTGTCTCTCTGTCACTCATGCAGCCCGTATATCATTGGCACTACCAACCAGCCTGTAAAGATGACCCCAAACCACGGCCTCCATCTCAGCTTCAGGTAGGAATTGTACATCCCTGGGGATCAGCCTTGTGGGGTTGCGGGGAACAGAAGCCATCGCTTGCACCTGGGCGTTTTCTGTGGTTACATCCTGTGACTGGGAACCCTGACTAGGACTGAGCCCCAGGCCTGTCCCTGCCATCCCAGAAGGACCTGATATTCCCCAGTCTCAGACAAATGCAAGGTGGAGATGCAAAGAGGACCCCGAGAGTGTTGGGGAGCAGGGCAGCTTGTGTGGAAACCCAGCCTTGACCACTGGTGTCCTTCCCCAGGATGCTGACCTTCTCCAACAACGTGGAGCCGGCCAATGGCTTCCTGGTGCGCTACCTGCGGCGGAAGCTGCTGGAGTCGGACACGGACATCAACGCCAACAAGGAGGAGCTGCTGCGGGTGCTGGACTGGGTGCCCAAGCTCTGGTACCATTTGCACACCTTTCTGGAAAAACACAGCACATCCGACTTCCTCATCGGTACGGCCTTGCCTCACCTTCCTCCTCTGCCCTGGGCTGCGAGGAGCCCTGGGGACTGGGACCAAGCCCTCCCAGAGGAGCTCGGGGGGGGCTGATGTTCCCTGTGTCTCCCAGTCCTACAAACCACAGCTGGTGGGTGATGCATACAAGTGTTGCTCTTCCTTTGGTGGTCTTTATTCCTTTGGGAGCTGTCACTAGGGGTGTCAGCCAAGGCTGCCTGCCAGTCCTCCCAGCACTCTTCCCTGAGCATGGAAGAGCTTTGTTTCCCAGGTGGATCCCCCATGCGTCCCCAGGCTTTTGGGGGATAGATTGAACTTGGCAGCCCCGTTCCTTGCCTGGGAGATGCTGTCTACCTCCTGTGCAGGTTGGATGGTGCCTAGTCACTGTTCCCAAGGGTACCCTGCCAGCCATATATGCCCACTTCGGTGCTGTGTGGACCTGTGGACCCAGTGACTGGAGGAGGGGGACCCAGCTTCCATTTCCACTGTCTTGCCTTCCCCCACAGGTCCTTGCTTCTTTCTGTCCTGCCCTATTGGAATTGAGGATTTCCGGACCTGGTTCATTGACCTGTGGAACAACTCCATCATCCCTTATCTGCAGGAGGGGGCGAAAGATGGGCTCAAGGTAGCCAGAGCTGCTGGCACATGGGAATGCAAACCAGTGCGGGGACACGCTGATGCAGCCGTGCACACTCATGGGTCAGGGGGAGAGAGGACACTGGGATTGTGGGTGCAGGTGACATCTCTGTCCCTGTGCCCAGTGGCTGTTGTGGGACACAGCACTGTCCTGGGGGGCTCAGGATGCCACATTGCAGGCTCTGGCTTGTACTGAGGAGGTGGCTGCCACTTGCTCCCTGCCACAGGTCCACGGGCAGAAGGCAGCCTGGGAGGACCCCGTGGAGTGGGTGCGGGACACCCTGCCCTGGCCGTCAGCGCAGCAGGACCAGTCCAAGCTGTACCACCTGCCCCCACCCACCATCGGGCCCCACAGCGCCGTGTCCCCCCCTGAGGAGCGCACCGTGAAGGACACCACGCCCAGCTCCCTGGACTCCGACCCACTGGTACGCTGGCCAACAGGGGAAGCTGGGAGGAGCTGGTGACAGAGCAGGGCGGAGCTTCGCTTTCCCAGCTAATTCTCAGTGTAAAAACCTGATTTGGGGATGCAGAAACACTTTGTGTTCCACTCCTGGGAGGAGCAGTGGGTGCAGGGTAGTGGCACTGGCAGGTGGGCTGCACACCAGGACACATGGTGATGTGCCAGTGAAAGTGCACTACATGACACTCCATGAGGCATCATGCTCCCCTGCAGAGCCACGATAGGCTCCTAAATGTCCTGATGTGTCACCTGGAGAGGCTGCTGGCTGACCAACTGCCACAGGTGACGCCAGCTGATGCTGCTTTGGCACACTGAGCCTTGAGCATTCCAGTTATGCCCGAGGCCGGATCCTGGCACAAGGGAGGGATTTTGCAGCATCTCTGGGATTTGCTTAACCCTCTAAGGAGCTTCTCAGCAAGGCTGGTTTGGGAGGGCAAGGAGGGCCAAGTGGCCTCTCCAGTCACCTGCGGGCCTCCTGTCCCCACAGATGGCCATGCTGCTCAAGCTCCAGGAAGCCGCCAACTATATTGAGTCTCCAGACCGTGAGACCATGGTGGACCCTGACCTGCAGTCGACTCTGTGAGGCCTGGAAGTGCCAGCCCAGGTGGAGGGGAGCTGCTGCTGGGCTGCTCTCCTTTTCCTTTGGCATCCAGGAGCGTGGGGCTGGCAAGCAAGTGGAAAGGAGAAGAGCAGGGCTCTGGCGTGTCCTAGTGGAGCCTGGGGAAACTCGGCTCATCTGTGAAAGAGCATGAGGTGCCATCTCCCCTCCCAACCCTGGGGGTAGGAGAATCCTGGTTTCTCTTCTTGGTTTTTTCTGTCTCTATTAAAAACTCTTGGGCTTTGGGACCAAGGCGACTGCTGAGACTGAGCCCCCACTCCCAGGAGCTGCAGGAAGGCCCCTGTGTGGGGCAGGGACCCCGCGGGAGCCACCTGAGCCACAGCTGGAGGCACAGGAGGAGCCAGGGCTGCAGGATGGGCGCCTGGGCACGAGGGGCTCCAGCTCCCTCTGTGCCTGCTGGGCAAAGCCACACGAGCCTCCACTGTGGAGCTCCCACCCCACGCCAGCCAAGGGGAGCTTGGCTCTTGCTGCTTTCTGTGCATTCCCTGTCCCACCTGCACGGTAGCCACTGTGACCAGGACAGCCCAAAAACCCTGCTTTGGTTATTTTATTTTGTTCCCCCTCCCCTTTTCCTTTGGCCGAGTCCAGACTTTGCTTTGGTCCCTTTTTTTGTTCTGGTTCTTTGCTCTCCTGGCCTGGAGCCTGTGGCCTGGTGCCTACTGCTTCCC
This sequence comes from Hylia prasina, assembly GCA_013397195.1. Lineage (NCBI taxonomy): Eukaryota > Metazoa > Chordata > Aves > Passeriformes > Sylviidae > Hylia > Hylia prasina. The sequence goes on from VYXD01015992.1 coordinate 291,843, forward strand.
TGGCAGCAGTGCCCTTCCCCTTTGGTTTCTTTTGCAGCTTGGTTTCACCACTCAAACCACCTCTGTCACAAAACTGGTGCTCACTGGACGATCTCCAGTCCCAGAACCCACGTCCTGGGGCCACACAGGTTGGCTGAGATGGGACTTGGAGGCCAGTGTGGAGGCAGGTGGCAGCAGGAGGCTCCCAGAGCAGCCCTTCACATGGCAACTCCCTCCTCCTCAAAGGCACAGGGCATCGGGCTGGTGTCTCCCACCAGGCTGGGATGCCACAGGGCATCCCCTCCCTGAGGTACTGGGGCATGGGGAGGCTGCTTCTCCTGCCCCATCTTGGGGCAGCTGGATGCCATCCCTGTCCCCTTGGTAGAGGGGGGCCCAACCAGCCTCCCATCCCCTTGGTGCTGTCAGGCCTGAGGCTGTGGGTCAATAAGCCTGGGGTTGCTCCCCATGCTGCCTGCTTCCCCTGGCCCTGTGCCTTCCTGCAGCCTGGCAGGGTCTGTGTTGGTGCTCTGGGGGCATCTAGGGCTGCCATATGTCCTCCTGGCCTTATCTCACATTGTCAAAAGGCCAGACCCCATGGAGAGGGTCAGCCCCGGTGCTGCCGTGGTGCCTTAATACCCGGCTGTGCGGGAAGGGGGGCACATGGGGCTTGAGATAATGCTGTCACAGCCTGCTCCACTCCAGTGTCCTCTGTCCCCAAAGCCAGCTTGGCTGGGATGGAATGAAGGTGCTGGCACTGTCCAAGCTAGCAGCACCCTTGCTGGCCTGTCCCCAGCCATGGCTGCAGGGTGCCCTGCAGGTCCACACCCCTGTCCTGTGCCCACTTGTGCTCTGGAGAACCCCTCCTCCCTGCTGCCCTCCAGCTCAACCCCCACATTCATCCGGGGCCCTGGAGAGACAGGAGGAGAGGTGACCCCCAGGCCAGATCAACTGAGCCCACCCTGTCCCCAAACTGCCAGGCTGGGGACTGGGCAGCCTCAGCCCCCTGTGCCGTGGCTGGTGTGGCCTTCAGGGATGCCTCACACCCCTCTGGAACAAGCATCTCCCTCAGTGCCCGTGGAGGCTGCCGTCACCTCTGCCCTCGGTGCTCTTGGCCGGTGTGTCCCACCTCACCGCCCCATGGTGCTCACTTCTCCCACTTCTCGTCTGCCCGACAGCCTCCTGCTGCCGCCGGGGCCGGCCAGCCCGGCCTCTTCCCGCGGGGATCTCTGGGATCTCCTCCCCATGCTGGCTTGGGCGTTAGGGCTCTCTGTTCGCCTTCTCTTGTGTTGCTGCCATCGAGGACTCGCTGTACATAGATCTGTCGTGGAATGCCCTGTGTGGGTTGGGGGGGCCTGGCCCTGCGCCTTGTCCCTGGTTTTGGGTTTTTTTTGTACTCTGTGATGACTGTGCTGTGCTGACTTCTTTTCTGATTGTATGAGACTCCGGCCCAGCAGCCACTCGAGGTCAGCAGTAGGGACCCAGCTGCCCCCTCCAGCCCCTCGCACCCTCCTTGGGACTCTGGTGCCCAGGGTGGGAAGGGACTGATGCACCTTTGGGGGCTGCCCTGTGCCCAGGTGCCCTGAGGAGTCCCATGGGAGGAGGGGCAGCCTTGCCTGAGCTTTCTTTTCTGACACCTCCAGGGAGTCACCCAAACCTGGACTAAACTGTAGCCATCCCCCACTGCTGAGTGTCCCCTGGCCTGGGTCCTGCAGGTTTGCCCCGTCACCCCCCAGATTGGGGCTGTCCCTCATCCCATCACCTTGGCCCCAGCAAGGCGAGTGTGTGTGATCCAGGAGGAATCTCCGAGGGAAGGAGAAGGGCTATGCCAGCAGGTGGGCCCTGGGATCAGCATGCTGGGGGGCTTGGCTTGGGCTACCTGGCTGGAGAGGCCAGGTCCTGATGGATTCCTCCTGGCTTACACCAAGCACCCCGTGTCCCCAAGGCTGGCAGCTGTCTCAGGGCCAGCCCCTGGCTGTGGCCTGAGCCCCTGTGTCCCCAGCGAAGGGGTCCAAGGATTGCACTAACTCATCGTCCTGCCACCTCCAAGGGTGCCCACCACCCCCAAAGGTGCCTGTTGTCCCCAAAGGTGGCCATCACCCTACAGGGGGATCTGTCGCCTCCAGAGGTGCCTGTTGTCCCCAAAGGTGCACATAGTCCCTGGGAGTTCCCCTGAGGGGATGGAGGTGGGTGATGCCAGCACCTCACCCTCCTGCTCCCTTGAGCTGCTGCTGCCTGGTGGCCTGAACCTTACAATTTTAGCTTTTTTCTATTAAACACAAACGATCTTTTTTTAATTAAATAAAAGATGAAATGGACAAATTCCTGTTCTAGATTATCTGTGTAATTGACTGGGTTTTGTGTTTCTTAACTGCATGGTATTCCTGCCGAGGGGTTTTATAGCACTTTTTAAATTTCTCTTTAAGATTTTGGTCCAGATTTCTACTGCTCTCGCCTGTCTGTTTTTGCTTTTTCCTTGCACCCTCCACGTTTGTAAACTCGCTCCATTTTATACCTGATGTTGAGACCCAGCCCCACGTTGTACATAGCTGCGGGAACAATCATAGGGAACAAACGAACACCATCTGGACTCTTTCCACGATTAGTTGTTTTTACTTCAAAGAAATTTTAAAAGAAACATAAAAGGAAGCCAGGAAAAGGCTTGAGGATATTCTGAAAAGACAGAAACAAATCCAGCCCTGCACCAAGTCAGCTCCTGCTGCCCACACTGCCCGCACCAACTGGCATGTCTCTTCTCAGTCGTCTGTCTAACACCATTGGATTCAATAAAGTGATCTCCTGTACTGTCGGCTCCTGGTCCTGTGTCTGTGGTTCTGTTCCTGTGTGGCAGAGGGGAGGGCAGTTGTACACATCATAGAATCATGTGATGGTTTGGGTTGGATGGGACCTTAAGGCTCATCTCAGTGAAAGGGACACTTTGCATTATCCCAGGTTGCTCCAAGCTCCTGGCCTTGAACCTTTCCAGGTACGGGGCAGCCACAGTGTCTCTGGGCAGCCTGTGCCAAGGCCTCACCTCCCTCACAGCCAAGAATTCCTTCCCAATATCCCATCTAACCCTGCCCTCTGGCAATTTGAAGCCATTCCCCTTTGTCCTGTCCTTCCAGGCCCTTATCCTGAAGTCCTTCTCCAGCTCTCCTGGAGCCCTTTTAGGAACTGGAAGTTCTCCCCAGGGCCTTCTCTCCAGGCTGAGCATACCCCATCTCTCCTAGCCTGTCTCCAGAGCAGAGGGGCTCAAGTTGTCAAAGCATCTACCCCATCCTTGGTAGTTGTCTTCCTGCAAAATCTGGGAAGGGAGCCTTAGCAGAAAGGCTCCTGGGTTGAAATCTTACTGTTTTGCAGGATGCTGGGGGCAGTTTTAGGAATTGGGGACCTCTCTCCTGGGCTCACACTCCTGTAAAGTCTGGAGTGGGCAGAAATGCTCCTGATTTGGAATCTTTGCAGTTCAGGACATGGAAAGCATGAGGTCCCTTTCCTGGGGCAGGAGAGACAGGTCCTTCCTGAGGAGAGCAGGGGGGGAGAAGGCCTCGGGGTAGATGGGCATTCCCAGGGCCCCTATTGCCTCACCAGGTCTGATCTCATCTCCCATTTGAAAGGACATGATAGTGATAGATGCCACATCAGCACGGGGCAGAGGTGGGACGGTGTCCCTTCTGCAAATCCAGTTGCTCTGCCCTGCAGCAGAGCACGGCTGGAGGCTGAAGCAGGCAGGGAGAGCCCGGTCTTCCCGCGGTCTTCCCGCGGCGTCTCCAATCTGTTTCCCCTCCGGAGAGCGATGCTGGAGCAGGGACAGATGCTTCAGGCACCGTTAATTAATGACGGCGTGCTGATGAGCTGTAAGAGGCTGCAGTGGCGGACCCAGGGCCAGGAGAGGGCTCTTCCCATCGGCTCCCGCTCCTCCCGCACGGCGAGTTCACACGAGTTCGTTCCGGTGGGTGCGGTCCCGGACGCGGAGAGTGGGACCTGTATTGGTGACGGCCGGCAGCTCGTCCGCAGCGATGTGCCCTGTGCGCGCACCCCGACCTGTGCTGACTCCAAGCCCTGTGCAGGCAGCAGGGCAGGCAGGAGAGGCGAGCAAGCGGAGACGAGGCAGGGGAGCAGCAGAAAGGTCCCACGCATCGTGACAACGGGAATTGCGGTGGTGCAGAGCCATGGGGGCGGGGGGGGGGGGGGGGGGGGGGGGGGTGCAGAAGGACCATATGGGGATGACGCTGACGCTTCAATTCCAGACGGACTCCTGCGTTTAAGAACACTCAGCCGTCCTTTTCAAGGGTGATGGTCCCTTTGGTTCGAGCAACCAGCACGCCTGGGTGCTGTAGTGGGGATACGGCCCTCATGCAGGACCCCTGCCCGCAGCATCCGGTGGGGAGCTCTGCCTGTCTCTGTGATGTGTGTCGAGGGCTGGTGCAAGGCTGGGAGCGGGGTTTGCTGCAGCAAAACTGGGGTGTGCAGAGGTTTTGCGTGATGCAGCTCCCAGCTGGGCCGGGACCTCGGGACTCCCTCCCTGCTCCAGGCGCCACCTCTCCAGAGTGCCTCTGGCTGGAGCGGCTGGAGCAGCCAGTCACCTCCGTGTGTATCTCAGATGCTCTGGCTGCGGCACTGGTACCAGGGGCTGCTGGAATGGAGGTGGTGGACCCTCAGCTGTGGTGGTTTGGGGTGAACCCATAGGGTCCCTGTCCCTGGCTCATGTATGGGGCTTAAGGGGTGTCCAAGGGCTCCCTTTCCCACTGGAGACTCAGTTGACAGGAAGGGGATCCCACAGCAGGGGCAAAACTGTCCCCCCCATTGCCCTCTGCTCCCTACCCGGGGTCCTCACTTGAATCCCATCAGCTTTTTCCTAATGTTTTGGCTCTAAAACTAAAGCTGGGTTCCCGGGAGCCTCCTGGATCTGGGGGAGGCACGGTGGAGGTGCCACCATCACAGCTGCGTCCAGCGCCTCTCTCCTGTGGCCGCAGCAGGACCTGGTTGGGATGGCAGGTCCCTGTGGCGGTGGTGGCGGCAGTGGTGAGTGACTGGTGGGTGGTGATCTGGGCAAGGTCACTGGTGAGAAGGGACCAGTGTGCATGACCAATGCGAGGTGACTGATGTGAAGCGTTTGGTGTTGGTGCCCAGTATTAGTGCCCGGTATGAGGTGCCTGATGGCAGTCCGTGGTGTCAGTGCCAGGTGTCAGTGCTGTGTGTGATGTGACCCCGCTGCAGGGTGCCTGTGCTCGGTGGTGATGTGAGGTGCCCGCTATGAGGTGACCCCGATGGGGGCTTCCCGTTGCCCACTGTGAGGTGACCTCATGGGCCGCCCGGTGAATGGTATGAAGTGGNCCCGCCCGCCCCGCACCGACCGCTCCTCTCCCCGCCCGCTCGGACCGCACGGACCGCACCGCACGGCTCCCGGCCGGTAAGTGCCCGCCCGCACTCCCGCCGAAGTTTCCCCCGGTGCCGCAGCGGCCCGGGCTCTGCGGGACGGGGCAACCCGAGCTCTCGCCGAGCCCGTCCCGGCGCCGCCGCCGCCGCCGCCCGAGGTGTGATCGTCCGCCCTGGGGTGGGATGGAGTACTCGCCGCGGTCACGGGGTAGTGCACCTCACCGTGTCCCGGTGCTGGGAGAGGGGCAGGGAGCTGCGCTTTTCCCGGGAACCCATCCCGGGACATGGGTCCCGGAGCTGCCCAACGCCCGGAGGGTGCCCGTGGGGCTGCGCCCAGAAGGTGGCTGGGGACAGAGCCTGGAGGGATTGAGAGAGGGGCGGCCAGTGGTGCAGGAGGCTGCGGAACTGGCGGGGAGCACCCAGGGGCGTGGGGACCCTTCCGAAGGCGTGAAACCCCTGGGAATGCGGGGCCACCCCGGGGATGCCGTGCGGTGCCACCGGGTCAAAAGTGCCCTCCGGGCGCTGCGGGATGCTCCAGCTTCTCATCCCTGCGGATGCCCGACAATGGGTGCCCTTGGGGTGCTGGCCCGGGAGTGGCGGGGGCGCGGGGCTGTTCCCGCATCATTGCGGGGAACCCACCCTGGTGCTGGGAACCCAGGGAGCGGCGTGGCCCCAGCGTGGGCAGCTACAAGCCCCGCTGCACTGACGGCTTCTTCGTAGCGGCCTGGCCAGGAGCCAGCTCCAGACAGACCTTTCGTCTGGATTCCCCCGCTGTGGCTACACCATCTCCGGGGTCCTCCAGCACTCCCTGCGCTGGCTGGGTGCCGTCAGGGTGCAGCCGTGGAGAGGGGCTCAGTCCAGCGCCAGGGATGTCACGCTGGGGTGCCGCAGCCCTTGCTGTGCCCAGCACATCGCTGCTCCCCTCAGCCTAGTTTTAAAGAGTGATCCCAAAGGAGCTCTGCAAACTGCGCAGGGGACAGGCAGCGTTGCAAGGTGACAGTGGCATGGGGGGGGACACAAGTCTGTGTCACCCATTGCTTCGTGGTCTCCCACTGTACCAGTGCCTCTGTTTCTCTGCACGGGCGCTCCTTGGTGCAGCGCTCTTTGGTCCTCCGAGTCAGAGTGGCCGTGGTGCTGCTAGGTGTCACCCACTGCAGAGTGTCCGACAGCACAGCCTCCTGCGCTGTGGAGCTGCAGGGCGCTGCTGGACTCCCCGCCTGCTCCTCTGCTGCAGCAAAACTTCAGTCCTGAGCGCAGGCTGGCTGGTACGCGAGGTGCTGCTGCAGCGGTGTTACTCCTGCACGCACCGAGCGGCAGCGCAGCCACCGGCAGGAGTCTCCAGCCTGCTGCATTATTTCTCGCTAGCACAGTGCCTCGGCCGCACGCTGCCGAGGGCTGCCGGACCCCCGGGGAACCCCTGGGGCATCCCCGGGGCTCTGCGCCCTTCCTGTGCGTGGGTGCTTTTGGCCACAGAGTTTGGATGGGGGCAAGTGTGGCTTGCGGTGGTCTGTGTGCAGTGGGAGTGTGAGGCATCAAGGGGGAGGTGAGGCACCCAAGGTCATTGAGGCCAGCAGTGGCAGTGGGAGTCAGTTGTGCTGCTGAGAACGGCACAACCCAGCAAAGCATCCCAGTGCCCCCAAACCCAAGCGCCTCTCGGAGTGATGCCATGTCTCCTCCTTGCTTGTGGGTGTAGTGGAGGAATGGGTCTGACCTTGCCTGATCCCCTGGCACCTTGCCTGGCCTCCCCTGGTGGGCACTGCTGCCCCACCTGCTGGGAGCCAGCCTGAAGCCCCGGTGCCCCCGATTCTGCAGGGCGAGGACACGTCCCCGGCTGCCTGTGAGCCCGGTGCTGGCAGTGGTGGTGAGCAGCACCGGCTGCACTGCATTGCTGCCTGGCTCTGCACCCCACTGCCCACAGCACCCGTGGTCCCAGGGGAGGGAGGACAACAAATACAGTCATATGGACCCTCATGTATGTATATGGATATATATGACACATATGGTTGGGGAGGGGGTTTCCAAGCACAGCCACTATGGCATTTGTTGCTGACTGTTCCTGTGGGAGCTACCTCCTGCTCCATAAGCCCCAGGGATGGTTACCGGGCTAGAGCTAGAGACCACTGAAGTGAGCTGGGACTCCCACTCCCCCACAAGTCCTTCCTCCAGTTTGGTTTTGGCAACGTCCCAGCTCTGGGAGCTGGATGACTGCGGCTCCTCATTATGATTGGAGTTTCGCTGGGCTGCGCAGAGAGCTGTGAGCTGGCAGCCGTGATGTCCTCCACCAGGAACAATGCCCAGTGTACAGATGGGACCCAGTGCCCACTGGTTTAAAATCCTGTATTTTTTAATTCCCTACTCCCGGCAGTGCAGCTCGGCACTGTGCCTGGCCGCGCTCCTCCTCAGCCTGGTGGCCACCAGCACCTTCCCTGTGCAGTTATCTGGAGCCACCGGTAAATGCAATCGGCAAAATGCTTTTGCCCTTGGCTGCAGTCGGCCTTTCCCTCCTGGATGGACACCTGGCTCTTCCTGGCTCATGCCCTCAGCTCAGCTCCTACGTGAGCCTGCATTCCCCAAAGCGCTCTTTGATTATTAGCCCTAATAATTGTGTTATTGCATTGACTGAACTGTTTCAGATGCCAAAGCTAATTTTGCTCTTCATGCCTTCCTTCATCAGTAATGGGATTTTGATAACATCACGCATCCAAAACTATTGGATAAACTTGGCATAATTCCCCATTTATTAATTAAACTGTAAATTAGGCAGCATGCGTCTGGAATCTGAATGCCCCAAACTGGTGTGATCCTGCAGGTGGGGATGGTGCTGGTCCATTCCTGTCAGCCCTGGAGAGTGGGATCCTGGTGTCTGCTGCTGAGTTTGAGGGCTTCCACATCCCAGTGGGACAACCTGCTCCATTGCTTCCTGCATGCTGGAAGTTGTGATGTTTCATCTGCTCTGGTGTTTGGAGTAGGAATTGTGTTGCCCCAGAATTTAGCTGCTGGTCAGCAGTCAGAGTCTGGCAGAGCTCCTTGTCCCCCCAGGTGGCTCTGCGGGTGTTGGTGCTTTGGGAGTGGTGATTGCAGCCAGCTCTGTCAGTAAATGTGGTAGTGCTGGGCTGTGCCAAATTCCTGCTTTCTGGAGCCACATTGCACTCTCCCACACAGGCAGTTGTCTGACTGTTGCACCAAACCCATCCCCACTGGCTGTTTGTGGCCCTATTGGCCTGGAAGGCACTTCTGGCACTGACATGGTGTCCTTCTTCTTGTGCATTTTAAGGAAAGCTGGTGTATTTTAATTGATCTGGGATGTTTCATGCTCCCCAGCTTTTCCCAGCCCTACAGGGTGCAGCAGACGTGGACTTTGGGCTTGTGCATTCCTGGGGATGTGGGGAAAGCAGGAACAGAGTGGGTGCTTATGGCATGAGGTGTAGGTGGGTGCTGTGGGATGTGACAGGGTAGTCCAAGCCCTGAGTCTGTGTTGAGCTGGAGGTGGCCTGGGGGGACTGTCCTGCAGCCAGGGACTTGGGGAGCTGCTCTGGGACCAGGCTGAAGCCATGGGGATTGGGAGTGTCTGTGAGCAGCAGGATGCCCAAGATATGCCTGTGTGCCAGGCTGGTTTGGGATCAGCAGAGCTGATCTGGCAGCTGACACTCTGGCAGTGCTGGCATGGGATGAGGCACCCCTGACTCCTGTGAGCCTCATGGGGTGCCTCACATCACAGCAATTCCACCAAAACACCATGGAGGTGGGATCAGGCTCCAAACTGCTCAGCATCATCCCAGGGAGATGCCTCAAACCTTCTCCTGCAGGATACAGGGTGTCCCTGGGGACATGCTGGGACTGAGGCTGCTGGTTCTGGGGAGCCCCAAGTGGCACCACAGCTCCCACCGGCCCTGAGCAGAGGATTCAAGGAAGAAAACAACCCCAAATTTCAGAGCCATGTGTGGATTTACAAGCACATGGACTCCCTGTGGGCTCTGTTGCTGTCTTGCTCTGTTCCCAGAGGAGTCCTGGGGTTTTCTCCTGGAACTGAGGCCTGGCAGAGCTGGGTTAGTGCCTGGGATGAAGGTGCTGGCTTGTGCCCACACTGCCATGCAGCATTGTGACACCACTGGCAGCAGCCTGGCACAGCCACTGCCTGGTGCTGCAGTGAGCTGTGTGTGGCTGTGCCAGCTCAGCCACTGCTCTGTGCCACGCGAGAGCCCAGCAGAGACCTCCTGGGGGAGTGGGTGTGGGCCTGGCCACAGGGGCCCCTTGGAAGTGATGATGTAGCATAACCGCAAGGGAGGCAGTTCAGGAACCAGGTTGCTTTGCATCTGGGCTCTTCAGGTTTTTCCAGAGGAGGAACAACCTTTCTCCAGGATGCATGGGTGGAGCAGCTCCTGTGCAGCCCTGAAAGTGTGTGCTGTTGTGCTTGTGCCAACAAAACACTTGGAGTCGCATAGGGATGCAGTTCAGAGAGGCTGGGCAAGGACAGAGGATCCCCCTGTGGTATTGAGGGGCTGTGCTCATCACCCCAGCTGCGCTCCCAGCCCTCCCAGTGACATTTCTCCATCTGCAAAGGTCTATTCATGGAAATTAGTTCTGTGTCCTGGCCTTGGTGGGGCTTTGTGCCACAACAAAATCCCCTGGGCTGCTGTGATGCTGTATCCTTGCTGATCCCATCATTGTGCTTCCTCCATTGCCTTTGCCACTCAAAATGCCACAAGGCCAGATGGCCTTGGGGACACAGAGCTCTATTCTGCCTCTGGGCTATCCGTGCCTTGGAGCTGGGCAAGCAGCACCAGCATTGCTCCTACAGGCATCCAGTCCTGGGGGACTGAGCCCAGGCTGAAGGAGAGGAGGGGGATGAGCATTGCTGGGAGCTCCCCAGGGCTGGGAAATGGTTTCCTGGATTCTAGCGCCAGCCCATCAAGACCTCATGCTTGGCTGGGAGCTGTGGAGATGTCCCTGGAGCCTCCCCCTGGAAATGGCCCCTCGTGGCTTGTGTCTGCTTGTTTGGCCCGTCCGTTGAGCTGAGGAGCAGCACAGGGCGTGCGCTCCCTGCTCCCGTCTGCGATCGATCCACCGTGTCTCGGCTCGCTCCTGGAGCCACTTCTGGCTCTTCCCCAGGAGCTGACCTGGCTCCTTTTCTCTCCTCCCATGCCGATCTGGAGCCATCAGTGTGGCACAGGGCCATGGCCGGGAGTTGCCAGCAGTGTGGCCATGGTGCCAGCAGCGTGATGCCCACCCGGGAGGGCAGAACTCGGAACTCTTGGCTGTGTGGTGGATTCAAAGTGCCAGGGCAGCTCAGCCCATCACCATCTGGTGCCCTATTTAGCTGCTCTCATGTTGCCTTCGGAGCAAGACACTGCTGCTGCGGCATCACAGTGCCGGGGAATGGGCTGGGCTCTGGCAGCACCTGGAACCTGTGTTCTAGGAGGCTTCTTTGGCCATTCATGGCTCTGTGTGCCAAGGGTGGACTGCCTGTGCTGCCTGGGGTTGGGGTGAGCCTGGTGGTTTGCTGTGGCAATGGTCAGTGCCACATGGGATGTTCTATATGCTTTGCTGGCCTTGGCAACAGCTGTGTCCCCACAGCTCAGGAGACTCCAGCATCCCCAGCTGCCTTCTCTACCTGTGCCATGGTGGCACACAGCTTGAGCCGAAACCCTCTGGATGAAGTGCTGATGGGTGAGCAGTGCCTGCAGCCCCTGCAGCATTCCTGTGGGATGAAAGAGCAGTGCAGCAGTGATGGGAGACAGTGGGAAGCAGAGAGCCACAGTGGAGAGGGGGACAAGTCTTTTAGCTATTGGCACCCAAATTTCAGGCGGCAGGGGCTGTGGCAGTGCCTGCCCTGGCTCCTGCAGAAGCCCTGGCACCAGTCCCAGCTCAGCTCCCTTCTGCCCTTCCTGGGACAGATGCAAACCAGAGCCAGGGCCTGATTCCTCTAGAAAAACTGGCCTTTGGGGGATCAGCACCTCTGGGGGTGAGGCAGGGCTCTGAGTGCCCTGGTCCTTCTCTCCTCTGATGTGGGCACTGGCATAGTGGGTTGATACTGCTCTCATCCCCCATTTCACCTCGGTGCTGTTCTGATTTTAGAGGCAAAGGCACAGAAAATCCCTGAGTGCCTCACTGGGCACTCTGGGGGGCCCTGCCATTGCTGAGAAGCACTCCAGTACCTGGTGGATGTTGGCTGGAGTGATGCTTTGCAGGAGGAGATGCACAGGAGTGAGCAGGGCAGGGTGGCATCATCCCTTCCCCACCTTGACCTGTAAGTGTCCACCCAGTGGGAGACTTCTGGCTGCAGGAGCTGATGGCTTGGGAACACCAGAAGCCATCAGTCTGGAACCCAAATGATGGACAAAGGCTGCCCTAAGGCTGCATTTACTGCTAGACCTTGTTTGGTTTTGCTGTAACACAGGTCCTCTCTCATAGGCAAGCACTGGCTGCAAACCACCATCAGTTCCTAATTTTTTTTATTTTACAAGCTTTCCCTCATGAGCAAGGGGCTGAGTCTCTGTCCTTGAGGTCAGAGGCTCTGTGATGAGGAGCCCAGATTCTGGCTGTGAGGCAGGAGCTCATCCTGAGCTGTGCAGTGTGGTGCCCTCCTTGAATTTCTCACCCCTGAGGAAGAGCTTGTGGTTGAGGCTGCTGAACCCCAGCAAGCTGTTATTTTTAATTAGCTGAGCTGGGAGCTGGTGGGTGATGAGGCCATGAGTGGAGTGTGCCGTGGTGGGGAGGAGGGTGCTGGCCAGCTCTGGTCCCATCCAGAGATACTGCTGGAGCCTGCAGGAAGGGGAGCAGTGCTGGGGGTCCCGGTGAGGTCTGGTGGCTGTCACTGGCCCATTCAGAGCTGGGGGAATGCTGAGCTTCAGCCCTGCTCAGGGGTTTCCTCTCTCAGGGTGCTGCTTCCCATGCTGTGCCTCAGTTTCCCTTGGATGGTGGGGCCTCCTTCTAAGCCAGCAGCACCTGCTCATACATGAGTTTGGGGACAGGAAAATGTGTCCCCGTGAGGGTGATGTCTCAGCAGCTCAGGTCCTGTGATGCCACTTGTTACTGGAGTATCCTCGTCCCATCACACCCCTCAGCTGTAGGAATACCCTCCCCTGAGAAGTGTGGAGCTGGGGGAGCAGAGTCTCCCCTCAGCACAGTGGAGCAGGGTGGGGATGTAGAGGGATCCTGGGGACTGCTTCACCATCCTGGGTGCTGAGGGTCTGATCTGGCACTGCTGGTGCAGCTGCTGTGGTGTTCTGCTGGGGCTGGGGAAGGGGAACAGGAACAGGGATGAGGTTCCAGGGTTTGCTGCGCTGTTGCAGAGTCCCTTTGCACCAGGGTTCTGCAGCACCCAGTACCCCCTCCCCTCCCTCCTCCCTGATCCTTTGGTCTGGTGTCTTCACACATCCCTTGTCAGTAATTCTCTGTTAATTAAATGACCATTAGAAGCCAAGTCATGTTTTTGCCTTAATTAGAGTCTCCTGTCTCACTGCTGTGAGTTGAAACTCCGGCCTGGCATGTCTCTTTTGTGTCCCACTCTGGACTGATGGGAGCGCTGGGGAGTCAGGACCGCTGTGAACGACCAGAGGGATGCCCAGGCATTGTGCCAGTGCGTCCGGCAGAGATGGGATCTCCCCCTCCAGCTCTTGTGCTCCTGACCCCAGAAGCAAAACACCTGCTGGCATCAAAATCCAGATGGGGCACTGCCAAATATCTCAGCTGTACTCTGCAATCTCTGCTTGCCCCTGGGCTGCACTGCAGGATTGTGCTGGCTCTGTAGTGCCCAGGCTTCCTACTGGCATTGGAGTGGGAGAGGTCCTGCCTTGAAACTGGCTTGGAATTTTCATTCATGGTCATCCAAGCCCTGGCACGCGGCAGCACAATTTTGGGGTCAGCTCCTCGTCCGTGGAGGTCTGGGGGGTTCCCACATCTCTGTCCCAGCAGGAAGCTCAGACCTGGCTTTGCCATCCCATAAAGGATCAATAACTCATCGCTCTGGGCCCATGGTGGCAGCTGCCCTTCATTAACTAATGAGCCTCCCCCAGATCCGAGTCTCTCTGGGACACTTCATCCCCCTGGGCTGGGGGGGGCCGGGTTGGGACCCCCGAACCCACCTGCCCACACCCAGCCCGTGCTCGGTGAGCACCGGCTGCTGCTAATTGCTGCCTCAGCCTCATTAATCTTCATTTCTTGCTGTTCCTGCTCTCCATCATCCCCACAGCCTTCACCTTCCTGGAAAGGGGAGGTTCCCCCTGCAGAGGAGGAGCTGGATTCCCCAAAAGCCTGATAGGGACTGAGCTCCCTGGGTGCTGCTGTGTCTAGGGACATCCCGGTCCTTCTGTGCATCCCCAGAATCTCATCCTGGGTCTGGTCCTTTGCAGAACATCCTGGCTGATGAGAGCGACTTCCCATTGATTTCCTGCTTCCCCCTACGTGGTTCTCAAAGCCCCCCAACCAGTGAATCTCCCACTCCATCCTTCCCCATCCCACCCAGACAGGGAGCTACTGCTGGGGCAGTGGATACCCATGATGGGAACAGCTCTGGAGAAACCCCAAATCCCCTTTTTTGTGCCAGGTGCTGCAGGAGCGTGGTGGGGGGGGGTGTGTGTCTCTGGGATGGAGTCTTTAATGGAGGAGGAGGAGGAAGAGGAAGGATGAAGGGCTCAGGAAGGGGATTTTTCAGTGCCTTAACTCCTTTTCTGTATACAGGGAATGCCCTGGGGATGGATGCTGATGGGATCTCTGGCTCCAGTCTGGGATTTACATCCCACCAGACCTCGGGGTGCTGCTGGCAAATGGAATGCAGCAAATGGAATATTTGAAAGGGAGCAGGACACCCCCACCCCTCTGCTCCCTAAGATCAACGATGGAGCCAGGGAGGTTTACCCCAGGAAGGGCTGGTTTGGAGCTCAGTGCAGTTTCTCAGGGTTCAGTATCAGATTTAACGGGGTTTGGAGGGGGTGGACCTGGGGTTGAGCCTGGAGGGACTTTGCTGGATACAGCCCTGGGTGGCTCCCTAGGTGAGATGTTTGCAGCTGGGGGACACTGCCTGAGGAGGCACAGGGTAACACAATGTGGGGTGCAGAAGGGTTTTAGGGGCTCTGAGGGTGGTGCAGCATGCATGAAGTGAGGCTGGGGTGATATGTTAGGGGGTCTGGGAAGCAGCTGCAGGCATAGGATATGGGATGTCCTCTGGGATGTGGAGGTGCTGCAGTGGCAGATTTAGGGTGCTGCACTGAGGGGTGCAGGATGAGGCACTGGGGAATGCAGGGGGGTGCATTAGGGGAAAAATGCACTGTGAGGGTAACGGGTTTGGTGGGGTTCAGGGTTACACACTGGGGGGCTGGAGCAACAGGAAGCAAGATAAAGCCCTGTGGAGGCAGAGGTGGCAGATGGGGTGCTGTGGGGACCCCACACCGTGGGGGCAGTGTATTGGAGGTGCATGGGTGATGTGCCACCCTCCCCACCCTCTGCCCCATGGGGTCTCTGCAGCAGCTGCCTGGCTGAAGCCCACCCTGTCCTGCTCCATGGGGAGCTCCTGGTGGGGTTTTTCTTGGGGGGGAAGGGGTGCAGTGGGTCCTACCATTCCCATCAGCCTCTCCTGATGGATGCTGCTCCCCAGGGAAGGGCTGGGGGATCCCCAGGGACCAGCAAGGCAGCAAGGGCCTCATTCCCAGGCAGTATTGATTCATGATGCCTTAACCCACGCTTGTTCTTCAGCCAAGGACTGGTAGAAATGGTTAATTATAACCCCCATATTTTCTTTATGTCCCTAACCTGCGATCTTGCATCTTGGCGAGGTGGGGGGGCGATGGGGAGCAGTGGAGGGTGGCGGGGAACATCTCCAAACCAGGCAAGAATAAAGAGGAAACTTGAAGAACCAGAGAAAGTCCTCGTCAGGGGCAGCCCAGCGGGGTTTGGGGGTGTGGTGGGGATTTCGGGGGGGCCGAGCTTGCTTCCCACCCGCACGGCCGGCCGCTCGGCCCCTCGCCAGCGGCTGCCGCAACTTGCAAAGAGGAGGAGAAAAAAATTGCAAAAGGAATGAAAAAAAAAAAAAAGGCAGCGAAGCCGGAGCAGGACTGCAATGCAGTGCCGCAGCCGC